>JAIFGZ020000115.1:6000000-6590000 GCA_019925245.2 Oryza australiensis
CATACACCCTAACAAAGAATACTGGACGTAGGCCTATTATCCTTCGGGAGGACTGAACCAGTATAAATCTTTGTGTCTTGTTCTTTGTCTCGTCTTAGGACTCGAGTCGACCATTTGGATCCTTCGGAGGGCAGCTTCTCTACCGATTGCTCTTCTACCTTCTAGGGGACCCCCTTGGAGGATTACCGACCCACCCGTCGACAATCCTACAGGAAGGCCGTCTGTGGTCAACCCCGGCATCACCTCTTTTTGGGTCCTGTTGAGAGTTTAGTGGGGCTCCACCCCCTACCTCGGTCTAGGAGCAGCATTTTTTCTTACAGTCCTTTTTCTTTCTTTTCCTTTTCCTTTTCTTTTGCTTTGTTCCCTATCCCCTGGCAATGGCCTACAGCCGTTGCATTGTTTAATGATTTTCTGCTTCTTCTAATATATTGAAGTGCAATCCTTTTGTGCATTTATGAAAAAGTGATGGGTTGAAATTAGCTAGTAGGTTAACAACTGACAACCTAGCGCGCCACTCGCGTATGGCCACACAATACAACCTACTTGTTTTGTGATCATCATATAGAAAGCGACCACACCCTCATTTGGCTAGAGAGGTGTATGCAACAATTGTGACATGGATAAATAACCTCCAACTTAACATGACGGGTAACATTGGTGCCATCAACGTTTGGTTGAAAGGGATCTCCAAAAAAAGGGAAAATAGAGAGGGAAAAGCTAAACGAGGTCTTTATTATTGGCGATATGTCCTAGAGGCAATCATAGAGATAATTGTATCACATACTATGTTTACATATTTATCATGCGTTGTTCCTTGAAATAGATAACTAATTATTGGTTAATGGATATATGATTTGTTCATGAGACTATTTATGTTGTATGTTATTATCTTTAAAGGATTCCTAATCAAATATCATATGTGAAACAAATATGATTCGATGATCAGCACCTGTATTGATTGATAATCATGTCTTACGGATCATGGTATGAAGATATCAAATTAATAATATTGGGCACATGTTGGGAAACATGTTGTTGGATAGACCCAATATGAGACACTGCAAGAGCTATATGTGATATGCCATCAGTGGTCCTTTTAGTGTTGATTTAGAATTATTAAACCTGAGATTATCATGGTTTCTGATATGTGTAGTAGCTTGCTTAGGGACTGCCAAACGCTACCCCGTGACATGGTAGTTATAAAAAATAGTCTTTGGACATGCTATGAAACATATAGTAGGATATGAATAATCAAGATGAAAATTGCCCCTCCCGTGGAAAAATATCTCTGGGCCCCTCGATGTTATAGATTATGTGCATGACCATGCCAAAAGTGATTGAGGAGTCAATCACAGATTAAGTAATCTATCACAGGATCGAGTGAATTTGAACTATTAAAGGATGATACATATCTAGCCTTGAGCTTAATCGATATCATGAGACAAAAGGGTTCATACGAGTAAACACTAGAGATTCAGCCAATATGATCTTTATGTATGTTAGATGGGTCAATATGTTCTGCTAGGAGCCGTTGTTGACACATGGACCGAAAAGGAGTTTACGGGTTGCAAACCGAGTGTACGTGAACCTACGGGGTCGCACACTTAACGGACCAGAATAAGGGGATTGGATGGAGATCCAATATGTGCTCGATTCAGATAGGGATCCAAGTAGGACTCTTATGGGCCTCGAAGGCCCAGTTATGGATCCTATATATTCTTGAACTGAGACTGGCGGATGTCACACCCTGAAGTTTTCCCTTTCTAGACTTAAATTTATTTAATAAATTGCCTAGAAGGAAATGTTTAATTTAATCTAGAGCTAATCCCTAGTTAAAAATCCTATTTAATAAGCGAAATAGCTTGATGGGATTTTTATTATGTTCCCCTAGCTAAAATACATTAGCTGGATTAATAAGTGTCAAAGCAAAGGAAATAACTTTAATAAATAAAAAATTATTATTAGAATTAAATTAATTCAAAAGTCCTTTTTCCTTTCTCCTCAATTGTTGGGTCGCCGCCGCCCGCCCGCATTGTACTCGTGCCCCCCGTTGGGTGGACAAACGTCGCGGCCTAGCTCGCTCTCGCGTCGCCTCCACGGGACGCCCAGGTGGGGCCCACCTATCGGGGTCGTCCCCAACCTCCAGCCGAGAGGGCCGGGCGACGTCGGCCACGCCACCGTCTCTATCGCGTCCCCGTGCCCACGCCGCACGCCCGGAGGTCAATCCCCACTTCCTCCACCCCGTCCTCGTGCTCATCAGTTTTTTCCCTTTGATTTGAACTCAAAATCAAGCCGTCGCCGCTGCCTCTTTTTTCCCTACATCGCCAGCCGTTCCGCTCCACCTGGCCATGATCTAGCCCCCCCTTTGAGGCTATAAAAATCACCCCAAGCACTTCTATCCCAATTCCCCCATCCGCCACTGCACCCCATGCTCCCAATCACTGGCCGTGCCACTAGCCCTAGCGCCGCCGCCATTCCACCGCCTCCGGCCACCGCTAGCAGCCGTGTCGGGCTGCGTCATCGCTGCCGTCGGCTTCATGAGGTCGAGGAGCCCCTCGCCCGCCGCTTGGTCGCTGCCCTCCGCCATCGAAACCCGGTGAGCCCCGTCATTCCCATCTCCTCTCGCCAGCAATGTCCATTGTTGTGCATCCTCATTCCCCTCTAAACCCTCTCTTCGTCTTCGGTAGGCCACGTTGGAGTCCGTCCGCCACCTCCGTTGTCCACTCCTTTGCCGGTTCGCCGCGTCGACACCATCCCAAAGCCGTCACCGTCCTCGCGCCGCCTCCCGCTGCCGCAAGCCCTCGGTGAGCCGCCCATCCCCTTCTCCTTGTTCTCTCACTCCTCCGCGTGCTCGCCCCGCGCCGGATGGTCGTCGTCGACGACCATTAGGCCACGCGTGCCACTGCCTATTGATCGGGACGGTCAGCCGTCGATCACCGCCCTCCCGCCGTTCGATCTGCCCCTCAGTAGATAGGGGCCCAGTAGATAGGGGCCGTCCATCCCGTCACCCGCGGCTGCATCGTTGGTGCCACGTGTGCATCACATGGTGCATCCGTCCTCGGTCCGGTGGACTCGGTCCACTGTGTGCAGCTCGCCTTGCATCACCAATAGGTAGGGCCCGCTTGCCGGTGTTGGCCTCTCATCGATGACGTCATCCCTTAGGCTTTAATGCGCAATAATTCATTAAGGGTTTTTCTGTTAATAGTAAAAACACAATGAATCTTCTAATATTCATAGAAAATTCGTCCGAGCTCCGTTTAAGTCCATTCAAATTGTAGTAAATTCATAAAAATGCCTAGAATACATTAGAAATGTTTTGTACCCTATTTCAGTAGACTTATAGCATGTTTTCTATGTATGCTTTGTTTGTCGCGTAGATTCTAGCAGTTTCGAAGCTCCCATTTACTTTAAAGTTGTTGCAGAGGTTCCAACAGCATTGGAACAAAGCAAGTTATGCGACCATATTGTATCTATTTTGTAAGTGTCTTGCTTTTTATTAAATTTGCACTATTTTATAATCATCATGTGGGATAGTTCCTATTGTACTCGGCCTTAGCTTGATTATCTTGTATTTTTGATAACCTGGGAATTAATATGACTAGATGTTGGCTTAGGAAATGCTTAGTCATGCTTAGATCAACTAGCTCACTATAGGAATCGCACTAATACCTCATAACATGGTTTAATGATGATGACATTGGACATGTACCACCATGGTATTAATTCAACTAAAATATGCTTAAAGGTGGCCTCTTGGCGCATGGTTTTGATAGAAATGAGCAACTCTCCTTAATACATGGCAATTCTATTGATAAAGCGTCATCCATGCTTGGCAAACACCTCCATAGCAACTCCATCAATAGAAACACATCCCGCCTTCATCAAAAGGCGAGCTTTGGTCCAGTAAGTCCCTTTGAACAAAATATGCAAATAAGACGGTACTGAGGCTCTATTAAACACAATATCATTTCTGGCTAACATATTGCCTACAAATTGCACTTGCCCCCACAAAAATGTAAGGTTTCAGTTTCTTACTAATCCCTGTTAACCAGTTTGTAAAAAGATCATGCACACTATCAACCGTCTGTAAAAAGAATACTAGAGCTGTTGGCCATGATGATTACAGTACCTCTTATGGGATTGTAGCAGAAAATAGTAGTGTATGTCTTTGACGTGGCAAACTATCAACAATCTTTTCAATGTCTGTACGAAAACCCAAATCTAGCAAATGATCAGTTTCATCCAATACAAGCAACTTCAATCCCATGAAGCGAGCAGAGAATGAAGATTTGTCCTCAATGTGATCCAGCAGTCTACCAGGTGTAGCAACTAAACTCTTCAAGGGGGGAAACACAAGATCTAGTTGAGACAAAACGACAAACAATTAGCAGCTTTTACCTTGATATTTAGTAGGTCAGTAAATATTACTAAGCTGGCATGGATCAGATTCTAAATGTCTTTGGTCTAGCTTGATTCGGGTACCACCAATAAGAGATAGAACATTAATACAACAAAACATTAGACTCAGCTGTGAGCTGGACGGCAAGCTCTCTTGTAGTGCAAAGGATAGGCGAGAATATTGGAGGCACTCGATGATTTGAATGGCTCTTCATAGCATTCAAGACACATTCAATTGCAGGGGGCTGTTTATCAATACATTTTTGAATACAATGGTTAAAGGAATCAACTCTTTCGAAATCGAAAACACCTGCGCGAGTCAAGTTCTTCCTCTGGCTGATGATGAAGAATAGATGTTTGTCGGTGATATGGGCCCGGGGGTATGCCGAGGATGCGGTATCTGAAGAAGAAAGGCGCCTTCGCCCGCCAAGGCGTGCCAAAAACGTGTCCTGGATGGCTCAAACGGGTCCGGGCCACAGGCGGCCACGTGGCCACCCCGAGAAGGGGCTCGGCTCGGGGGCTGCCGGAGGCCACCATACTCCCAGGCTGTAGGGTCCGGGGTTACCCAGACCCCTCGTCCTTCACCCCACACCTCTCTGAGGAAGGGGCGAGTCCAACTGCCAACTACCTCATTTAATGCCTAAAAAGAGAGAGGCTTAGCGCCTGCCCCATCGCATTTAATGCGATGTGAGGCGCGCCTATCAGCCGCTCTCATCATTACCCTTTTTGCCCGTCGCGAGGTAAAGAGGGTATAAAGTCTTTGACGGCGACCACGGTATGACGGCACGGTCATTCCACGCATGCCTCCCTCCTCGCCCCGTCCAGTCGCATTGAATGCATCGGGCGGCCGCGTGGGAGAGAGAACACAAGTAATAGGGGTGTTGCGCAGGCGCCTCTCCAGGTGAAGGGCCACTGATTGGTAGGCCCCACTTGAGTAGGTAGGTTGGCCTATCCTCACGTCAGCAGCATGGCAGCCACGACGCCCGCTTTTCTCCGCCAACTCCATGACGCGGCAACAGGGACAAAGATGGGGGTGGCTTCTCCGACAAGACAAGGCAAGAGCCGCTCCATCACGTGGAGCGGAGTAGAGAAAATCAGGACTACTGTGGTGTCCCCTTGCACTATAAAAGGAGGCCCAAGTCCATCATAAAGAAGGTTCGTTCAGTTCCTGGTTCCTAGTTCCTGGACGAAGGCACCCTCTCCCAGTTGTTCCTAGCAACCCCAGAAACGAGCCTAAGGTTCTGCCATTGTTGGAGACCTTGGGCTTCAAGCATCCCACCTCAGGCACCAGCCCCAGCATCCCCAAGGATAACACCCTCGCCAGTTCCTGTAATTCATCCCTCATATTACACAAAGAACAGGAGTAGGGTATTACACCTCATAGGTGGCCCGAACCTGTATAAACCCCTTATGTCCATTGCAGTTGCGACCTTTTTCCGTTTTACTGACTCCTCCCCATTCTCACCATGAGTTTAAGCCCTTATTCATCGCTCCCCTGTGCCGAATCAAAAAGGGGTCCCTCGGATCCCCGCGTGTCGATCACCGACATCGACAGCTGGCGCGCCAGGTAGGGGGAGCACATTGCATTTGGGTTTAAACTCCTGTGTTCTTCCACCTCCCATTGAAAAACCCCCTCTCCCCGTCCTCGCCATGGTTCACGGCCACGTCCCACGGTCCGCATCAAGCTTACTCGCTGCCCGCGAGTATGACTTGGCCAACAAGGCGACCGAGGAGGTTGATACGGGCGGGCACAGCCCTAACTTCCGACACCTCCGCTCGGAGGAGGGGGGACCCTCATCCTCCTCACCCCCTCTGATGGCAGCGGTGGAGGTCGGGGCCACGCCGCCTCCTCTACCCCCCGCTGGGACAACGACTGTGGGCGGAGGAGGCCAAGAATCTCGTAGAATCGCCAACGCGTCCGCAGGACTCGGGCTAGCACGCGATGCAAGGCTAGGGTTTGGCTCGAAGGTGGGGAGGGTTTCCGTGAAGATTGATCTCGTCGACTTCTAAAGCCGCGTGTGATCAGATTGATTTCGGCGCAATTGACTTTAATTGACGTACTTGATGTATATCACAGCTCTCCACCCCTCGCCCCTTTATATAGAGTTGGCCGACTGGGACTAATGGCCGATCAGGACTCTATTTTGAATCGGATCACTCCAAAGGAGGAGAAAATTCCATCTTGATCACTCACATCCCACTCCATGTTTCATAGCAAACCCGAAAACTACCTTTATAACTACCTAGTTATGGAATAGTGTTTGGTAGTCCAAAAGTAGGCTACTACACATGTTGGAATCCATGGTGATCTCAGGTCTAAGGACTTTGTACCAACACTACCTGAGACCAACTAATGGCACATTAATTCATGTAGTATCTCATGGTGGGTATATCCAACAATGTGTTCTCTAATACATATGTCCACATTTATTGATTTGGTATCTCCATACCTATGATCTATGAGATATGATCATCAATCAATAAACATGACGATCTTAGAATCATATTAGTTCCAATAATATGACATATGATCAGGGATCATTTAGAAATAGATTTATACATATAGAGTCTCATAAATAAGTCACGTACTTATTGATCAATACAAGATGTCTATTTCATGGAACTGAATAAAACTTTATTCATAAATACATAAACATTGACCATGATATCTAACATCTCCATGTTGCCTCTAGGGCATATCACTAACACGTCCATCGTCGCCTGGAGTTTGGCACGCCTGAGGGCGCCCTTCAGGCGGCGGAGGCACTTTTGCGCCACCCCCCGGTCACACCGGGCGAGGGATCCAACGCCAAGCGTTGGTTTGATAACGTGGCGAAGCTGGTCGGCACAGCCCTGCGTCAGCTGGCCGCTGACCTCACTTCCTTCAGTCACCGACAGTGTGGCACGCACACCACGGTCAGCTCGTCATCTCGACGATGAGCCCGAAGAGCAGCGGCTGCCGCGAGGGCAGAGGAGAGCCTCCCGGCTGCAGCTCAACCGGAGGCTCCCCAGGATCTGCTATACGCAGAGCGGGACGCCCGCCTTTGTATTGAGCAACGTCGCGACGAGCGTCGCATGGGGCGAGCTCAGGACTGCGCTTCCTCGACAAGAGACGCAAGCGCTCGACGAGCGGTTGCAGCGGCCCCACCGCAGGGAGAGCCCCTCAGGGGACGACGAGCGGCTATGGTGGCCCCGCCGCGAGTAGGAGAATCCGCGGCACCCAAGGGGGCCCCTCAGCCCTCGTCGCCCCCTCCAGCCAGCAACGACTGTCAAGCCTTCATCACCAGCCTCCGCAATGTGCGCTGGCCTAACAAGTTTAGGCCGGCCCTCACGGAGAAGTATGACGGCTCGGTAAACCCCACCGAGTTCCTCCAGATTTACACCACGACCATCGAGGCCGCTGGAGGTGATGAGCTCGTCATGGCCAACTTCTTCCCCATGGCACTCAAGGGTCAGGCCCGTTCCTGGCTAATGAACCTGCCGGCCCAGTCGGTCACCTCGTGGGATGACTTGTGCCGGCAGTTCACCTCTAACTTCCAGGGCACGTACCCGCGCCCGGGAGTAGAGGCTGACCTCCACATGGTCCGGCGAGGAGAGGACGAGTCCCTGCGCAAATACATCTAGCGTTTGTGCCAGGTACGCAACACTATACCGTCCATCGCTGACCATGCAGTGATCTTCGCCTTCCGGAGTGGTGTATGCCACGACGTCATGTTGGAGAAGATCTAGTCCAAGGCCCCCCGGACCACCACAGAGCTCTTCGAGCTTGCTGACCGGGTGGCCCGCAAGGAAGAGGCTCGGGTTTGGAATTCTAGGAATCGTGCCCCAGTCTCCACCAACGCTGCCCCCTCCGCGTCTCGGGAGGAACGGCGCGAGCGGCGGCAGAAGCGCAAGCCATCGCGCGGTGGCGAGGAGGGCCACGTCCTCGCCGTCGACGGTGCCGAGAAGCCCTCTCGGAAGGGCAAGCCCGCGGGCAACCACAGGCGCTCCCCGGACCCTCGCCCCCAGAGGCGGCCTTTGGCCCCCCGAGCTTCAGGGAGCCACCCAGCCCCCTAGTCCGGGGCCTCCCGAGGCCCCTTCCACCCAGAGCGGCCCTGAGGGCCCCAGGGAAGGCGGTGGCCCGGCAACCCCGGACACTGCAGTAACCCGCCCCAGTGCACCCGAACCTGTCGCCCTAGTAAAGTAGCTAAGGCCCGCACTAAGGTGCAGCGGCCGATCTACTTTATCAGCGAGGCGCTACGGGACGCAAAGACACGTTATCCGCAAGCCCAGAAAATGCTCTACGCCGTGCTCGTGGCTTCCAGGAAGCTGCACCACTACTTCCAGGCGCACCGGGTAACGGTAGTCACGTCCTACCCTCTCGGGCAAATCCTGCATAACCGAGAGGGCACGGGACGAGTGGTCAAGTGGGCTATCAAATTGTCAGAATTCGACTTGCATTTCGGAGCCCGTCACGCCATCAAGAGCCACGCCTTGGCTGATTTCGTGGCGGAATGGACGCCAGCGGCCGATAGCGATCCACCCCCGGGTGAACCCGAGAGTGCGGAGGGTCGCGGCCAGTGGACCGTGCATTGGATGATGAACTTCGACGGTTCACTCACCTTGCACGGTGCTGGGGCAGGCGTGGCGTTAACTTCCCCAACGGGCGACTACTCCGGTACATCGTTCGGCTTGACTTCCGAGCAACCAACAACATGGCCGAGTACGAAGGACTTCTGGCGGGGTTGCGAACGGCGGCAGGCATGGGCATCGGCCGTCTGCTAGTCCTCGGTGACTCCCAACTGGTCGTGAACCAAGTTTCCAAGGAGTACCAGTGCACTGATCCCCAGATGGAAGCATATGTCAAGGAAGTACGGCGTATGGAGCGCCATTTCGATGGCCTCGAGCTACGCCATATTCCCAGAAGAGACAATACCCTAGCGGACGAGCTATCTAGGATCGCGTCCGCGCGAGCCCCAGCCTCGCCAGGCGCATTCAAAGAAAGGCTCACAGAGCCGTCGGCGTGCCCCGAACCGCCCCAAGGGCAAGAATCGGCTGGTCCCGACGCCCCGGACCTGGCAGGCCAGCCACAGCCTGGTCCTGTCGGGACCGACATCACGCGCCAGGTGGTTTGGATTTCGAAAATCCAGGCGTATCTGCAAGACGCGTCATTGCCCGAGCAACGCGAGGAAAGCGAACGCATTGCCCGCACCTCCAAAAGGTACGTGTTGGTCAAAGGGATACTCTACCGACGCGGTGCCAATGGAGTGCTCATGAAATACATCGCTCGGGAACAGGGTCTCGTGCTCCTAGCCGAGATCCATGAGAGAGAGTGTGGAGCGCACTCATTCTCCCGAACCTTGGTGGGAAAGACATTCCGCCAAGGATTTTATTGGCCCACCACGCTGGAGGATGCAACAGACCTCGTGCGGCGGTGCCGAGCGTGCCAATTCCACGCCAAGCAGATACACCTGCCGGCTCAGGCCTTTCAGACCATCCCGCTCTTGTGGCCGTTGGCGGTCTGGGGGCTAGACATCCTGGGCCCATTCAAGCAGGCGCGGGGCGGCTGCAAATTTCTGTATGTCGCCATCGACAAATTTACCAAGTGGCCTGAACCCTATCTAGTCAGCGTCATCGACAAGCATTCGGCTGTGCGGTTCATGAGAGGCATCACGGCAAGGTTCGGGGTCCCCAATAGGCTCATCACCGACAACGAAACCCAATTCACGAGTGAGCTGTTTGGCGAGTATTGCGACGATATGGGCATCAAGCTCTGTTTCGCCTCGCCCGCCCATCCCCAAAGCAACGGTCAGGCCGAGCGTGCAAACGCGGAAATATTAAAAGACCTCAAGACGAAGACCTACAACATGCTCAAGAAGCATGGGGACTCGTGACCTGACGAGCTGCCTGCGGTCCTTTGGGCAATCGGACAACACCGAGCCGCGCTACCGGGGAAACACCTTTCTTCTTGGTGTATGGAGTTGAGGCGGTCTTGCCTTCCGAGCTTACCCTGGGATCGCACCGAGCCACGTTATACACCGAAGCAGATCAAGAACAGCTGTGTCACGACGACCTGGACTACCTGGAAGAAAGACGGCGTCGGGCAGCACTACGCGCAGCCCGTTATCAGCAGAGCCTCCGCCGCTACCATCAACACAAAGTCAGCCCTCGAGCGCTGCAGATCAATGATCTCGTCCTGCGTCGCATACAAACGTGTGCGGGGCTGAGCAAATTATCCCTGATGTGGGAGGGGCCATACAAAGTTATCGGCACCCCGCGTCCGGGAGCAGTTCGCCTAGCCACAGAGGACGGCACTCCGCTGCCGAACCCATGGAACATTTCCCACCTGCGCAAGTTCTACCCATAAGCCGCATGATGTGCTGAAACATACATGAAAGTTCATTCACTGCTTCCAATGGCATGAACAATGAGTTCGCTGTTACATTCCCTATGATTTTCTTGTGAAATACCTACTTGTAGTGTGTTTTCCCCCATGTGCTGGAACATGGGCTACGGATGCTGGTTTCCAGTGGTCTTCTGGCATTGCCCGCCTTAGCCTGAGAATGAAAGTTCATTCACTGCTTCCAGTGGCATGAACAATGAGTTCGCTGTTACATTCCCTATGATTTTCTTGCGAAATACCTACTTGTAGTGTGTTTTCCCCCATGTGCTGGAACATGGGCTACGGATGCTGGTTTCCAGTGGTCTTCTGGCCTTGCCCGCCTTAGCCTGAGAGCCCTAAGGGCGTCGAAGGTAGAGCGATGCTGCATACTATCACGCCTGGGGGTAGTCAACGCCTAGGGGCTCGGGTGCGTACTAACACGCCTGTCCTGAACCCCCCGTTGCCGCTGCCCCCGCCGCCTTTTTATGCCTTCGCTCCTACCCGAAACCCCGAGGAAGGCACCGGCGGCCGGCCGATGCACGCTGCCTGAACCCGGACCAGCTCTCAGTTACATGGGACGAATCATGGCAGGAGACCGTGCTACTATATTCTTGCAATGGCCGAACTAACTAAAAGTTGAACTACCGTTGCAGGGAAGCAAACAGGCAGGGGCTCGGGCCAACTAATCGCCACTACGTGTGTGCTAAGTTGGCCGGGGGCTCCCAATATATATATATACATATATGAATCATTATGAATCATCAGAGGCAGCCACGATGGGCTGCTACAATACAAGTCCAGCATGATAAAGGCAAGTGCATTAATATTATAAACAATATTGCAACGTTTTTTCAAGTACAGATAAAGGCAAAAAGGCGGGGGAGTCCTAGGTGGCCGGCGGGTCGCTGGGGGCTTTCTCCGAGCTACCCTCGTCCGACGGGTCTTCGCGGAGGGCGAGCTGGAATGCCGCCGGAGTGCCGTCAAAGCCAACCATAATGGAATCGACGGCATCCTGGACGCGGCGCCGAGCAGCCTCCTCGGTACCCTCGGGGAAGTCCTCGGTGGGGATGTAGGGGTCGAAGCCGGGGTCGCGGGCTTGGTAGCTCGCCAGGATGAGCGTCGTGACCTGGTGGGACAAGTCGTACGACGACTCCTTCGTCACCTCATCGACCTCCTCCGGCACCCTCTTTATTCCCTCAGCCAGCTCATCTATATGCGTGGCTAACCCCCCTAAGGTAGGGACGTCGGTGAGGGGACAGATGACCCCCACCTCGCGGGCCGCCTCCCGAAGGCGCTCGACGGACGAGGCCACGACCCGGAGCCCAAGCTCAGGGTATGCTCCAGCTCCGTGATCTGGCGGTGCGTCTCCTCCAACTCTGGCGCCGTGTCACTGCAGCGAGGGGCCGGCGGGGGCTTTCGCGCCTGCGCCTCCGCGTCGCCAATCGCCTGCTCCCGGGCGGCCAAGCCCTGCTCCTACCGCTCCAGCTCGTCTTCACGGCGGCACGAGGCGGCTGCAAGCAGCTGCTCGCGCTCCCAGACGCCCTTCAGGCACCGGGAGGCCTCCTCCTGGGCCTCCAGCACCACCACCTCGCGCCCCTCCACGGCGGCCTCGCGCTCAGCGATGGCCTTTTCCTAGGCCACCACGTTCGCCTCCCGCGCGGCGGAGTCCTCCTCGGCCCTGGCAACGGCGGCCTCCTGGTCCTCGACCGCCCGCCACGCCGCCTCCGAGCCTTCTCCCGCTTCGCCGGGCCGGCCTCGCGGGCCGGAGTTCGGCGTCGTGCCGGCGGCGGCGGCTTCGGCATCGCGTAGGGTGCGCTCGTGCCGGTCGAGCTCCTGGGCACGCTTATTGAGGTCGCGGATGAACCTCCCGACGGTGGTGCGGACCCTCTCCTCTGCGGCGGTGGTGACCTGCTCGCGGAAGTCGGCGGCGTGCCGCTCAACGACGGTGTCCTCGAACACTGGTTGAGTTCCCCCGGCGCCGCTCAATATCCGCCAACTCCCGCTTGTGGACGAGGCCCTCCACCCTCGCCGTGGCCACCGGCTCTGGCGGCCTTCGTCGACGTCAGCCTCCCGCCGCGCCACCGCAACCTCCCTGGCAGCCAAGGCTTGAACCTGGGCCCGGAGCCCCTCCAAGGAGACCGCGTTGGCCTCCTCCAGTGCCCTGGACACGATCACCCTCGCCCGCTCTTGCGACTGGACGAGGGGCTCGGTGTCCAGGGCGGCCACGAACCCGGACCGAGCGTCCCCGGATTCGGAGTCGGAGCTTGAGTCAAGGTCGGCCACCTACGCGGGGCGGAAAGCCGAAGGCGCCCTATGGCTAGAGCCACCTGCCGCTGCTTCGCCCGTCGGCGTTGCCCCGTCCTCCGGTGAAGCCGCTCCCTGCGTCGGAGGATCGCGGTGGACCAGCGCCGGCAGAATTGATGTTGGCCGGTGGGGCGACGGCTATCATGGTGGCGGCGATAGCTACCGCGGAGGGGACCCTGGGGCTGCTCTCCGCTGCCCGCCGTCGCCTCCTCTGTGTCGGGGCCGCCCCCAGCTCGCTCCTCATGGGCGACCGACGCCCCGGCATCTGGGTGGGCCCCCTCCTCGGATCGCAGCGGATCCGGGCCTGAACCCGTAAGGGGCGACCCGGACCCGGAGGGCTCCGGCGCCCCGAGCCTCTCCTGCGCCTCCCCCGCCAAGCTAGAGGCAGAACCGCCCTTGGGTATAACCTTGGGGCAAAAATGCCGGTGCTCGCGGCTAGGGGCGGGAATGAACACAGTAAGGGATCAAAACACAAGACAGAAACACAAGGCCCACAAGGCGCATACGTATCTACAAGGCGTTACCTGTGGGTGGCGTTGAAGCCCCAGGAGACCCGGGAGATGGCCCGCTTCTTCTTTGCAAGGCCGCCTGGGAGGCTTGCCGGGCTGTCGCCCGTTGCCTTCGTTGTCGTCGGAGCACCGTTGCCGGCCCCCGCCGGCGGCGCGCTCACCGTGGGCGTGCTCCCGACCTCCGCCGTCGTCGTCGTCGCCGTCGCTGTGGCCGTTCTGGCCCCCGACGGAGTGGCCCCTGGGGCCAGGCCCGCCGCCTGCAAGCCTCCAGACCTGCGGGGAGGAGCGGCACGCTCCGCGTCGCCGCCGCGTGGTGGAGATGGGGGAGGTGTAGGGTCCTCCTCTGGCCTCTTCCTCATTCCCTTCGGGTCCAGGGCCCCCGACTCGCCTCTGCCCGGACCTCGGCAGCCCAGCCGCCCGATAGGCACCTGGTCGTCGGCGTCGTCGTAGTCGTCGCCCCCACCCTTCGGGATGACGCTCGGCGCGGCGGCAGCGAGCCCACGCCGTCGCCCACCACTGCGGTGCATGCGGGATCTCACGGCGCGCCGAATCACGGCACGGCGGCACCAACCGGGCGGGAGCTGCGTCAGGTCCATCGCCGTGACACCGAGGGTGCGGCGGACCAAGATCACGAGGTCCTTCTCGTCCCAATTGAAAACGGCACCCACATGGGTCCGCATGTCGTCGTTGAAGCCCGTGTACATGTGGGCGGGGCGCGGCCTCTCCTGCAGCGACGCGATGCGCCTCATCTGGAAGTCCTGGAAGACCGCGTGGCTGGACAGGCCCCTCTTCCGAAGGTAGCTGATCCGCTCCAGCACCCGTCCAGCTCCCTCCGGCTCGCGGACGCACCCCCGGTTCCTGGTTCACCGAAATTCCCGTCGGAAGGGAAAGGCGAGGGTGGTCGCCCAGGCTGGTGTAGAACCAGAAGGCCCTCCAGTTCTCCCACCTGGAGCGGGGGTGGATGTCGATGAAGGGGGTGCCGACGGTCCTATCGTTGCGTGGCTGGATCGCCACATACCCGACTACGCCGGGGGAGCCTGCCCGGCACACCCGGAAGAACTGCTAAAAAGATGCAGTGAGGGTATTACCCCCACGAACATCTCGCAGGTGTAGGCGAAGACGGCGAGGTAGAAGACAACGTTGGGGGTGAGGTGGTGCAGCTGGAGGTCGTAGAACTCCAGCATGTTGAGGAAGAAGCGAGAGAAGGGCGGCACCAGCCCGACCATGGCGAAGGAGGCGAAGAACACCATCTTCGTGGGGGCCGCTCCTCTGGAACATCGCCGCCGCTACGCGTGCCACGCGACAAGTACTTGTTGAAGAGGCTTCGGGCCTCCGCGGTGCAAACCGGGGACTTTGGGAGCACGCTCCCGGCTCCAAGGCGAATCGCGGGCCATCTCAAGGCGGGCGCTAGAGTGCGAGAAAGGAAGCGGTGGCGAAGAGAAAAGAGGCGAAAGAGCAAGGGCGCTGGGAAGATAGGAGGCGATGGCTGTGGGAGGCGATGGTTGTGGAAAGCGTAGAAACTGATCCCCCTCTCGCGGATCTGTTTTTATAAGCAACCACGGCCCTCTCGAGTTCTACGGCATTAATTTCGCCCTACTACCGCGCGACGCGCCTCTTCGGCTCCGCGCCCTTTGGTTTTTCGCATCCCCTTTGGTTCCTGCGCACTAGGGTTTCGCGCCGCCTCGGGTTTCGTGCCCACCAGGCGCACTACGCGGGACGGAGAGCTAGGTGGTTTGATGGGCCCCCACGTGCGCGGCCAAATAACGCGCCCCCTGTCTGGAAAAAGCTTAGCCGAGCGCAGCGTCAGTCATCGCGTACCGGCCTCCTGCTACGACAAGGCGCATCCGACGCCCGGGCCCACACAGTCAAGAAAATGGCGTTAACCACGCCCGAATCTGGCTTCGGTCCCGGTCAACGCCGGGGGCTACTGTCGGCGATATGGGCCCGGGGGTATGCCGAGGATGCGGTATCTGAAGAAGGAAGGCGCCTTCGCCCGCCAAGGCGTGCCAAAAACGTGTCCTGGATGGCTCAAGCGGGTCCGGGCCACGGGCGGCCACATGGCCACCCCGAGAAGGGGCTCGGCTCGGGGGCTGCCTGGAGGCCACCATACTCCCAGGCTGCAGGGTCCGGGGTTACCCGGACCCCCCGTCCTTCATCCCGCACCTCTCTGAGGAAGGGGCGAGTCCAACTGCCAACTACCTGATTTAATGCCTAAAAAGAGAGAGGCTAAGCACCTGCCCCGTCGCATTTAATGCGATGTGAGGCGCGCCTGTCAGCCGCTCTCATCATCACCCTTTTTGTCCGTCGTGAGGTAAAGAGGGTATAAAGTCTTTGACGGCGACCGCGGTATGACAGCACGATCATTCCATGCACGCCTCCCTCCTGAGAACACAAGTAATAGGGATGTCGCGCAGGCGCCTCTCCAGGTGAAGGGCCACTGATCGGTAGGCCCCACTTGAGTAGGTAGGTTGGCCTATCCTCACGTCAGCAGCATGGCAGCCACGACGCCTGCTTTTCTCCGCCAACTCCATGACGCGGCAACAGGGACAAAGATGGGGGTGGCTTCTCCGACAAGACAAGGCAAGAGCCGCTCCATCACGTGGAGCGGAGTAGAGAAAATCAGGACTACTGTGGTGTCCCCTTGCACTATAAAAGGAGGCCCAAGTCCATCATAAAGAAGGTTCGTTCATTTCCTGGTTCCTAGTTCCTGGACGAAGGCACCCTCTCCCAGTTGTTCCTAGCAACCCCAGAAACGAGCCTAAGGTTCTGCCATTGTTGGAGACCTTGGGCTTCAAGCATCCCACCTCAGGCACCAGCCCCAGCATCCCCAAGGATAACACCCTCGCCAGTTCCTGTAATTCATCCCTCATATTACACAAAGAACAGGAGTAGGGTATTACACCTCATAGGTGGCCCGAACCTGTATAAACCCCTTATGTCCATTGCAGTTGCGACCTTTTTCCGTTTTACTGACTCCTCCCCATTCTCACCATGAGTTTAAGCCCTTATTCATCGCTCCCCTGTGCCGAATCAAAAAGGGGTCCCTCGGATCCCCGCGTGTCGATCACCGACATCGACAATGTTTAACAGCAGACAACCTGGCTAAACGAAACTGACCGCACGAGGACACTTGTGTCCTTTGTCACGCACATCCTGAAGATGCACATCATTTGTTCGTTTCTTACAATTACACGAATAATGTCTGGACATTGCTACGAAGCTGGGTTGGTGTTCAGTTTCCTTTGCCTTCCGATTCGATGGACAAGATTTCTGATTGGTGGCTCTCCACAAGATTTGATTTTTCGGACGGGCTACAGGGGTGCCTTTGACTCTCTGTTTATGCTCTGCTGTTGAAAAGTTTGGAAGGAGAGGAATGCCAGAATTTTTGGAAATCAAAGTAAGCCACAGCAAGCTCTTTGGGATGACATTCGAGAGGAAGCCACCGTGTAACTATGGAGTTTTCATGATATCCGTTGTATTAGCCAGTGCTGTACCCATGGGTCTACCGCTGGGTGGTTTTTAGTTTTTGTTCTCTGTAAGTTCGTCATTTGGGAAATGCTCTATAGCAACCTGAATGCGACATTGTGTTGTCGTTGTACCGAACCTTACAGCACCCACCCTTCTTTACCCTTAATGAAATTGATTGGCTGCGTCTTCGGCCAATCCGACAAAAAAAAACTAGAGTATCTTCCTGCAAATGAATATTACCAAAAAAGCTGCACTTTTGCCAGTTCCGATTTTAGCCTTGACAAGTACATTTTCACCTGCATGTACACAGTGATGAGTGAGGGGCAACCTCTTGATTTCTTGAAGGTTTCAATGGTAGCATGTTGAGATAAATCGAGAGATAAAATGGTACCACAAAGTGCTAAGTAGTAAATGTGGAACTACTGAAGCAAGTAGCGTATTTTGTATAAACCTGTGGATGGCAGCGCATATTCCAATGAAAAAGAAGAGTACCTTCAAGACACATAGGAAGTGCTGTTTCCTGCACAGTAGTAGTTGTTTGCACATATCCAGCATCAGTGAGTGAATTTACTGTTAGCGCAGAGATACCACCTTCATCAAATCTGATGTCAATGAAACAGCACAGCTTGTTAATCACATGGTAAGTAGTATCTCTGTTTTGAAGTACGCTAGGAAGCAATACGCATAAAGTAAAAATATAAAATCACCTATCAGAGTATCAGTCATTAACCTCAAGTTAAAAGGGCATCTTTCATATGAGTATCACATGAGCTGCCACTGAGTAGAACCTCTCTTAATTAAACAGGTAGGGTGAAATCCGACCACTGGCAAGACTCTAGCAATCAGTGGCATCATCGATGCAACGCTGGACTCTTGATGCGCCTGGAATGGAGGCATCACTGAGCAGCATCTCTTGGGACTGAAGAAACAGAAAGATGCCTCCTTTGTTCGCAAAGGACTTACCAGAAGCCGAACTCCATTGCCGCCACCAGCGCATGGGATTAGACTCCAAACTTCTCTGATCTATCTTGAATCTAGTGCCACTTGATGACACTTCAACAAAACAGTTGCCTCAGCTCTGAGCTGGATAGCAAGTTGCAAGTATATTACATATGGCCTGAAACCAAGTTGCAGGAAACCAAGTTGCAAGTATATTACATATGGCCTGAACATTCAAATATATTACATATGGCCTGAAACCAAGTTGCAGGAAACAAGAGAAATTTAATGCATGCCTTGAAACGTTTGGAACTTGAGTATTTCATCGCAAAAAAAAGAAAAGAAACCAAAATATTCAGAACAGTCAGCATATATTATTGCTACTCAGCAAATCACATTTTTGCGCTGAGGAATTAAGACCGGAAGTGAATTATATGAGGTGACGCCGTCACCAATCCCTCTGTAATTTGCTTCTTCAGCAATTCCTGCCCCTCGATGGTCTGGGGATATCTTGATGGAGCAACCTTGATCTTTGGATCCAAGTCTTCACAGCACTTGAGCACCTTCCTGTCATATAAAGATATCTCCTCTAGGTTAACCGCGGCTTCCATGACGTGCCTGATGTATCCCATGAAGTTCTCATTTGGTTGGAAACCATAGATGGTGAGCTTAGTCAGGTTGTAATGCCTGAAACCATCAGGTGCAGATGACTCCCACTCCACGTTTCTTTTGTCACAATAACCCTGTTCTTCACGTTCCACACTGTCTGTCTCCATCTCACACCAATGGTCCCAAACTGTGATGCACATCTCCGTCAGGGAGGGTGCAGCCTCGAGAAAGAAGCGTGTCCAAGCAATATCACATTCTTCTGGGAGTTCATCCAGATTCAAAACTCGCAGATTCTGGAGAACAGGCGCCAGCAGTTTCGGGCACTCTGGCTGAACCCAAATCTGCAATAAAAGTAATAATGGAAGGATGTAGATTAAGTTGAGAATGATGAACAAATAACCTGCTGAGTGCTTGCTTAAAGTAATTACCTTTTCGCTTGAGAAGTTGAGGTGCAGGTCTCTTATGGAGACGACATTAGGAAGGAATTGACTTAACCTGATAACCTTCTGCCATCTCATGCTTACATCAGTGAGGCTTAGGCTCGAAAGCAACGGGACGTTGCCAAAAGACAAGGGTTCTTGGGGACAGTCCCAGAGACTAAAAACCAGCTTGTTGAGGTTTGGTAGGGAGTTGAGCTCAACTAGTTCTAAGCCCGCACTGGAGATATTAAGCTCAACAAGCCGTGGGTGTTCCAACTTCAACTGCAACACGCTATCCTCTGTTTGACACATGGACAAACACAGATACTCTAGCCGTTTGCATGTGGCGATGATGTTGGGAATGTCAGTTTCACCAAGCCTTAAGTTGCGTAGGTGGAGACGTGTAAGGCCGGCAAATGCATCAGTACAGGCACCAAAAAATGTCATCAGCTGCTTCCCATTGTGGCGGAGATCGTCGATAGAGCAATATTGTGCCCGCTTCCCTGTCAGAATAATGAATTCAGCGCTGTCGACCTTGTGGGTGGCCATTGCTCGGGCAACAGCTTTGCCAATGGTGAGACAATCATAGTACTTCAGGTAGAAGCCTATGTTGAGTTGGCGAAGGGAAATCTCTTGGTTTCTGAAATTGAGGATGTTGTCTGTTGCATCAGCCACAGCAGCGTTCATATGAATCTGAATTTTATCCATGGAGGTGGCATAACCATAATCGGGCAGAAAGGAATCAACCCAAACGTGTAAGTTTGAGAGCATATGGCGGAGGTGGATCGTCCTCTTAGAAAGGAGGCAGGTTCTGACAGCGTCGGGCGTGTTGAGACGGTCGAGGATATTGAGCAGGACATCATCAGGAAGCTTGGTGAACCTATCTACTACTAGTAGGTGGTTATTGTGAGCTGCTGATTTCTGCATCAATATAATTTTGCGAAACAATATTAAATAGTGCATGCATGTGGCAGGCATTACAAGAAGAAGAAAAATAGAGAAATGCAAAATGAAGGAAGCAAAAGATGTATAAATGCTTACATTGCGGTTGCGGCGACTACCCTTCTTATTCTTCATGGTGGTTTTATGGACTGGACTTCCTTGGTTGTTTGCTATGACGGCCAACGCCGTCTCCTCCTGAATATAAGGAGGAGGCGTGGGCGTGGCCTGGCCGTCACTGACCGGAAACTAATACTCCTCCGTCTCCGTCTCCGTCTCCTTCTCCTTCTCCTTCTCCTTCTCCTAAACGGAGGAGGAGGAGGAGGAGGGAAAGAAGGAAAAGGCCTCTCTGGATTGGAGTCCGTTTCGTCCTAGTCTGGAAGTCTGGATCGGGAGGCACAAGGGCGGCAAGAGACGCATGGAGAGATTAGCTAGGGTTAATCCAATCTTACAGAGCTGAGCGGTGGGGAGGTGATTTGTGAGCGGAGAGCAAGGGGCGGCGACCGCGGAGGGAGACGGTGCCGGAGCAGGCGTCGCGGAGGTGGGACGACGACGGCGACGGCGGCTCTAAGGGGGCGGGGCGGGCGGCGGATCAGGGGAGACGCCGGCGGCCAACTCCAACGGCTCGAGGGGTTTCAGTCGAAGCCCCAGCCTGCATGGCGGGACTTGATTCTAGGGGAGCAATCGGAGCAGATTGAGACGGCGACGGTGCGCAAAGGCGGCGCGGCGGCGCTCGCGTGGGGATCATGAAGGCAAAGCGCCTGTTCACTTTTGCAGGCCTGTGTGGTGTGCGGCCATGTGGAAGCTTGCCGGCCTGGGGTGTCGGCCCGGCCCAGCCAAGCCCACAGGGAGGCCTTGGCCCTTGGGGGATAACTAATCTCAAACCCGATTTTTTATTTTTTATTTATTTTTTAAAAGATTTAAAAATAAATTATCGTTCCGAAGTCAAACGGTCGCACTTGTTCTCTCTCGTGGGACCTTTCGTCGGACGATTTATTGTAAGAAGAATAAGAAGGCTGTCTACAAAATGCTCCTGACATGTAAAATGCGGCTAGGATGCTGCCTAATAAATCGCTCTTTGTTAGAACAATCTACTGTGATATTTTTTTAGGCGATCCTCTCGTGTCGTTTGTCATGTTATATTTTTTATCTTAGTATCGAACAATTTATATGTCTCATCTTATGATAGAACGGGAGGAGTATTTTTTAATTCTTTAAAACGATAATTTGTTTTTTAAATCTTTAAATAAAAAATATGTAGTTTTCCCGGCTGTCGATTGGACCACGTGTCCCCCTGATCTCACAAAATAACTCCGAATTTATGTGAAAAAAAATAAAAATCAGCAGTTTTTCCACCAGCCAGCCAATCTTGTGTGACACGTGGCATCACCAATTGAAGATTAAAATATCAAAAAGTGAAAACGTGAAAGAAACAGGAAAAAAAATACAAATCTCACTGTACCGACAAGCTCAGGGTTGACGGCTGGACTCCACCAACGAGCTGGTATGAAAAAACAATTTAAACGGTTATGACAATAAATATATAACATATCTATATAATTTTATAAAATCTTACATCCAAACTCAACTCACAAGATATAAAAAAAGACAAATTCTGTGAATCTATAGATATAAATATATCATTTTTTAAAAAAGATCACAACTATTTGTATTAAATTTATAAAGAAAAATATAAGAAGACATCCTTGACTTAGAGATTAAAATACACTCCCGTATGTTATAGCTCTCTGTCTCTGCTACTCCACTTCACAGCTCATCCAACAAATACTCCACTTCACAGCTCATCCAACAAAAACAACAGCCATCACACCTGCTAGCTTCTTCCTTGTCATTGTTAGTAAGAACCAACCATCAGTCAACCATCAGTTAAATACATCTTTAACAACAGATTTGTTATTTTCGACTTTCCAAATGTTCTATTTGACTAACTTGCTAATACAATAAAGTCATATTTGTCTGTGCCTCTTCATTACGCTCTTCAATTTGATGATGGGTCTCATATGTCAGCCTCTTTGTACTTCTTCCTCACTCTCACTGAAACTTTCCCCTCCCACGCAATGTGGCGACGACGGCGGCGACAAGACAAGCGGCAAGGGCAGACTTGCAATCCTTGTCACCGGCTGGCGATGAATCGGTGCTAGGGGGAGGGAGTGGTCGTGTCGTGGGAGGGAAGGTGGCAGAGCTCATTGGTGGTGGCGTCATTGGAGGAAAGACCGCGACTCGGGAAAGGCGGCGTCGAGCGTGGGGTCAACGGCGACTTGGGGAAGGCAAACGAGCTCGTCGGTGTCGGAGGCGGAGTTGGACGGCAACGGCTCGGGGAAGGTGGTGGCTCGAGGGAGGCGATGGGAGACGGCGTCAGGGAAGAGACGACTCGAGGGAGGCGACGGGAAGCGATGGGAGCGAGGAAGGGTGTTCCCCGATGGTGGCGAAAGACGGGGAGCTCAGGGCAGATTGACGTAGTTCAGGTGGACGGGGGCGACGGTGGCTTCTCATCGACGCCAAGAGGAGGGAGATGGAGGAAGTGTTGGCTGGTCACCTTCGTCTCTGCGCCAGCCACCTGCCACTGGCCAGCCCTCCCACACCGCCTGTGCCAGGGGGCAGGCTCCGGTACGGCCATCGCCTCATCTCCACCACCGCACCACCTTGGCTTTACCCGATGGCCGCCGTTGATGCCTCTTCTCCGCCAGCGCCCGAGAAAGAGGAGGAATAGTGTGTGGGGCTTCATTATTGGCAAGTTATTTTTGGCTTGCCAAGTTTGACTAGTTGAGGGAGAGATTTGGCAATTCATTGGAAAGGTTGTTGGAGCATAATTTTTTAAATTTGTTAAAATTTGACTTGAAAAGCCGATTGTTGAAGATGCTCTAAGTCATCAGCGCACGTCCTTACTCCTTAGCCTCGCCTGAGGCCTGAAGCTCTGGACCTGCCAAAGGAGACAAGCTCGGGCGCTTAGGGAGGTAGCAAGTAGCTATCGGGAGCAGAGGTGTTTGTCGGGCAGAGAGAGCGAGGCCAACGGATGTGCAGGGAGACGAGGAGGACAGCAACGCCTGTAGTGTAGGACCGTCGACGTCAGTGGTGTGTGCGAGGAAAAAGATGTGCCGCGCGCGTCGATACGAATGGAGAAATCAAGAGGGAGACTCCATCGGGAAAAAATTCCATACAACCCTGTTGTAAAACCAATCCATTACAACCGCACCCAGTTTTATGACACATGGCTTTCCCTTGCATCCAACGGCAGCGCCTACGCGTAGCTCGACTCTGTCGCGGCGGCTCAGCTCTATCGTGGCCCTCATCGTGCGCCTCCTCATCTTCCTCCACTGACTCCTCATCTTCTTATTCCGCCGCCCTATCAATAATTACAAAATCGGTAGCTAATTCACGAGACGAATCTATTAAGCCTAATTAATCCACAATTAGCAAATGTTTACTGTAGCATCACATCGTCAAATCAATGTGTAGTTAGACTTATTAGATTCGTCTCACGAATTAGCCACCGACTATGAATATGTTTTGTAAATAGTCTACATTTAATACGTATATAAACATTTGATATGACAGAGCTAATTATTAGCCTCTCCTATTCAAACAAAGCAATGGTCAAGGTTTTCAGGATTTAATTTATTCATGTGGTTTAGAATTTATTCCATTTGTAAGAAGGAATAATGGCCGAACGTGCCAGCACACCTATCGCTCAACTCCCTCACTCTCTCGTTATACATGGCCAGATGGGCCGGGCCGAGGCGTGTTAGCCCAGACACGATGACACTGTTCATCGGCCCAGCACGGCACGAGAGGCGATGGGCCATGCCGTCGGGCGTGTCGTTCTTGGCCGACGTCCGAGCCCGTGGCGGCAAGACAGACAAAGATGACTCCTATGCGTGTCGCCGGCACGGCACGGCCCACGGCCACCTCCACTCCACCTCGCACCGCACGGCGCACGGAGTCGCGGATCGCCTCTTCCCGCGCGCGTCTAGGGTTTTCACCTGTCGAGTTACTACACGCGGAGGCGGAGTCGCGGACCGCCGTCGCCTTTCCTCGCCGCCGCCAAGGCCTCCGCCGCCCTCTTCCCTATCCGTCGCCAAGGCCGCCGCCGCTCTCCTCATCGTCGTCTTCGTTGGTCGTCTCGCCGCCGTCGGGGAGATGTGACGATGACACGCGCTCCACTTGACCGCACGGACGGCCGCATCCCCCCATCCACCCGACGCCACGAGCCTCGCCCACGACGCCGCCGGACCCGTGTGGTCTCGTCTAGAGTTTTCGCCGCTGCCGCCGATTTTCGATTTTTTTTATTAGGGTTTCGTCGCGGCCGCGGATTTTTCTCGTCTAGGGTTTCGTCGCCTTGGCCCATGGGCCGAAAAGGCATGTGGGCCATATGTGTGCCGTGCTGACACGAGCATAGCCCCGCCACCCATGGGTCATGATTGGATCGAGAGTGAAACACGTGGGCCAACACGAAAGGACCCACGACCCGTTTCTGCATGTACATCTCTCGTCACGCGAGACCTCTAGCCGCTCCAAACTCCCTCATCGCGCGCGCCAGACCATGGGTCTCATCATTTTCGCATGAAATGATGGTTCGACGATCTCTCTCCAGATTCACGCTGTGAACAAGCGATATCATGACCGTTTCGCACCACCCCCCTTGCAAACTCCAGTATCACGCTACTACCTCGCGATACCGCTTGTTAATTCGTTGTATCAACACGCGACGATGGTATATATTGTTGTAAAAGAAAATTCATCGGGAACATATCTGGAAAAAAATTGATGAACAGTATTTTTTTTCAAAAATCTTTCTACTACCATCAACCTAAAGAAACAAGTGCATCATCATCGCTACTCAACGCAACAGCACCATCGACAAATCGATAGCTGGATGCCAAAGCAGTAGAGCAGACCGGCCAGGCCAGCAGCCACAGCCTCAGCCTCGCGACTGACATGACGAATGAACAAGATATAAATGACACAACACAAGGAATGATGCAGCGAAACCACCCTCGGACAATTTGGAATCACTGCGTGGCATTTGTCTCTTTAAGTACAATTAGGAATATCATTGCGTTTGTCGCTTAAGTCTTAAGAGTCTTCAAAGAGATAGATGATAGATGGTTAACCCCATACACGCACCACAATCACTGCGCAAGGTAGGCCAGGACACCCCTTCGGATTGCCTTGTCGCGGAACTTGCGTTGGGTCTTGGCAGACCCCATCCTCTTCTGGGTCCCTGGCCAAAAAAAAAAAACAACAACAAAAGACATGCTTATTTTTCATTTTTTGGCCAAGTACGTACTCATTCAGTGCCAATAATCAAGATGCTAATGCTAATGGTGAAGAAACTAAAAATGACAAATGACCTCTATGGCAATGGCAGTATGCATGCTAGATGTCATACTTGTCCAGCATTCAAAAAATCATGTTGCTCTTGCAGAAGAAAACCAGTAAATGATTTCGAGTAACATACCGCACATGTTTAATCACCCTGGTTGCCTTAAGCTCAGAATGATTGGATTACAAATCGAGGTAGACACAGTAGTACGACTATTCAGTCAATAAAATCAAAGTTGTGAATTCTATGGTTATCAACGGTAGGGTTTGTGTTTGCAGGGACTGAATTAGAATTGTACACTGTTCAGTACATACCCAACCTAGGCATTTGTTTTCCTAATTTGCATACTCTCCGCTTGCTGCCAGTAAGATCCACCAGGAGTTGCAGTGCTACTACTTGAAATCATTGAGGCTTCTGCTTTTAATATTAATAAACACATTCTCTTCCTCACAAAGGATTTTGTTCATAATTATGTTTAAGGTTTGGAAATGTATAGATGAACTAATGTTAAGGTCAACAGCTGAAGTTAACAGCTGAAGTTAACCCTCTCAAATTCCACATTGAAGAATTACATGATGAATTATTACACATGTTGCAACCTACATAGTCCTTTCTTCTGCTTATAGTCTTGCATGATTGCATGACATGTCAAGTAGAACGCAAAGTTACATAAAGCTTTCAACCATAAAAAGATAATAAATTCAAAATATCATATCTGAAAATCACCTTTGATTGTATTTTCCTTATATCTTTTCATCTGTATTGTTTCATATCCATATTTGCAAATTGCACCATTAAATTTTTATCTATAGAAATACAGGACATGCTATTGTACGAGTGTTACTGCACGGCACAGGATTGGGTTGGTGAGGTACTGAAAATATACAATCTCAACAGCAACATAACTGGTGATTGGTGAAAAACAGACATTTTTGTATGTGCTCAGTCTCTAACACACTTTAGATGATTAGGTATACTTTACGATGCTACTAAAGTACTGATGTGCCAGTGCCATCATTTTTATTGGAGATCAACATAGGAGAGTTCTAAAGCCACCAGTGAGCAATGAGGCATTCGGCGCCCAGCGGTACTACCGTAAGTCTAGGGTGGTGTTTTTACTTTCTTAGATTAAAATTTGTAATAATTAAAGAATGTAGAATGCAAGATTGCGTAACAATGATGGCTAGAAATCTAGAATAACTGTATCGCATAACCGTAATGCTAGGTACAGATCTAAAGAATGCAGATGCTTACTTTGCCTCTCTTACTTATTACTAATGCAATTTCGTATAATTACTTTGCCTCTTTGCACATATTCTACAAGGATAATATGCCAACTTGTTAGCAAAAATGCCAATCAATAACACTACAGAAAATCCCCAAGGGCAGAGTAGAATCAGGTAACGACGACTGACCAGATGCTGATTCTTTAATCATCTCGGGATTCAGCTTCTCCATGAACTTCTTGTCGATGTTCAGGTCGAACGAGCCGGCTGCCAAAGAGATCAGTCTGGTTAGAACTAATTACAACGGGAAGTACCATAGAGGAAGAGAGAAAGAGGCGCTCACAAGGGGGCATAGGGTAGATGAGAAATCCGAATCCCAGCGACAATAACTCATTCGCCGCCACAAGTGCTCCCTTCCGAACGTTCATGTGCTTCTTCGGCTCGTACTTGACCTCGACGACATCCGCCATCTATGACAAAGATCCATCCATAAAAATGACAAGATCGAATCGAAACTCAGATCAGACAGAAAGAGCTACCTCGACTGGAGCGAAAGACGGAGAGGCAGCGGGAGTAGTTAACGCAGTCGGAGTTGGGCGGCGGCGGCGGCGGCGATGGAGAGTGTGGAGGAGAAAGAAGCTAACTTAGGGTTTACCCCCTTTTATACGCCTTCCACAAGAAAATTTTGCGGCCCGGGCCATTTCGAGGGGTCCGGTTTCCTCCGTAACAAAATCTGACGGGTGCTAAATTGATATTTATTTACCAGTAAAATTAGAGAGGGGTTAATCTAAATTTATTGATAAAATTTTAGCGGAATTACTTTGCCTCTCTGCACATGGTCTGCATCATATGTATCAATTTATCTTGAAAAGTGTTTCAGTAGTATCGTGTTGATGTTTCTATACATATTGTATAATAAATAGGGATCAAAGGTTTTGTTTTTTACTACTTAGTACTAGTACGTTTCAAGAATGAATGTAGTGACCTTAAACGCACACACAAAATATAGCTACTTTGTACAGTGTAAAAAACGATTCTATTATTTCCTGATTAAAAAAATATGGTATCATAAATATAACTACTCTAAAAAAACATCTTGATGAGGTTCTCTATAAATGGAATGTGACATTGCAATCACAACAGTTCACATTTATATATTACGTCGTATATAAATGAAAGGAGGAAGTACTACCGTCCACCTCGCTCCTAATAATTTTTAACTTGATATACATTTATCTAAATACATAGAAGATATGTTTTTATATGTTGGGAGGGAGAAAGTAGTAGAATTTTGTTAGTCAGATATACTAATATGATTGCGACTATATAGGGCGAAGACATGGGACTACAAATTCAACCCGCGCTAAGTACTATCCTCGCACTAGAGTATAATAAGGGTTTTTTCGTATGCAACTTTTAAAACGTGTTGAGAATGGCCTAATATTTGAGAAGGATTAGAGCACATACAACAGAATGACTAAATAAATTCCTAATAATTGTGTTTTTAGTCATTCCTAAAAAATTAATTCTCAATACATCATCTCTTATCCAACAGAAGTCTTAAAATCTGATTTTCTATAAATTTAAAATTGCTTTGGGTCTGATTTCGACGACGCTATAGGATGATGCGGCGGCAAGAGAGGATGCGGCGGTGGGAAGGAAAGAAAGGGGGAGAAGCGCAGCGACGTCGCTACGAGGAGGCGACGGGGAGAGGCTGCGGCGGTGGAGGATGCGACGGCTCTGTACGAGGAGGGGTCGAGAAGGGGCGACGATGGTAGAGGAGACGAGGGAGGATGCGACGGCGGGGGACGAGCAGGACAGGCGCGCGACACCAAAAACACACGTGCGGAAAGAAACGCAATAGCGCGAAATTGATATTGAGCGTCAGACTCGATTAGCTATTTGTGAAGAACGAAAATGATGAGAAAGGGAACCATTTTTTTAATGAGATAGACAATCTATTAGAAGATAATTTTTATTTAAATTAATTAAAAATAGGGATTTAGGTTTTAAGAATGGAACGTCCGTTTCCTAAACTTATAAAAAACTTAAGCTCAGGTACTATACCGGCAGATCGAGGAGCATTTAATTAACCTTTTACTAGGGCATTAAGGCTAAATTAAGAAATTCGATCCCTAGCTAATTGGATCGATTTTATTAATTAGTTTACTTTTTATGGTATATTGTTAAATATTTTTTTATTTGTTTGTTCATATATCCATCAGCCTATCTTATTTGTCGATTTGAAAATTAGGAGGCAAACATACGCATATATGGGCATAGTAAGTAAGTAAGTAATCAGGAGTACGTGCGTAGTAATTAAATCCGAGAGGGAGAGAGAGCGCTAATTAAGCACTTACCGCGCAGATTAAGGAAAGGTCGTCGATTGATTATAGTAACTGGCCGGCCGGTCGTCGGGCGGCGCGCGTATATACTCTTATGTAGCTAGCTAGCTTCAGATCCAGAAACGAGAGGCCATAGCAGCTAGCTAACTAGCTAGACCTAGATCGCTGGAGCTCGATGTGCCTCTCCGCCGGGTGCAGCAGCAGCTAGATCGAGCAGCTGAGCACGGCCGGCGAGCCTCCACAGGTAGATCTGGCCCAGCATATATGCACGCTGACTTAGCTAGCTAGCTAGGGCGCCATGGCCATGCAAAGCTATAAACATACATATAGCTCCTAGGATGATGTCAAGCTCAGCTCGCTCATGCGCCATGACTGCAGGCATGAGCTCCTTCCCTCCGCCGGTTGTGAAAAAGAGGCACGAAGGAAGGAGGAGGAAGAAGATAAGAGGAGGAGGCAGGAGCCGCGCTTAGCTTAAGCTTTGCTTTGGCTGCTAGCTTAATTGACTTTGCTTGGTGGCCGGTGGGTGGAGACGAATGAATGAAGAAAGAATGGACGAGTGCTGGAGTACCCATATATACTACTCCTACCCAATACCCTAGCTCTGGGTAGCTCCCTCTCAATTCCATTCCTGATTAATCATCGTATAGTTTTTTCAATTATTCTCAATTAATTATCTATTTGTTATCCGTGCATAAAATAAAATCGACCTTAGTACATATAATCCTTTTAATAATTTAAAAAATAGCAGAAATGGTAGACATCGAATTTGTAACTGAGTTAGTACCATAAGCGAGAGGAGTTGTTTTTTTTCGGTCGCAACACTGACAAACACAATAGTACAATACTAGGACAAGTGATTTTTTTATAAAAAAAGAAAATCAATAGGAGCAGATAGTTAGTACCTTTGACTAGTCCACACTCCACTGGCTCTCTCAATGCCACCTCGGGCCCACATCTCGTCTCGTCTCATCCCATCCCACCCCCACACCCCGCGTGGCGTCAAACAAAGCTGTCTCACGCTTTAATAATTCGAGATTTACTTTTTTTTTACTATTCAAGATTTAGATTATTCGAGATTTGTTTTTTAGCTTGCATGTATATTTAAATTTAATAAAAAATGACCGATTATATTCCTATAGCATTTAACACGAATATGTTACTAATAAATAAATAATAAATAAAGATGCTGCCTCCCTCGCATAGTGTCACAAGTTCAATTGCTGCTCAAAGTGCCATTCCATTTCATCAATACATACATCACCATGTGCTGCAGATGTACGTGTTCCTTTTCACCGGACAGGAAAACTAAAAGTAACCTTAACTAACTATTCTACCTTCTCAACCAATGAATCTGCAAGCCTTGCCTTCTTTCACGAATAAAGAAGGAATACAATTTGAATTTGTTCAGCGCCCATTATGGCATCATTTGACGGATGCCAATGTATATGCCTTCTTTCAATCAATCTATATGCCTTCTTTCAAGGGATGCAGTTATTTCCTAATTCGAATTCCAGGTACATCCTTAAGGCCCATCTTCAGAGCAGTTTTTCTGTACAGTGCTGGAGGCTTTTCCAAACCGATGGATTTACAGAACCTGTTTGCTAGATCAACAAGCATGGTCTTGTCTCTGCCAACGTCACCTATTGAATTGTAATAGCCGAGCCATGCATGATATGCTGCCTCCCTGATGCTCATATCAACAGTCTTTATTGAACCATCAACCTGCATTACAAACGGGACATGCATAACCATTTTAAAATGATAAAATGGTTATTCGCACAAACAATGGTTCAAACAGAAACTAAAACGGCATAATTCATAGCATATGTCATGGTTAGTGACACAAGCAAAATCTATGAAACGACATCTAGCTATAACTCATGAATCCTTAGATCAAACATGAGGTTGTCCATGTGGTTCTTCTTACCACAAGTCACCTTATCTGTTTATCCACATCTCTAGTTTAGCTTAAACAAACTTAAATTTGAAACACAGGTCCACCGACAGGTAATAAAAGCTACTTTGGGAAGGGAAATACAATTGATGATAAATCAATCAGAATGAAAAGCACGGTATTCTGATGCTATACAAAAATTTAAAATCCTTTCAACCCTGTTATATATTCCTTCTATCGCTTATCAAAATATATAACAGGCGATATATAAGTCCCAGGCTAAATTAATGCCAAGCTCACATCAACTGTTTTTGAACACCATAGTACATCACTACTCATTCAACCTAAATAAAATGTATCGTATCAAAGACAGTAAACAATATGACATGGAGGCTAATGCAGTCTGCAAAAGGAAACATGATGAAAGCAATAGTGCTAGGAACACTGGTTATTTTGTGTAAACTAAGAAAGATATTTCTCCGGAAGAACGTATCAAAGCAACCAAAGAGAAAAAGAGGAGCTTAAACTAGCTATAACCTATCAGTGGTTCAGCATTGCCCCAAAGTAGCAAATTTGGCAGGGTACAAGACTTATATGCCCAACTAGCAGTAGTGATTTAATAATATCTAACTCTGATGATATGCGAGCTCATGCTGAACTAACAGAATAGACAAGTTAAAATGAGCTCATTCAAACCTTTTGTTTCATCTCTTCATCAATGTTTGGTGTTTGAGACTTCTGCACCGGAAGATCATGTATCTCATTTAAGAAATACTCTTCCCATGGCGCAAGCAGAAGAATTCCTTTACCAGATTTACCTTCTCTTCCGGTCCTTCCAAGTCGATGAATGTAATGCTCTCTATCTGAAGGAACACCAACCTAAACCAAAATAGTATATATGTTAAAATAGTAATTGCAGTGAAGAAGCAGCCATACAATCAACTTCAGAGAGGTCCACTACAGCAGTTGCTTTTGCTTCAGGAGAGAAACAATTCTGTCCTGAACTTTTCACAACTACATTTTTTTTTAAAAAAAAAGACTACCTGAATGACTAGGGTAACACCTGGATAATTCACTCCGCGTGTTGAAACATCTGAGGTCACCAGAATCAAGCGACTAGAATCTCGAAATTCTTCTGATATCCGAGTTCTATAGAGCTGAGGCTTTCTTGAATGTATTTCTCGGACATTTAGCTTCAAATCTCGAAGCATTATATACATAAATTCAGTCACCATGGCAGTTGTGCAGAAAACAATAACCTGGAATGAGAAAGGCTAAGTAAATTTAACATATTTAAGTTCTTAGTCAATTGCCTGGTCAAAAGAGAGGGATGAGAGCACCTTATAGTCCACTTCCTGATCAATATGTTCTCGGAGAAGGCGATAAACCATATGAAAATGCAGCTCATGTGGCATAACGAGATACAACTGCTCCACCTAAGCTCAAGAAAACCACATATCAAGGGATCAGTAAGCAACTGAAAAGTCATTTCCATGGGAGAAGATAAAAAGAGACTAACATAGCAATATTTACTTTTGAGCTAAACATCATTAGAAATACTAGCAGAATGCCCGTACTTTGTTATGGGATTAAAAACGGAATCTTATTGCATTGGTATAATCCCTTCTAGAGTTATTATGATGCACTCAGGAGGCTGAAGCCCCAAATGGCCGGATGGAGCACTTGGATTAACCTGTGGCCCCCACTTGCCAGTGGTGGTGGCAGACTCACATCCACCACCACTGGCTTCTTTTAAGATTGTACAGAGTATAGAGTATAGGTAGTTTATATTGCCATACAAAGTGTACAAATGTATTAAATATTCAAATGGTCAACACGATGGCAAGAAAGACGTATGGTCTAGAATATCTGTTTATGTGAATGTCTGTGCGTGTATCCATGGAAAGCATAAGTGCTGAACAATGCAGACCTAATGGAAGTCCCTTCCATAGATGCACTAATGCAATGGGACCTCTTTTATTGGCACATTAAAATAAATGCTAGCAGATGCTCTAGGTAATGCAAACTAAGAAAACTGATCACATCACATTTCTGCACTTACAGGAGTCATAAAAAATGAGAACATTGCAGATGAGAAAAATCAAAGATTAAGTTGATATACAATACTAAATATACTAGAGTAGGACTGGAAAGTATAGACCTTAGTAGGAGTTTCAATAGCTCCCAAGCCCACTGTATCAACAAAAACATGTTCCCTTTTTAAAACTAGCTGTGAAATCCTTCGAACCTGTCATTGACAAATTCAGACATGTGGTTGTCAATCAATACAGAAATAGATAGATAAAAATTTACAGAATACCAGTGTTTTGCCCATGCTGATTACAGTACCTCTTTTGGGATTGTAGCAGAAAATAGTAGTGTCTGTCTTTGACGTGGCAAACTATCAACAATCTTTTCAATGTCTGTACGAAAACCCAAATCTAGCAAATGATCAGCTTCATCCAATACAAGCAACTTCAATCCCATCAAGCGAACAGAGAATGAAGATTTGTTCTCAATGTGATCCAGCAGTCTACCAGGTGTAGCAACTAAAATCTTCAAGCGGGAAAACACAAGATATGTTCAGACAAACGACAAACAATTAGCAGCTTTTACCTTGATCTTTAGTAGGTCAGTAAACATTACAAACCTGGCATGGATCAGATTCTAAACGTCTTTGATCTAGCTTGAATCTAGTGCCACCAATAAGAGATTGAACACCAATTCCTTGGTGGTACTTCAACAAAACATTTGCCTCAGCTGTGAGCTGGATTGCAAGCTCTCTTGTAGGGCAAAGGATAAGTGAAAATATTGGAGATACTCGATGATTTGTATGGCTCTTCATAGCATTCAAGACTGATTCAATTGCAGGGAGCTGTTTATCAATACATTTATGAATAATTAAATCGGTTGAAGGAACCAACAATAAAAACTAAACATCTCAAAGTATCTCCTTGCAAAATAATATTACCAGAAAAGCTGCACTTTTGCCAGTTCCAGTTTTAGCCTTGACAAGAACATCTTTGCCTGGATGCATACAGTAATGAGTGAGGGGCAACCTCTTGACAGTTGAAGGTTTCAGTGGTAGTATGTTCAGATAAATCAAAAGATAAAATGGCACCACAAGGTGCTAACTGCTAAGTAGTATGTGCAGTGGAACTACTGAAGCGAGTAACATGGTTAGTATAGACTTGTGGTTAGTAGCACATATTCCAATGAAAAAAAAAAGAGAGTACCTTCAAGACACATAGGAAGTGCTGTTTCCTGCACAACAGTTGTCTGTACATATCCAGCATCAGTGAGTGCTTTTACTGTTAGAGGAGAGATACCACATTCATCAAATCTGATGTCAACGAAACAAGAGGGCTTGTTAATCACATGGTAAGTATCTCTGTTTTGGAGTATGCTAGGAGCAATACACTATCTTTTTATTATGGTTAATTATTGTTGTAGTTCAGTGCCATAAAAAATGAAACTCCAAGAAGACTATGTGTAGCAACTTCTTAGTTCATATACCATGATCCATATGTTTCAAAATTCTTTTGTTGTTTTGCCTAAAAATTCATAATAATAATACATATATGATGTTCTAAAGCTAATAAGCTCCAGAACAAATAAATCAAAACTACATGAGGAAATAGGCAGCAATAGAAGGTAAACTGAAGTGTAACCTTTTATTGGTAAACAAAGATTCGCCCCTTGACTCGTAACGCCTCCGCTCAGCACCCAACACTTCCCTGTTCTTTATCTCCTCTCGCAGCTCTCGGAAACTACCAGCGAGATCATTGTTTTCTTCCTCATAGGACTTGAGCGCTCTCCTCTCCTTCTTCATATCACAGTTCCTCAAAGCAGCACTGCTCCATTTCTTCCTGATGGCACTTCTCGCCTCCAATTCATCGTCTTCTGATTCCTCCTCACTGGATGTTCCAAATCTCGCAAACCTCATATCCTTCTTCGTGGTTGATATATCCTCATCATCCTCATCTGAGGAGTCTGGCCTCCATTTCCTGCCAAATCGCCCTGCTGCGACCGAGTAGAATCTCTCTCCATTCAACTGCGAGGGAGCAATCCGACCACTGGCAAGACCTCTAGCAATCAACGGCATCATCGATGTATCACTGGACTCCTGATGTGCCTGGAACAGAGGCATAATTGAGTAGGATCTCTTGGGACCGTAAAAACAGAAGGATGCATCCTTTGTTCGCGAAGGAATGGCAGAAGCCGAGCTCCATTGCCACCACCAGGGCGCGGCCGTCTGGAAATCCCTCCTAGGATTGAACGCAGCCAGACGCGACTCCTTCCCACCCACTCTCCCAGCCCCCGGCTGCTCCAGTGGCAGCTCCTGCTTTGTAGAGTCCAACTGCCGGCGGCCGCCGCCATTCCGGTCACTGGAGACGATCCTCCTCGGCGGCCGCGCCCGGTCGGCGCGGTGGATGGGCCCGTCGTCGTCGTTCCAGAGATCCTCGGCGCCGGGCAAGAGGAAACGGTCGGCGAGGGCGCGGATGTGGGCGCGCGACGAGGTGGGCCCGTCGCCGTCTTCAGGAGGGGAGGCGGCGGCGCCGGGAAGCCGGGAGGCGCGGATCTCGGAGCGGAGGCGGGCGAGGTAGAGCTGCTTCTCGTGGCGGAGGAGCCCCCGCTCCTTGTGCCTCGCGAGCTTCTCGTGCATCCGCTTGTGCTGCCACTTGGACAGCCCGCCCGGGAACGTCCGCGGCCCGCCCCCATCCCACGGGCGTCCTCGTCGTCGTCGTCGGCGGCGGCGGCGGCGGCGGCGGCGAGCAGTAGGGTTTATCAATTATCACTCGCGGATCTTTTCCCTATCCAGGGGTTTTGACTTTTGACTTTTGACTTTTGACTACGACAGGTCGCCGTTTCCGCCTTCACGTGGGGTTTACGTAAAATAGGGGAGTAGCAGCAACTACCAGTACCAACTGAATCCTCCTCAACTGGTTTGGCTTGCAGATCTCTGGTGCTCGCGCGGCGCCGGAGATGGGGGAAGGGGAGAGGAAGCGGGTGCTCGTCGTCGGGGGCAGCGGCTATCTGGGCCAGCACCTCCTCGCCGCGCTCGCTGCCGGCGAGGTCGGCGTCGACGTCGCCTTCACCCACCACCGCGACACCCCGCCGCAGCCGCTCCTGCACGCCCTCCCCGGGCTTCGCGCCTTCAGAGTAGACCTCCGCTCCGGCGATGGCCTCCACGCCGTCTCCGCGTCCTTTGGCCAGGTACCTGCTCTACGTTCCCATTTCCCTCCACCTCGCCCATTTCGCCATTGAAGTTGTGATGCTATACTGCTAGTCAAAATGTGCGTTACTTACTTCACTCTCTTTGCAACGTGGAAAATGTATATCCCACTGCGACAATCGAATCGTTTCCTATGAAAAAAATTCCTGAAAATGTCTTATGATACTGGGTAAATATTAGAATTATCTAGAACGCCTTTGTTGTATCCAGTTTGTTGGAAAATTGAAGTGCTTTACTAAATAATGTATGTGGCAGACCACTTGATTGTATTCTAAATGAGTTTAATTGCCATGCTCAGCCACATGTGATTGTAAACTGTGCTGCAATCTCAGTACCTCGGGAATGTGAAGTGGATCCTGCTGCTGCCATGGCTACCAATGTACCTTCATCACTTGTCACTTGGTTGTTAAGCTTTGGGAATGACAACACTCTTCTTATCCATCTCTCAACAGATCAAGGTACACCGCTCTCTCATCCTTGATAATCTGATGCTATCCAAAACTCTTCTGCAGGCATTCATATTATATTTTCAATTTGAACATATCTAACCTAGCTAAGTTTCATTTTTCTCGTTTAAAAGCTTAGCCAGAGACAGCCGAGGATCTTATGAAAACCCAGAGTTTATAGGTTACTTGCTAATTTATGCTTTGTGGTCTATATAGTAACCAGCAAGTGTAGGAAATTCCTTGTTTTCATCTTACCGAGTCACTCTCTTGTGCTACCAGTTTATGAGGGAGTAAAACCATTCTACAAAGAGGAGGATGAGACCTTGCCAGTGAACATGTATGGAAAATCTAAAGTTGCTGCAGAGAAGTTCATTATTGAACAGTGCTCAAACTATGCAATCTTGAGAAGCAGTATTATTTATGGGCCACAAACAATTTCTCTTGTGGCAAAATCTCTTCCCATTCAGGTATGGTTAAATCACTAATCAGCAGCAGCTACAGTACTTCCTCCTTAAAGCAAGTTAAACTTTTAGTCTTATCATAGTTGTTTTTTTTGCCGGGTTGACCAAAAGAAGCGGTCAACCTAATTACCATTAAGATTGATAGGGGAATTATTGTTTTAGTGTTACATCGGCAATACAATGCCGGATAGGGTGCAGGGCACAGCGTTTCACAGGGACACTAAGAGTAAGAAAAACACTCGCCTGTCTCAAACATAAAGGCATCGCCTCGCTGCCCCTGAAAACCGCCCAGGAACGACGAGCAAATTCCTGAGCGCACTTCGGCACTAAGTATTACATATTTTGTTCAATTCTCAGAATTGCAAAAAGCCCCGCAGCCTTCCAGACCAACACCTCCTCCTTGATAAGCGCCATAACAGCAACTGGTGATTTGCTCTTATTATCAAACACCCGAGTGTTGCGCTCCTTCCATATAATCCAGCAAGTTAGCATACTGATGCAGTCAAAAACTCCCTTGTAGCTGATCCGAAAAGAGGATCTCGTTGTCAACCACCACTCAGCCAGATCCATCCCTGATTCATGGGGCAAAGGAAAGGAAACCCCCAGCCAATGCCGCAAAAGAATCCACAGCGCCGACATGAATGAACAGTCCACCAGCAAATGCTGAATTGTTTCCTGCTGCCCGTGACACAAAACACAATTGCTGTTGTGCGGCCAACCAAGACGTGCCAGCCGATCTGCAGTCATACATCTGCCTTTAAAAGCCAACCACATAAAGATTTTAATCCTTGAAGGTGTCTTTGAATTCCAAAGCGGTTCACCGAAAGCACAATCCTCCCTTCCTTGGAAGAAGTAAATGTAAACATCAGCTGCTGAGTAGAGGCCGTTTGCAGAAGGTTTCCAGCGAACATCATCAGCTTCTGAGCCCAACTGAATTTCCTGGATCTCATCCCATAATTGCAGGTATTCCCCAATTGCCTTTGTTGAAGGGACGCCCTTTATGTCACGAACCCAACGGTGATTGTTGAGGCCTGTGCCACTGTTATTTTTGATGGCTTGACAAACGAAGCCAGCACCGGCCATCTTGACATTATAGATCCTTTACCACTCCAATCTACCTGCCAGAAAGGGGTTAGAGAGCCATCCCCAACCGAGAAGACAACTAGCGACTTGAAATCGAGCAAGACATCTTTCTCAAACTGGGAGTTGACATGGGTCCAGGGCGAATCCCTCTGAGTAATCTGCAGGGCCGGCCATTTCACCCTCAGGGCTTTACCGAACAGATCGATGTCTTTCACCCCCAGCCCTCCTTTGTTGTAGGGCACACAGACATTTCTCCAGGAGACGAGACATTGGCCACCATGCACATGATCTTGGCCTTTCCATAGGAAAGCTCTACATTTCCTCATAGTTGTTTAGAAATAAGAACTACACCTCATAGATTGGATTGTCTAACTAAAATGGTTCTTCCTCTGTATGCAGTGGATGGATAGTGTTCTTTCACAAGGCCAACAAGTTCAATTCTTTAATGATGAGTTCCGGTGTCCTGTTTATGTAAAAGATATGGTGGATGTAGTGTTGTCTTTGACAAAATCATGGTTAGCAGGTATAAAAATGTTAGCCACATAGTGATGTTATTGAATGCTCTTTTTTACAATTTTTTTCATTGCATCATTCTTTTTAAAACTTTATTGTCTTTTTATTTGACAATTTTTATAAACATTATTTTTGCCTCTCGAGGAACGACTATTTCTCATTTATTGGCTCCATTGCTGCTGAGGTACTGACATCAAAGCACATGCTGCAGATGGTAAAGCTGTTCAGGTACTCCTGAATGTCGGTGGACCAGATAGGGTCTCAAGACTGCAGATGGCTGAATCTGTTGCTGATGTTCGTGGATATAGTCATTCTATAATCAAATCTGTATCTGCTTCATCGGTATTAATCTTCTCCATGGGTCATAGTAATCGGCATGTATATTTGCTTGTCACCAACTCACCATCGAAAGTGTCTTGACACATATTAGTATTTAGATACAATTTACAATTATGATGTTTCATGTTTGCAACACAAGTGGGACTAGCCTTTCCTAATTTATTGATTTATTGCTTGATCGATGAGTTCAGTTTAGGTACTATGCATTACTATGATTCTTTACTATTTATTATCCAGGTTGACCGGGGTGTAGCTTCTCCACCAGACATATCCATGGATATCACCAAACTAACCCAAATGCTTGGTATCAAGCCAATTTCATTTCAAGATGGAGTCAAAGCTACACTTGCTGCAGAAGCTAGTACATGACACTTTGTCTGTTAATTTTGCCAAGAGAGCTGCTTGGATTTGTATGTGAAAGTGTGTGAGATAAAGAGCCACTTTCAGTTTGTTTAAACAATAGCAAATCTGTGTTGAGTATATGTGAAAGATATAACTTTTCGACGGTGTGAAAAAGGAAATTTGCGTTCACACGACATCAATATCATGTATTACTGTCTGGTTTATACTTCCGAATAAAATCATCATTCATTTTATACTCTTTTCAGTAGCCTATGATTCTATTTTACCACATATTATACTGTTATGAGGTAAGCTTATAAAGTTGTACTTAAGACTAGTTAGAGCCATCACCTACTTTAGCCATGCATTGGATCATGTGCTTAAACCTTGTATCAGCAAAAGTAGGCATACCAACTTGTTGGACTTTGCAGCAATACTGCTGGGGAGAAGCTTCCTCAAACTTTGCAGAAAAGTGTGGCAGCATCAAAACTGTGTCAGGACCTAGTGCTACATCACTCATGCAGGTAAAAAGCAAAACTGATATCAATGAAGGTTTGAAGTCTTATGCTTGCAGCAGTTATATTTTACACTTGCTTGTACAGTATCAGGTAAATTGCACCCATCCTGCTCCTGTAGCTGCTCATGGACATTTATTCTCACACCAAAGCATGAGGTGTGCACATAGCATCACTGGATGTCATCTATAGGTGAGCATCCATATTAATAAGTCAGTGTATGGTTAGTATAATTCCAGTCAATCTCCAGCTAAAGCAACAATTGCTAATGAGCAGTAGATTGGTTGCTTATATTAAATTGCTCTTAAAATCTGCTTGCTACGCGTGTGCGCGTTATTAATGAAACCAGCAGTGCTGTCACGCGCTATTGACAGACATACATCAATTGGAGTAACTTTTTTTTTTGCTGGGGATTAGCAATTTAACATGTCATTTGCAAAGATATTGAGGTTTTCCTGCTGAAACGCATGGTGACTAGTCCCAACATTACAAGGAGCTGGATGAAGTGGTAAACAAGCAAGCTTCAACTGTGCATTCATAAACCTGTTCATTAATGTTACTAGATAGTTCATGACTTGAAGCCATCTTTTTTCAGTTTATATATTTGTGTTTTGGTCCCCGCAGTCTCTAAAAAGATCACTGAACACCCATTTTTTGTGATTTTCAGCAGATGGAATCCATGCTCGGGAAGATATTGATACTCTAATTTAGCTTTAGCTACCATGCATTGAAAGTCTGATGGTAGGGTTGTTTTTGGTTAACAAAGGCAGAAGATGTCACCTTTTCAAAGGTCATCATCGGTTGCTTGTTTGCTTGCATGAGCAGGCTAACAGACAAGATTGTCAATAATCTCTGTTCACTCTAGCCATTTCTTTATGCGACATGAGTTTCATGAATCCTTCTATAGATTCCTTGGAGAAAAGATAACTTGTCTTTACAAAAATCAGGCAAGCTTCAACTGACCAAAAGAACTCTGATATTGCATTGAGTCCATATGAAAAAAAAGTGCGCTCCACATGCCAAATTATCAGTGATCCAAACACATTATCATCTAATATTCAGAGTTAACTGGACCATAGGATGGAGGATCATGAGCTCTACTTGTTGTCACTCTTGTCTACTCCCCACAGGAACATGACATTGACACTTGCCTGCCTAAATCCATATTAAAACCCTCCCATTCTTGCCTAGTTACCCCCCCTCTCTCTCTCTCTCTCCCTCTCTCTCTCACACACACACACACAAAAACAGAAAGAGAGACTTGTGCCATGAGGAGGTTCTCCAGGCAGCACCTGGTCCCTTGCATTCTGCTCCTGCTACTTGTCATGTGTCACTTGCCAGTCTCAAGCCTTGGCTCAAGGAGGAGAGCATTCAGAGAAGAAGCTGTCAGTGGTTTCAGTAGCCATGAGCTTGCTCCAACCATGGCTCCTTCTCAAGAGAAAGAAGCAGGCGTCGTCGCTGACGCCGATAGCATCTGTGGCGAGAAGTATGCTGTCTCAAGAAGAATGGTTCCTCAGGGACCAAACCCTCTCCACAACTGATGAACTCATGCACTGCAATCTGCCACGATCATCAGCTTCTCCAATACAGGTGAATGGTGCAGCCATCATTGGTTACCTTTAAGTCCATCTGCTTAATGAATTAGATATTTCATAGTATTTATCACATACCGAATAGAGATGTTCAGTAGTACTAGTGATGTACCACCCTTTTGCAATGTTAGCCTTTGTGTATAGAAATATGAAGGTGTATAAGATGGATTGTGCTGTAGCATAAATTGAAATTTGAAGGCTGGCTGATGTGAAGATGATTGTTTGTTTGGGTTGCTTGTGTTGTCAAGCTAGTCTCAAGCAAGGTGTAATGTATCTCAGTTGGATGTGTGCATTATCTTGTGGTGGTTGAAGGGCTTCCATCACCAGCTGAAACCAAACTTGTGACAGAGATCAGTTTCAATCTGAATACTCATTAAGCCCGTGCGTGTTTGTATGGTAACATGAGAAAATCTGGAGACTTTTCAAGCACACATTTTCCATCTACATTTCTCCTTTTTTCTCTCTCTGGATGGTTAAATTTTGGCCATGTTTGAATTAGATAGGGGATTTGGAGGAGGAAATGGCATGGCATGTATAGTAGCCGGTGCAGTTGGTCAGCAATTCCCGGAGGACTCGCTGAAGAGACAGGCGATTAGGTACGTAGCTGCATTTGTTTAGTGATTTGGTTCACGTGGATGTCAGTGGCTGATCGATCGATGATCGGCGATGGCGAAGCATAGCTAGCCATCACTACTCCTAAGTGTCTCTACTCCTGCTGCAGTTATAGACCTGTAGTAGTCATGTTTGGTCAAAGCAAGCTCGAGATCCGAAATAGATCTCTGTAGTTATTACTATCTCAGTCCAAATAAAGTTCACTTCTTGTATAAAAGTACGAATCTAAATAAGTATATGTCCATATTTGTGTTAAAAAATAAACTTCTTTTTGAGATTTGCCAGGCATCAGTGATGATTAGACCAATGAGTAAACATGTTCATTGCACAAAACGAGCTACTGCCCCTACCAAACCGAAGGCACAGCGGTACATTTCCTACCGATAAATCGAACAAGATCTGAACGAAACGAAGAAAGAATTCCATTCAGCAACATGTAAACAGATCGTCAAGAACAATTACGACAGCAAGAGGCAAATATATCTCAAGGCGATGTATATTGCAACTTACCTACAAATGCAAGTCTGAAACGCAGACTAATTATCATCCCAACGCATAGGCAACCAGGACAATTAAAAACCTCAATAACAATCAATTTTATCACAGTACCAGCAGTACGAAATGTACGACGATTAGCACCAGGCATATCTCACAGCCAGGTGAGGTGTGAGGCCAGGCGTACAGCTCACCCAATAAAAGAGAGCAGAAGAACATGACGACAGTGACATAACTTCACATTGAAGGGCATTGCACGGTTCAGACTTCTGACACAGGCGCCTCTCACCTCAACGCCGCGTCGTTGCTCCATTTCGCTGCTCCCAAACACATGGCGGAACCAGTGATTAACAGCATAGGCATCACCTCTGTCACCAGCAATTCAGACATCATCGCTTCCAGTCACAAATGGTTCTGACAGTATTCATGTTTTTTTTTCAAATAAGTAAACAGCTGATTCTGATCTACTGGTCTCATCAACGTCTCAGCTCAGTTTCAGCAACAAAAGATTCTGGCTTCCCAAGAGTCATGGCCAGCTTGTTTCCTTCATCACTGTGGCAATTCCAAAAGTCTGTTAAAGAAAAGTCCAGTAGTGATGAACTCATTTCTTTCAGCCATGCACTGTTGTTATGAGATTTCATGGCAAAAATAATTGCTTGGGAATCAACACTCTATTCAGTCATAAGCACTCATTGTCAGAAACGTCCACACTCATCTACAGGCATCAGCCAACAAAAAGAGACTGACAAACTTATCCAAACAAGCATTTTGGGGAAGAAATGGAAGACATGAAATGGACCTAAATTCCTTCAACACTTCAATTAGTTATCCATGTCTATCGAACCCAGAAAAAAAAGTCAAGCAACCATAATGCACATGGTTATCGGAAGGACTCAGACTACATGTCTACAACAGGTCCAGAAAATTAATCCCTGTTTAGAAAAATGTGCAAAACAGATGAATTTTGTAACCAAGTCTTGAGTAAATTAGTGCAAAAACAAATTTTACTGAAACGAAGAACAATCCATATGCCGTCCCGCAATAGCATGATCAGGCAATAGACAGAATTAAATTTGCAGCAAAATGTACTTGGTCATCTGCATTTGCGAACTGCAACACATCATAACAATTGCTTAGTTATTTCTTATATAGCACAAGGAAGGCACAATATATAATCACCGGATGACCATATTTATATTTATATGAACAAATTAACCCCAAAGATTTGGTTGAACAGGGGATCCGTCGTGCGAATGGAATTACACAAGTAAAATTGCTCCTCGGTTTGTTCATTCCAAAATCATAAAACTGCAACTGATGAATACATATTGCATAACAAACAGACAGAAGAAGCTGATGGATATGGGTGATTCATGTTCATAATGACAAGATAGCAGCAAGTAATAGATATGATGATTGAATTGATTAGATATAACGCAATCCAGTACAAAAGGCACACGGATATTCACAGTCGGAGGCACATATCACGATACGAAAGACAGATGGTTTATTGTTGGTTTGTCACAATGGCTAAAGATAGCATTCACTAGCAGGTGGAATTGGAAGACATGGAGAAGACGAAGACACATGGCAGGCGGCGTCTCAAGAAGAAGTAACAGTAGCGAGTAGTCATACGGGCGGGAGCTTGTCGTCCTTGTCGGCGGCGGGGGCGGGGATCGGGATGGGGATGGGCGTTGGCGTCGGAGAGCATGAGGGGGCGGTCCTTGGCCTCGTGGGCGTCGGCGAGGTCGTCGTCGTCGTCGGTGGAGAGGTTGATGCAGGAGCAGCGCTCGAGGGAGGCGAAGAAGGCGGAGGTGACGCTGGCGCCCACCCAGCTTGCCCAGCTCTCCATGGCCGCGCCGCCGCCGCCGCCGCCGCCGATCGATCCGCAAGTCTAGCGAGGCTAGGGTTTCGTCGTAGTCAAAGGCGGAATTCGAAGAAGCGAGGAGAGAAACTAAAGTGGAGAACAAGCAAAGCACGACTCCGCCAAACACGCCAACGGAGAAGTGGAGTACATCTCCACAAGGCAGGCAAGCAGGCCGTTCCATCGGCCCACCAAAGCCCATAGATGTAGATGGGCTGCCTTGGGATTTTGACCTCTCCGACTGGTAGATGTACAATAATTCTTTTTTCCATTTTCTCAAAAACAAAAAGGATAATTTTCCAAGCTGTTTTCACCGCCACACAAATATAGCTGCGTCGAAGAAATTATCCATATGATTGCAATCCTACGGTTAATCCAATTTCTATGCTCCCAGCTGTTAAGCCTTGCTTTTGACTACAAAGTAACCAAACAAAGGCATCTCCATGGGGGCAGACACTATCCCAACTTCACAAGGCAACAAGCACAACCACAACTTCTCAGTGTAAATCCACATGAAACAATAAAGGATGATTTGGCCTCAGGCCAGTACATGTTAGATGTTACATCGCTGCTGCACGATACAGATATATGTTGGTGCCTTTCTCTCTGTCACTGTATATATATCATCACTGGCTCTAGATTAAGACTTGAGCATCTTCTTGTAGTCCTTGAACGTGCCTGCGAAAGGCGACACCCTGCCTTCCGACACCACCCAAAGCTCATCCACGCTCCCCGTTATCAGATGCTCGTCGTGACTCACCTGTAAAAGAAAAAGTCACCCATATAGCTTCTTAGAATGATGCCAAGTCATCAGCTTTTTACACCAAAATGAACCGTCTTAGTTTTACCATCAACACTCCTCCCTGGAAAACGAGTAAACCCTGGATCAGCGCCTCCACTGCATCCAGATCCTGCAACAACACAGAAACAAACATGTTAAGTTGTTTTTCCTATCCTCGCATGTACATCATTGCTACTGAAACTCCCTTGCAAAGAGGGGAAAAAAAGATATCCACCTAAAAGAACACATAAAAGAACAGGGTGATTTACTTACAAGATGGTTAGAAGGCTCATCGAGAAGAATAATGTGTGGCTTCTTGAAGGTGATCTTTGCAAATGCAACCCTACTTTTCTGACCACCTGGAATTGGAAAGGCTCTAATCAGGACTGACAAATTTAAGATTCTACGAGCAGATGAATCATTGGGCAAAAGGATAGTTCTCAATTTATCATGAAACTGGGAAAGGCATTGTGCAGCCTTTAATCTGCTTAAGACATCTGTCATTACCTGATAAAGTGTACATTGGTTGGAGGGCAAGATTTCCTGTAACACCGAAAGAACCCAAATGTGCCCTCAGTTTCTGTTCAGGTACACCCTGCAAAGAGCATATAATACATTTTTTATATATTATAGCTGAAACTTAGATCAACGTTAAATGACAAACAGACCATATGTTGGGGGATCCATACACCGTGTGAACTTCATGCTGCAACCTAGCAATTGTTGCTGGATGAAAAGGAAAGACAAGAATGATGCTTGAACTTACAGGATAGCATCTCATCATGTACAGAAGGGGGTTCACTGTTAAATCGAGTCCATCAACATGGTGTTGATTGAATACAGCCATGCGAACCTGCAAATAACAGCACACAAATAAATAAATCAACAAACCGCAGATAAGATTTAGCAGATGAAACTCTGGCAATAAACAGTTATATTAGAATAATATTATCACTACCAAAGTGGTCAAACTATACAGGTAACAGGCAAAATACATTCAAAGTTCTCTGTTTAATTCAGTAATGACATTGACACAAACATGAAAACATTTTGACACAGACAGGAGAATGTACACTCCAGAATCACATTATAAAACTATTGTGACCCTCCATGGCTCCATGTATAAACTATGCAATCATGCCAATCAGATTTAATGTAATATGGGTAATGCTAGTGAAATGTCATGACTGTAACTTCAGAAAGATAAAAGAACCTTGGGAGAGCGGAACACTGTCCCTGAAGTTGGCTGAAGATCTCCAGATATTAGTTTAAGTATAGTGGATTTGCCAATACCATTTGGACCAACCACTGAAACAACAGATCAAACATGAGGCCAAAAAAAAAGATGTATCGTGCAGAAATACTAGGTATAATTCTTTGTTAGCAAGATGAGTGAAGCAAAGCAACATACTTGCTATGCGGCTGTCCAGATCAATACCAAAATTCAAGTTTTTAAATAAGGTGGGGCCTCCAGGATAACCAAAAGATGCGTCACTGCACAAACAGATCGTAACATAAATAACTCAGAATGTACTAACTGCTAGATCTTAATGAGAAAGCTAGAAAGAATTACAAATATAGTAGGAAGCCAAGCCATGGTTGCACATGGGAAGAGAACAAATTTTTGTTAAACATTGAAACAAAATATATCAGAAATGAAACCTGAAGCTGATGATTGGTGGTCCAGGGCGGTCATCTGGTGTTGGAAATTCGAATTTATAGCTGCAAAGAATTATTCAGGCAACTTTCTAAGCTGATTGCATACAAAAGAATAAACACAACAGATTTAAGATGCGCTGATATACTCTGGATCACTGACAACCGCATCAACATGCTCCATTCGCTCCAATGCCTGAGTGAATACAGATAAATAAATATTAAGACACAGATTAAAGTTATCACTGGACAGTCTCTTAAGTGAAACAATAGCAAAGGTAATATTTGGATTTGCAGACATTTCATGGAGTGATGGGGGATGTGAACAAGAAAAGTCACCTTGATTCTTGATTGAACAAGTGATGCTCTCTTTGCATTGTAACGGAACTTGTCAATGAATGCCTACAAAGAAAATAGACCAGTAAACCTCACTTTGATCTTTCCATGAGGATTTAGTTGCTCGTAGTAGTTAAATATTTTTCAGATAGCCCAATTAAGCTTTTGAATTTTAGCTTAGACTATACCAACAGTTCTTCTGAGCTTAATTAGGTCTCTCAAAGAACTTTTAGGGCTATGGTACTTGCTAGAAAGTAGAAACAAAGATCAACCTGCATGTGGGATCTGGCCTTCTCATTTGTTTCAAAGGCTTTCTGCTGGTTCTTGAGGTGTTCCTCCCTTGTCCTCTCAAATGTATCGTAATCACCTTTGTAAGCATGTAGCTTTTTACCATGTAGATGAAGAATGTCGGTGACGACCTAAGAATTTCTTGCTATCAGCATTAAGTAATTTACATGACAAAGAAAAAAAATCACATGAAACTATACTACATATGAATTAAGGAAGCTCTGTCAAAATTAGCTCCTTCATGATGATATGACATGATCATAATCATCATACTACATACCGTATTAAGAAACTCCCTAGCATGTGATACAACAATGAATGTCTTTGGCCATTTCAGGAGATATGTTTCTAACCATAACACAGCATGGAGATCAAGATGATTCTGTAAAATGATATGTTGTTAGCATATGCCAGCAAGAGATGAAACAAGTTCGTACTTTAAACTTACTGTTGGCTCGTCAAGTAGCAACAAATCAGGCTCAATGAAGAGAGCACGTGCTAGAGCAATTCTCATGCGCCATCCACCAGAAAACTGTTTTGTGCGTTTGCGTTGCATTTCAGGAGTGAAACTAAGACCCTGGAAAGAGTTCCACCAATCAGAACATATAATTAAGTGTGTACCTGGCAAGGGCATATCCTACTGGAATAATCAGGATATGAGTTATGAAATGTTCAATTTCTGCAATAGCCAACAAGAATATGTGATAGCCTGGGATAAGGATTATTTGTTGTTGAAAGTATATTGATAACTAAATGAATGATAGTTAGGCAACCAATGTAACTGCAACGAGAAAATTAGAAGTGAAGCCAAAGCAACAATCCTACATAGTACAAATTGTACATGCAAGAAAAATTAACAGGCATTGGATGCCCAGAAACAGACCGCCAGAATTGATGCTGCACGAGCCTCTGCAGCATCAGCATCGATAAACTCAAGGCGTTTGTATATCTCCTCAAGCCTCTTGCTGATAGCATCTTTGTCAAGACCACCCTTGCTTTTGGATGTGCTCTGTTCAAACTCAGCCTCATACTCTAGATCTTTCTGCAACAGAATCGCCAAACTATTAGCAAAGCAACAGAATGGTTAAATATAACAGGACATACATATCTTAAAATGTTAATTCTGCATTTGTCAACCTGCTGTTGAACCAGATGAGCTTCTTCTTGCAAAAGTTGAACCCGTTCAACATCTGCGTTCAGAACACACTGCAAAGCTGTTGTGTCATCGCCCACAACCTCTTGCTCAACATGCAATATCTGGCAGTTCTTGGGAATCCCATCAATCGCATGCATCGCCATAGCTCTGAGAAAAGAGGTTTTCCCCGTACCATTTCTTCCAACAAGACCTGAAGTGTGTATGGAAATTATCGAAATCATTGGGGTAAAAAAACCTGGGAACTTATATAGCAAACTTTCAAGAAAAGAGATGATGAAAAGTCCAAAGTTAAAAGGCACATCGAAGGTCTGAATCACTGTACAGACAGAATTACAAGTTTGGCATTTGTGCAATTTAGTTTTGGCTTTTGGTAAAGCATAGACACGCTATTAAGGAAAAGTGTTGCAAAGATATGTGCGACTGACGTATGCGATTACAAATGTTTCATTCCTCATTCCTAAGTTATTCATGCCAGCTACGAAGTGAACAACAGCTCAAGAAGAAACCTATGCTGTAACTCACCATAGTGCCTTCCAAAAGCAAGTGTTACAGTGCATTCTTGAATAAGATCACGACCACCAACAGTAACATTGAAGTTCTCCATATGGATATCCCTAACAGCTGGCCCACCAGAGTTATTGTGATTTACAAATACTGGAGGCATTCCAGCCCTAAGTGCCTCCATTTCAGCAACATGCATTTGGTATTGAGCCTGCACCAACAACAGGAAAGTGTGCAGCAAGATAATATCAGGAAGGAATGCATCTCCAACAGCAGATACAGTCTTACAAAAAAAAGGAAAAATAAACATGTGCTAACTGCTAAGCATATAAATCTTTCCACTACTAATTTTTTTCTTCACCAAAGACAAGCGCATCATCCCATGGTACCGTGAAAGGATTAATTGCCAACATAGAGTATAGTTACCTCTCTTTGTCTCTCATCCTTTCTCTTCTTCCGTTCAATCTTGGCTTTGTCGCGTGACGAAAGCAAGGGTCCCTCAAATACATCAGCTTGCTTTTTGGGGGCAACGTTATCTTCCATTCCCTCATTCATACGTAAAGGTGTGACAAGGCTTCGCATAGCTTGTTTAGGTTTGACCAGGCCATGCTTTCCAAATTTTTCACAAATCATACTGCAGACCTATATCGAAAATGAAAGAAATGCATCATGGTCCTGCTAGATCAAAATTAGATTACAACAGTTCCTCGTTTTCCCCTGAATGGAAGCCTTTCAAGATAGTACTTGTAGCTCTCCACTGGTAATGGCGTCAAAATAAATTATGCAAACAAATAGAGGTTGACTAACACAGATCTAACATACCACTACAGAACAATAAGCAGTGATTGAGATACATTGTTGGTGCACTTGGAAGCCAATTGAATATCATTCATACAATGTGACTGCTAAACTAGGTTTTCTAGCAGTGATTGAGCTACTCGTTAGGTTTGCTTAATTACCCGAATCGAAACAAGCTATAGCTCTGATCAAACGGCTGATTTGGTAATTAGGCTACTGTTGGGCCGACGATCGGATCGGCGGGGGATTGCAGCACACCAGTAAAAATCAAAATCAACAATCGGCGATGGTGTAGGTGGCGGGCGCGTGGTACCTCAAGGCAGTGCTCTTCGTCGGCGACGCACCCAGCGTCGATGAGGAGATCGCCGAGCGCGTCGAAGATGCCGTGGCCGTCGGGTGCGCCGAAGTCGAAGTCCTCGTCGGCGAGGACGTTGGCGATGTATTCGATGATGGGCTGGTCGACCTCGTCGACGACGTCGCTCCCCAGCACCTCCCTCACCACCCCCATGCTCGCCGCCGCCAACGCCGCCGCCATCTCCGCGCGAGTCGCGACGGCGAACGGAGAAGGGAAGGAGAGGGTTTGCGACTCTCTCCAGTCTCCACACGGAGGAGATAGGTGCCGTCCGATGTGGATATGGACGGTCCTGATTCACGATAGAGACAGGTCTAGCTGTGGGTGGGCCTTGATTTGACTTCGGGAAGGCCCAATCTTATCAGAATTGTAGGCCCAGTACTGAAATTACAGCTGCTTCGTGATCATGATATATAATATGACTAACTGTTTTCGTGCGTTGCAACGGATGAAGTCAAGTCGCGCGCGACGGACGGAGATGAGAGGAGGGTGCAGGCGCAGCGCGGAGCTCCGAGCAGCGACAGGAGGGAGGGCGCAGGCGCAGCGGGAGCTCCAGAGCAGCGGCAGGAGGAGGCGCGGGGACGCGCGGATGGGGACGGAAGGGAGGGCGTAGGTGGTCCTTTTTCATCCAAGTCCTCACTTTCTTTTCGATTGGGACTGCGGGTTAATTTTATAAATACTTAAGGGTTTTCTAAAAAAAGTTAGACGGACAAAAATTTTAGATATAGATATGTATAGATGACAATAAAAATGTGTACAGTAAACTTTTCAACAAAAGTTTCTTCGGAATAAAGAATGGATGGATGTATGGGAAACTATTCTAATGAACGAGAGGATGTCCTCTCCAGATTTTCTTTAGATTAATCTATTTTATTATTTTGTTTATTTTTTATAGTGGTTTGAAGGATATACAACAATGAGGGGATGTTATTGCAAGTGTTTATAATTCACTCTCATGGATGAATGGATGTTTCATTAAACAGTGAATTTTTAGTTTGACAAAAGAAAGGAAATAAACACAGTAAGGTAGAGCTAATTTTTTATAAGATTTCAAATTAAACACTCTGTCAAAATCGACTACAAATCGTTCATAGCTAGGGACTTTGTTCCAACCCCTTGATAAATCTATAAATATAAATATAAAGTAAGTAATGTTTTCATCTAAAATTTTTGTCCATCTGGCTTTTATGAAAATTCTTTGAGTTTTTATAAAATTAACCCGCAGTTCACTGGCTATTTTGCATAAAACTCCTTGAGTGTTTATAAAATTAACTCATAGTCTCAATGCTAAAATAGGCCTCACGTAAAGACATAAAAAAATATAAATTAAAATTACATTAGACTTTAACTTTTTGGAATAATTATGGTAAAATAAAATGACGTACTTTACAACGCACAAAGCATATTTGCTAGTAAATAAATAAAATAACCATTATAATATTCTAGTTGAATTGGATACGAAATTCTAGTAACTACTAAGACCGGATGTGAATTAGATGAGACAAATCCATCCTCAATCTCTTGGTCATCTCCTCTTTGAGCAACTCATGTTTCTCCATGATTTTTTTTCAGGAACACGTAAAAGATTTACATGGAAACAACCTTGATCATCTTAGGATCCAAGCAAGCACAGCACTGGCGCACCTTCCTGTCATACAGGGACACCTTCTTCAGGTTAACTGCGGCTTGCATCACACGCCTGATGAATCTCACCAAGCTTTGATCGGGCTGGAAGCCAACGATGGTGAGCTTAGCCAGATTCTGATGCTTGAGATTAGGCACCGATGGCTCCCACTCAACGTTTGATTTGTCCCTCTCCATCTTGCACCAGTGATCCCACACTATGATGGAAGATGGATAGCTTCTTCAGGTTGGGTGCAGCTTCAACGATGAACATTTGTCCAGGCGATGTCGCAGCCTTCGGAAAGATTGAGTAGAGTAGCAAGTCGCGGCTCACGCAGCACCGGGGCTAATTGCTTTTGGCTTTCTGGCTCAACCCAAATCGACAAATTAACAGATATGAATAAATAATTAGCCAGCTGATTATATATATATATATAAGAGCTAGCTAGTGTAATTTATAATTAAGCTGCAAAGATTCAGAATGAGCATGCAGAATGAATTAACCACTTACCTTTTCGCTTCTGAAATTGAGCTTAAGTTTATGTATGGATGGGACATTAGCAAGGAAACCTGTTAATGTTATTTAATAGAGATTAGTCGGCAAGTTAGGAAATTTCACTTGGCGGCGGCTGAAAATCTGCAATCATTCTGAGCTTTCACTGCTGCGATCACATAGATACGACACAACTCTGCACTACGGTCGAGCCCTGATCTGTTGCATACACGGTTACATACATGCTTGAGCTTATAGAGTGATCGTGGGGGCTTTTTAATCCATTATCTTAAAAGAAAAGCGATAACAATAACAATGAAAGCTTACGTTCTAATTTTGCGGAAATTCAGACAATGATTATTTCATTAAACAATGAAAATTTGCATCTTTTTTAGCGGTTTCTTTCTGTTTTCTTCGGTTTTTTCCTTGGATCGCACTAGTTTGTGATCTAAGATCCACATTGTCATACCGTTATAATCAAACTGATTTTTTTCACAATTCTTAATGAAATTGCTTGGTCGCCCTTTCGGCCAACCCAGAAAAAAATTATGACAGAACGGAAGGAAATCGAGAACATATTCAATTTGGTACATAAGGGTGTTAGACTCTAGGGTTCCAGACTAGGCACGGATCTAGTAGGTAGGAGCGGGACTCACCGTCGGACTTCATGGATGAGCTTGCCATGGGGTCGGCGGTGATGTCGTCGACGTTGGCGATGAGGTTTTGGTGGACTTTCCGCCGCTCACAGCGCCTCCTCTCGATCGATCTAGGGTTTAGGGTTTGTTAGGAGCGAATGTGTGCGCGAACTTTTCTCTCCGCATCCGTGCCCCGGCTTCCTCCTTCCTCTTTATTTGGCGCTGCGCGATGGGGGCCCACCAACCATGAGTTGGTTGTGCGCCCCCGATCAGGGCGCAGATCAAGCGTGTCAACGGTCGTTGAACCGTTGCATGGGAGATCAATCCTAACATTCTCCCCCTTGATCTCACCTTAGCTAAACTTACTATACTTGACTTGATACCCATTTCATCATAGATCGGTATATAGAGGATGTATCATCACAACAGTCAGTTACGTACTATTGGATTCAACAACTACGATACACTTTTCTACTTTGAAATGGATTCTTTGACTCGCTTTGGGCCCCTCTCTATCCAGGAATCATAGGCTTTCCCGTAATCCCATGTCGGCTAAGTGTTCTCTGAACACATTGGGTGGTAAGCCTTTCGTAAGCGGATCCGCAAGCATTTTCTTTGTACTTATATGCTCAAGACTAATAGTGTGATCCTGGATATTTTCTTTCACAACATAATACTTGATGTCAATGTGTTTGGCAGCACCACTTGACTTGTTGTTGTGAGCATAAAACACTGTTGGCTCATTGTCGCAGTACAATCTGAGTGGTTTTTCAATGCTGTCTACCACTCTCAAACCGGGTACAAATTTCTTTAACCATTTCGCCTGTCCCGTCGCCTCATAGCATGCTACGAACTCAGCGAACATCGTAGATGACGCTGTAACAACTTGCTTAGAGCTTTTCCACGATATAGCCCCACCTGCGAGAGTGAACACATAACCTGACGTGGATTTTCTATGATCTAAGTCTCCCGCAAAATCGAATCGAGTACCCTTCTATTTTAAGGGATTCGGTTCTTCTATAAGTTAGCATAAGGTCTTTTGTGCCTTGCGAGCTTTCTTAACCATTCTCCAGTGATCTATGCCTGGATTACTTTGAGATCTACCAAGTATCCCGGTTACATAAGCTAAGTCGGGCGTGTACATACTTGAGCATACATTAAGCTTCCGACACTGAAGCATATGGAACCGCTCTCATCCGATCGATCTCATCTCGGTTCCTGGGACACAAAAATTCCCAAATCTATCGCCCTTGACTATGGGAGCAGGCGTAGGTTTGTTCGCATGCATACTATATTTCTTCAAAATCTTTTCTAAGTATGTCTTTTGCGATAAGCCTAATACCCCTTTTCTTCTATCTCGGTGAATCTCAGTTCCCAAAACGTATGATGCTTCACCAAGATCTTTCATCTCAAAGTTTGAGGACGAAACTTCTTAGTCTCCAATAGCATCGACATCACTATCGCCGCAAGATGTCATCCACATAAAGGATGAGGAAAATGAATCTCCCATTCTTGAACTTTGCATAAACACAATTGTCATCCTTGTTCTCATCAAACCCGAACTTTCTTATTGTCTCATCAAACTTTAAATACCACTGTCTAGAGGCTTGCTTTAATCCATAAATAGATTTCTTAAGGTGGCATCCCATACTTTCTTTTCCTTTTATGACAAAACCTTTCGGTTGTGCCATGTAGACATCCTCATGGAGATCTCCATTGAGAAATGTCGTCTTTACATCTATTTGATGTAATTCTAAATCATAGTGCACCACTAAAGCCATTATTATCCTAAAAGAATCTTTGCATGAGACTGGAGAAAATGTCTCATTATAATCTATTCCTTCTCTTTGCGTGAAGCCTTTTGCCACAAATCGCGCCTTATATTTCTCGACATTTCCTTTGGAACCACATTTAGTTTTGTAGACCCATTTGCAGCCTATGTCTTGGCTCCTTTGGAAATTTCTTCTAAATCCCGAGACTTTGTTGCAACTCATAGATTTCATTTCGTCTTCCATGGCTTCTTGCCATTTGGACGAATGAGCGCTTCTCATGGCTTCTTCAAATGAGGTGGGATCTCCCTCCATTTGAATTTCTTCACTTACATATACTTGATACTCATTTGGGATAGCCGATTTTCTAACTCTTTGAGACCTCCTGGGGGCCTCAACATTTGGCGCACTCTCTGAGTTGGGCTGTTGTGGCTCTTCCTCATGCGTGACAACAGGTTCTGTCGGATCCTGAAGGACAGGTTCCTGACTTTCACTTGTTGCCACGGGAGAACTGACAACAGGTGTCGTCACCATAGTGTCATGCACCGTCGGTGCAACAGCAACAGGTATCGAGAAAAAAGGTTCTTGAATTATCGGAGTAGGTACAAATATTCGCTTCTCTTCAAGGCTAATCTCTCGGGCTACCATGCTCCCCTCATCATCTTATCCTCCGAAAAACAGTGTCTCTCGTTTCCACGAACTTGGTATGTCGTCGAACGGAGAAACGAAACCCCTTAGATTTCTCTGGATAGCCAATAAAATGGCAACCGACTGTCTTGGGATCTAATTTCCCAATGTTCGGGTTAAACACTTTTGCCTCAGCTGGACAACCCCACACACGCATATAGTTTAATGTGGGTTTTCTCCCTGTCCATAACTCATATGGAGTTTTAGACACGAACTTACTAGGAACCCGATTAAGTATGTGAATGGCGGTTTTAACGCCTCCATCCACAAGTTAATCGGTAGAGTAGAGTAATTTATCATACTTCTCACCATATCCATCAGGGTACGGTTATGTCTTTCAGCTACTCCATTCTGCTGAGGCTCGCCCAGTGTAGAATATTAGGCAACTCTACCATTTTCCTGTAAAAACCTTGCAAAAGGTCCAGGAACTTGGCCATACGGGGTATGACGACCATAGTACTCCCCCACGGTCTAATCTTACTATCTTGATCTTTAAATCGTGTTGATTTTCAACTTCAGCCTTGAATATTTTGAACTTATCTAATGCTTCTGACCGTTCTTTAATAGGATAAATGTAGCCATAACGAGAATGGTCATCTGTGAATGTTATGTAAGAATCATAACCATCCACAGATGTCACAGGAAACGGACCACAAATGTCAGTGTGTATTATTTCTAGAATTCCTGTGCTTCGTTTGGCGTCTTACTTTATTTTCTTGACGTACTTTCCTTTAATACAATCTATGCATTGGTCTGAATCTGAAAATTCTAAGGGCGGAAGAATTGATTCTCTCATCAATCGTTCAATCCTCCCCCTCGAAATATGGCCTAAACGACAGTGCCATAATTTTGAAGACACGTCATCAATTCTTTTCCTTTTATTGTTCACATTCATAGATGAGGAGGCATTCTCATTACTCAAAACATTCACGGTGTCACTAAACGATAACAAATAAAGCTCATATTGTTTGAAAGCTTTGCCTAAACACTTATTATTAAACTGAACCTTACATTGTCCATCTCCAAAAACACATTGAAATCCATCACGATCTAATCGTGGGACACTAACCAAATTTCTTCGCAAAGAGGGTACATAGAGGACATCGTGTAAATGAAGTACAAAACCATCTCTTAATACTAGCGGGAGTTCTCCAATGGCTTTGGCTTCTACAGTGACGCCGTTTGCAACTTTAATTATTCTTTCTCTTCTTTGCAGCATCCTCATCGTACTGAATCCCTGTAGAGAATGAGCAACATGGACAGTTGCACCTGAGTCAATCCACCAGGTAGATTTTTCATAACTTACATACAGGACTCATCTACAAATGTGATAATATCCTCACCTATTTTGCATAAGTGTTTCAGAAATCCACACATCCTTTTTATAGTGCCCCTTCTTTTTGCACCATAAGCACTGGTCCCTTTCTAGTTGAATGGATTGAGGTCTTTGATGGTAATCAGGCTCAGATCTTTGATTGTATTCAGGTATTTGTGCTTTTCCATGTGGCCTAGAGGAGGAGACGTTGTTCCACTGAGGTTTCCCTTGTGGCTTAGATGGGGAAGAATTATTATAATTATTCGAAGAATTATAATAATTCTTCCTCTTATGGTTCACATAGTTAATAAAATCACCACGTGAACCCTTGATCCTTTCCTCCATTTGAACACACATGGCAATTAACTTTTCAATTCCCCAATTTTTGGGCTATGAGTTGTAATTAACAATAAAAGCCTCAAATTCCTTGGGCAGGGAGGCAAAAATCAGATGAACTAAAAATGCATCACTTAGCCCCATTTCCATGGGTTTTAACTTGGATGCTATGTTGCTCATTCTCAGGATGTGCTCCTTGACACCACCACCAGTGTACCTCTCTGTTACAAGCCTCTTTATTAGAGTGCTTGCATATGCTTTTGAAGAGCCAGTAAATTGACTCTCCACTCGTTTTAGGTACTCTGTGGCAGTTACACACTCCGGGATTGCACCCCTTATAGCCTTAATAATGGAGCTCTTGATCACCATCAAACACTTGCGATTTGACTGGTCCCACTTGGCTCGATCCACATCATATTTCATCCTTTGCAGTGCATGATCGCGCACTCGTTTGTCAAAATCAGCTTGGCTCTCCTCTTCACCTCTTACGAGATCAGCAGGAGATATGGGACACTCCGTCGTCAATGCTAGATCAATATCTGATAGCGCAAGCGCTATCTCAATCTTTTCTCGCCATGAGTTATAATTTCCTCTATTAAGAGGCTCAATGGACGATATGTAACTCAGCGGATTACCTGAAACAAAAATTCATAAACGAGATTTGAATTAATTCGACGTTGGTCAAATTAAAACGAATTGTTCCTCACATTTAATTCTATATCACCGTTGGACAGAAATAGAATCAATCATTCATGTCAACATACTCATTAGCATAATAATTTTATCAACAACTTTGGTCAATAGATAAAATTATCATATTACATTAAAAAATTCACCTTTTCTAAATTCACCTTTTTCTAATTAAAATGTCCCGTTGGTTCTAAATTAATTAGAAAAAGGTAAAAACTTTGCTAAAATTCATCAAAAATAAACTTAATGCAGCGGAAACTGTACTTAGCCTTAAAATTTAATTTGGGAACATTATCTCATAAGGTAATGAAAGAAATAATAATAATAAAAGATAATAAATGCACTATGCTGGAAAAAGAAAAAGAAAAAATATTGTGCGTAGCACTGTTCATGTGGCCCGACCCTTTACTGTTTAGTAGGCACTGTTCATGTCGCAACCCGGGCTCGGGCCGAAAACTTGAATCCCGCCCGGGCTCAATCTGTCCTGGCCGATCTTGACCGTTGGATCAAGATCGACGGCCGTGCGCCGCTATGCGGGGAGGACGGAAAAACACGCGGCGAAACCCTAGGGTTCCCACCGCACTCCGCGCGTCTCCTCCTCCCCCGCGCCGCGCCGATCTGTTTTGCGCCGCCGCCGCCCTGCTCCCTCCCCTTCGCCGCCGTCTCCCCTTCTCTTCTCCCCCTCTCCCGCAGGCCTCCTCGCCGGCGTCGCATCCACCCGAGGGTGAGCGCGGCTCCGTCGAGTGGATCTACGGGTGGGGATCTTTACTTGGCCGCGCGCACGCGTGTGTACCGAGGAAAAAACGACGGAGGGCGGCGAGGTTTTGGCGAGCCGGCGGCGTGGATCCGAGGATCATCAAGTAAGTTCCTTCTCCCCGGATCCCTTCTTTTGTGTGTTCTTGGCCCCTTGCGGTTTGATCTCGATTAAGGTCTAACCCTTGCTAGAACCGACGCCTAGTGGCTCTGATACCATTGTTAGACTCTAGGGTTCCAGGCTAGGCACGGATCTAGTAGGTGGGAGCGGGACTCACCGTCGGATTTCATGGATGAGCTCGCCATGGGGTCGGCGGTGATGTCGTCGGGCGTTGGCGATGAGGGTTTAGGGTTTGTTAGGAGCAAATGCGTGCGCGAACTTTTCTCTCCACGTCCGTGCCCCGGCTTCCTCCTTCCTCTTTATTTGGCGCTGCGCGACGGGGCCCACCAACCATGAGTTGATTGTGCGCCCCGATCGGGCGCGGATCAAGCGTGTCAACGGTCGTTGGACCGTTGCACGGGAGATCAATCCTAACAAAGGGGAAATTTGGTTGGTAAGCAAGCTAAACACACTATCAAAGTCAACGTACAGATTCAGATAAAAAAAGAAAGAACCATTCCAAATGAATTGAATGGCAAAACAGCTTAGACCGGAAGTGAATTACATGAGAGGAAGAAGCCATCCCCAATAATAATCCCTCCGTCATCTCCTTCTTCAGCGACTCCTGCTCCTCCATGGTTCGTGGATATCTTGATGGAACAACCTTAATCTTGGGATCTAAGTCTTGACAGCACTCGAGCACCATCCTGTCATACAGGGATATCTCCTTCAGGTTTATTGCAGCATCCATCACGCGCCTGACATATCCCACGAAAAATTTTCATCGGGTTGGAAGCCGTAGATGGTGAGCTTAGCCAGATTTTGATGCTTCAGGTTAGATACAGATGGCTCCCACTCCACGTTTGATTTATCGCAGTAACCATTTTGTTGCCTTCTCTTCTTGTCCTTCAACATCTTGCACCAATGATCCCACACTGTGATGGATAGCTCTTTTAGGTTGGGTGCAGCTTCAACGATGAACATTGTCCAAGCGATGTTGCAGCCTTCAGGAAGATGGAGCAAAGTTAACATGTCGCAGCTCGCACAGCACTGGGGCTTAGCCCATTTGGGCTTTCTCGCACTACCCAAATCTACAAATAGATGCCAGATTATACAAGAACAAGTGTAAGTTACGTAATGAGAAAGAAAGCATATCTACAGAGTGGCGATTAATTACCTTTTCGCTTTTGAAATTCAGATTGTGTTCATGTATGGAGGGGACTTTCCCAAGGAAATGACTTAACTGGAGATCGCCCTGCCAACTCACACCAATGTCACCAATGCTTAAACTCGAAGCCGTGGGGTATGACAAAAAAAAAAAACAGTTGGCTCTTGATAAGAGATCCAGACCTCACAGATCATCCTTTCGAGTTTTGGTAGATTTACAAGCTCAACTGTCTCAAAATTCCCAAATGCTATCTGGAGCTAAACAAGATGTTGGTGTTCTACTTGCAACACGGTTGGGCTCTCCAACTTGCAGTTGTACATGCGTAAAAATTCCATTTTTTTACGGGTGAGGAGGATGTTGGGGATGTCTGATTGGCCAAACCTCAAGTTCTCTATTTGCAGACGAGTGAGGCCAGCAAAAACACCTGGGTAAGCACTGAAGAATGTGTTGCACTGTTTAGCAAAGAGTAGGAGATCATCAGAAGTGCAAAGAGTACGTCCCTTCTCCGTTAAGAGAATAAACTCAACGGTGTCCATCTCATGCGTTGCCATAGCGTGAGCAACGACTCTGCCGACGGAGAGAAAGTAGATCTCAGCCTAAGTTGATGAAGGGGTCCTATGCGGTGATGAATCTATAAATATTTCATAAAAAAACTAAAATTATTTTTTTACCTTCAGTCTCTTCTTACAACACATATAAACTTAAACTTAAAAGACTAAACAGAACTTCACTTCACTGCTCAAGATAGAGGGGGCTAAAGTCCTCCAGCCCCACCGCTAAATCCGTCCCTGGCCTCGTGCATTCTTGAAATTCAAGATATTGTTAGTTACATCAGCCACGGCACCATTCTTTCGCACCAAATCTCTTAATGACAAAACACCAGATCCATTACCGTTGGATATAAAAGAATTGACATCTACCACAAATTGTGAGAGCATATAGTGGAGCATGGCCATCTTCCTGGAGAGGATTGCAAGTTCTGACAGCATCAAGCGTGTCCACCCTCTCAAGGATGTTGAGCAAAACATCATTAGGCAAATCGCTGATCCTGTCCTCTATGATGTTGACAGCTGATTTCTGCATCAATTCAATTGCGAAACTAAATTAGAGCATCGGTGCATGTGGTTGGGGACTTGCAAGTTACTGACGGGTAGGACAGGAGAAGAGAAGAGAGAGGAGATGCAAATTATTTTTTTAAGGAAGAAAGAATGGAATATCTGCTGCTTACGTGTTCTTGATGGTTATTACTCGTTTCGATCAATGCGCACTGATGGATTGGATGCTCTGGTTCGAACGATGGCGGCTGCCGAAGAATCCGATTGTTGATCACCTGCTGACCTAATCCTGATTATGTATGCATGGACTTGGAGGTGTTTGAATCAAAAGATTAAAATTTAGTTCGTGGCACATCAAATATTTCAAATATTTAGACATCAATTTAAAGGATTAAACATAAACTAATTATGAAAACAATTATAAAATCAAAGGATAATTCGCCCTAATTAATCAACAAATGTCTACTGTAGCATCATATCGCTAAATCATGATGTAATTAGGTTTATTAGATTTATCACGCGAATTATAATAAATGAGTTTTGTAAAGAGTCTATATTTAATACTCTAAAATAATATCTAAATATTCGATATGACATAGACTAATTTTAGTCACATGATCCATAATCAGGATCCAAACAGACACTTATGAACCGTAACCACAATAACTGAAGAGGGAGAAGAGCTCCTTGTAGATTACAGAACCTAAGCCTTATGACCTCTCAAACGTGATGGGAAGACTCAAAAGAATTTTCTCAAACGAAAAAGGAATCCAATGGCGTTAACATTACCATACCAGCACTTCACATCCAAGAATTATCATTCTTTAGGAACCACTTCTTTGGCAAGAAACAAAATTTCACTTGTGGCGGCAGAAATTTTTTCACACGTGCGGGACTTCCAATCTCAAATATAGATAGAACACAACCCAATCCTGATCTGCTGCATACTGCATACACGGTTGGTTATACACAAGCTTTCTGAGCGATGCGACCAGCTAAATGAAATGAGGAGAACGATAACGATCACCAAGAAGACAGCCAAGCAAAAATTACATCAATCAAGGAAAAAAGTTTTAGGGGCAAATGGACTCCAGGAAAAGGTAACTGCAGTTCGAGAGGACCGAACTGATCAATAAACATCATGCAGCATACAATAAATCCCACCATAATTTATTCAGCGGGTAGCTTTTCTTTGAGATACTTCAGAATTGCTTTCGTTCCTCGCTCCAGCAGAGTCCGTCGTATGCTGCAGATGAAACCAACAGGAGGTTGAGTGATTTTTCTGCCGGTGCATATCTGAACCGCAACTTTCCTAATTATTTTTCTTTCATGTTCTAAACATATGCCCTGAGAAATTATGGCATTGCAATGGCGTTTAAATGTTCTTTCACATGTAGTTCCGAATTATTATGGTGAATGGCACTCAGACTCCTATGGTTATGCTTATGCATGATATAAAATCGGTAGAAGCACAGTTCTACATGGATCCATGTGAGTTGGATTCCTAATACAATGTATGCATGCAAGCAATGGACTCAACAATTTGTTCCTAGTTCTTACCTCCTGAGGGGATTTCCATCAAGTTTCAAAACTTGCAGGTTGGGCTCAAGCAAACCCTGCTCAAAATAGTGTCCACAAGAAGATTAGAGATTTCAATGAGTTTGAGAATCGTACAACTTCAAAACAGTACTTTCAGGACGTCGGTGCATCCGATACATCATCATTAAAGCCAATAACTTACCAGCTCAGGGGGGAGTGTTGTTATATTGTTGTCCGACAGATCAAGCTCAATCAAAGAAGTTAAATCTTTGATACCCTGTGTATGTGTAACGGATTTTGCGTAAGCAAACAAAAAGGGCACGTGCCATTCAAATGCACTTGGGAAAATGAAGAGCGTTTATAGAAAGAGGGGGGGAATCATATTCCTTGAATAGAAATCCTGGTATTTACCTCTGGGACAGTTGTAAGGTAATTCTGACTCAGATTAAGAATCCGCAGCAGTTTTAAGCCCAATAAGCTATCAGGAAATCCATGGAGTTTCATTCGTCTGCTCATATACAGAGAAAAAGAAATAAGCGTCCATAGAACACTCCCTACCTTAGATGTTTTGCATATGTTCCAACCTTAGGTAGAGTTCCTTTAGGTGAGGTAATTTTGAAACCACAGAGGGTTCAGGTAGGGAAGAAGCATTGCCACTTAAATCTAGTACTTCAAGTTTAGACAGGGCCTCAAGATCAGTGGCCAATATCTGCAGAAAAAACAAGTGTGATACAATATCACAGATTAGCATGCAGAGTCGAAGTATGTCAGCTATATATAAATAATCACTCTTTTGGTAATGTGTCATTCTAACTCTTGAAAGTAGGAACAAGAAATACATGCAGCACATTGCCCAAAAAAACTTGTCTAAGATGTCTTGGCACATGAGAAAACATTAACTGTAAACATGGTATTAAAGCTAAGAAAGAAAGAATGTGACAATCCATAAAAAAATGTAAAATGACTTGTGTCTAAACATAGTAGGCTAGATGCCTTATAATTATGTGAAAAATCCTTTTCTATTTGTAGGTCTTTATCTTTGGAGCATTTACTCTAGTGGGTAAGAATTTTAGTTATGCCATGTTGTCTGCACCCTGTAGTTCGATTCTTCTAAGTGTTGTAACAGCTAAAGCATCAACTTCTTCAATTTCAATAATCAACATTGATTAACTTCCAGAAATTAACCCATCAGGGAATCATGATCCAATACCAAGAAATTTGCATGATTGCCTCTTGAAGAGGGAAAAGAAAACACAGCAGCATTTGATTAACAAATATAAGACAGAAGACGAAAGGAAAGGTATGAAGACCATAATATTACCTCTGCCAAAGGATTGTTGTCTAGCTTTAACAAAGAAAGGCTCGCAAGGGAGGAGATTACGGTGCCAGGCCACCTTTTAATTTTGTTATTAGACAAAATCAAAGACTGAAAAAATGGTAGATTAAAAAGAGTAAGGAGTTACATTGAAACACTTTTATCTCATAAATACCATGGAATTGATCAACTGAAGTATAACATGATCAATATTATAACCATAATTCAGAAACTCACTTGAAGTGACGAGCATAATGACAACTCGTTTGGCAAATCTTCTATTGAATTCTTAGAAAGATCTAGTTTCATCACATCATTTGTCTCCCAAGCTGCAGGTGGTACACTGGTCACACCAAGACCACTCAAGTCCAGTTCCTGATATTGCACCAAGTTAGGGGCTATTGCAGAAAAAATGAAACGATCATTGGTTATTCCATGAGGCTCCATAAGATCCAATGACCAAGATATTTATTCTTGCATTGGTAGTCATGAGAATACATTGAACAAGTTGACAAGTTTTTTAAAAAAAAACAGGAAACACGGCAGATAGAAACACACAAATCAGTTACTCTTTTGGCATGAATGATACAATCCATCAATGGTTCAAATACCACATGTGGGTGAATTGAGATCTATCTTATGATATGCAAATATGCTGTCAAAATAATTAAAGTACCTTAGAAGATAAAGATAATCGTCTTGCTGCAGCAATTTGATCATCTTTTGTTGGAGTGCTTCCAGATCCTGATGCTGCACAGGAAATATGTGGAGCTTTCGAGTGATAATGGAATGGTTCTCAAATCACAAAAAACAGAAGACGCGGCAAAGCTTGAAGCAGATAATGGGCACTACAAATACATCATTATGAACAATAAAATGCATGGATGTTGATTTAATGTTTTCGGTTACCTTCTTCATCAGATGAAAGCCGACTGCGCAGATACTTCAATAATGCTGTTGTTGGTCCAGAAACCAATGAACTGATAACCAAAATGGAACACTGTATTATTATGTTGGCAGCTCTGTTTAGAATCCTGACAACCGCTTTGTGAAAAACTAGGACAATTGCATGGGCATCATACCTCCGAAGTGTCCTCATAGGATTACCAGTAAGCAGAAGCTTTCTTAGGGTTGTCATTGTACCTTGAATATAGCATGCCAAAGCATATGTGAGTGTCCATAGTTTGGAAAGTTCATTAAGATAGTAGCACACTTGCATAGAGCATGCTAAGTTTTCAAAGCATATACACCCATGAAAAAAGAATCAGCCTATGATCTATCCAACACATAGAGATGCATGCAATCATTTCATATCATAAAATTTCAGCTAACCAAATAGGAAAATAACAACAGTGGCATCACGGAGAGGAGCATTGCACAGCAGAAAAACCAACCTAGTTCAGCAGGCAGACCAGATAATGAGTTGTTTGATAGATCAAGGAAAGAGAGCTTGAGTCTACAAGCCCCGACAGGATACTCCTTTAGCTGGAAAAGTATGATAATATCAGAAAATAATAAAAAAACAGAAATGAACTTATTTCTTCTATAATGTTCTGTTAATTCTAGCAGGATTGGTTGTGGAAGTTAAGCTCAATATTACAACATGGGAAGTTTATTATTGTCTAATAAAGTGATTTTAGGGATCAATATTTACATAAAATATTCTGAACAACATTGTTCCACTATTCCTTCCGAACATGTAAGTAACTGAGTTAATAAGAACTCAAAATATATCATAGCGCCAGCCCTCTAAGAAAACTGACAGGATTAGACAAGTAACCCTATATATGGTGGGAGTGACTATGGTAAATCACATGCAGTTTACATACACTATTCATGAAGCTCTTGGGAAGTGGGAAAATGTTAAGGGAGCGAAACATTCATGACATTTTCTGTACTGGAGATGATCCTAGCCATCCCGAGATGATCCTTTTTTCTCGAAAACCATCCCAAGATGTTTTACATAAACAAAAAAGCCTCATGTTAGAATAAACAAATGATGTACTAAAATTTTGAGCCACCCAGCTACAGATTTGATGTCCCAGCAACAAAGAAATTAAATCAAGAGCCTTTCTCCCGGTGTCTTCAGATTTTAAAATGGCACAGAATAACAAGAGTCAGGGGAACAATAGACTATCAAATTGGCAAAAATTGTGAAAATAAATAGAGTAAGACCTGGTTAGAGTGTAGATCAAGTATTCCCAAGTTCGATAGCATGCCAATATCCTCTGGTATGGATGTCAACAAGTTATTTCTGGAACATAAAAGTATAAATAGAGTGAACTTATGCTGTTTAGAAATAAGAGCCCAGTAAATAAGTTTGTCCGAAATAGATAACCAACCCCATATAAAACTCTGCTAGAGAAGAGCAATCTTTTATGGAAGGAGGAATCAGGGTTATTTCTACATAGAAAAGGTAGAAAGCCATCAATACAGATAAAAATGAATAATAAAGAACTAGCAGATGCGATAGTATGGTAGACTAACTGTTCTGATGCAGGTCCAGGCGAATTAGCTTTGAAAGTGCACCAATACCATCCGGGATGGTTGTCAGTAGATTCTTTGCTATAAAGGTTTGAATGTTAATCTCAGGCAGAAACTCAAGGATATCACATAGGTTCAACATTATTTTTGGTACTGTGGCTGTGTGGCATACCAGCATTCATCTCTGTAAGCATTGTCCATGACATAAACATCTTGTCTGATAGCGTCACAAGCTTGTTACCCTGACATTTTGTAGTAATTGAAGTTTTCAAGAACAAAAGAAATGCATCACGAAAATATGATAGATCCAGCTTTGACATTCTCTATAAGGAGTATATACCTCTAGATTCAATCTGAATAACTTGGAACAGCCAGCAAGTTCATCTGGCAGTACGGATATAGTGTTGTTTGACGCCTACAGGCAGGGCATTACATTATATTTAGGCCAGAGGATGAAAATGGAAGCTATAAAATTGACAGCTGTATATATCTTCATCAAACAAAGAAACATTATGGTGAAAATAAGGAATACATTGATGGTGGCTTACATTGAGTTCTGACAACTCCAGGCATCTGGCAAGACTAGCTGGGAGATCTGTGAGGCGATTATTTGAGCAGTCAACCCTGGCAACAACAATGCATCAACTTACATGAATATATAGTCTCAAACATTGCTTCTAGTTTTTAGGCACCATGCTAATTGTCAACATCATTACACCTAAAATATGTGACAGATGGTTTTAGAAATATGAATAACCGAATTTTGTTACTTAGGGTGTCATCATTTTTTTATGCAGATCTCATAATTAATGGACAGTGGTCATAAACTCATACTGCTAAGAGTCAACAGTCTTAAAAATACACAAGCTGTAAAATGTGATAGCTTGTTTTAGCAGTACATTAATGAAATCAATCAGAAAAGGGACATAGAAGACATACTTGACTAAAGCGGTTGCAAAGCCAATCTCTTCAGGCAAAGTGTTTATTTGATTAGAAGATACATCCAACGATTTTAGCAAAGGAAGGCTGCATGGAAAAGAGTCATTAGAAAATCAGATGATATTAGCAGTCCACGGTTATCGATGGAAATTACTCCCTCCGGTCACAAAAACATGCTGTTCTAGACATCGACACAGTCTTCAAACTGCAAACTTGACTGATAATCTCTATTGCAGAACATTTGAAAATCTTGATAGAACGATAGATAATATTATGAAAATGATTTTCAAGGCAGTGACGTCAACAAACGATATGTTTTCATGACCGGAGGGAGTAGGAGTACTAAATAAGTATAGTCCAGAAACATACTCTCCAATAGCTGCAGGGAGGGAAGAAATATTATTGTGACTAATGTTTAATACAACGAGCGAAGACAAATTTCTGAGGTCTTCACGCAACACCTCAAGGTTGTTATGAGCCAATATGAGCTTCTGAAGGTCAACTCCCTGAAATACAAAGAACAAAAAGAAACAAATTTGGGCAAGATTTTGGTTGCTTGATACTCCTTGGTTGTACAGCATGTAGAGAGAGAGAGAGTGGAAAGGGAGATTTGATATACCTCCCACCATTTCTCATCCTGAGCCCCCGTGTCCAAGTTGTTGTACACCTCCTTGGGTACCTCCCTAGCACAACCGAACAGGCAGAGGTAGCGTCAGCGAGACATGAGGAACAACAAGAGGAGCAAAGCTATGTGAATCGATTAATACATGGTCCCTAGTACACCCAACGTAATCAGGCAATGCGGTAAACTGATGAAGAGTGGCAGACGAAGGCATTATGACGGGAAGGGATTGGATTGCGTCGCATCCGATCCGAGCATGGGCGGTGGGTACAGACTAGAGACTGGGAGGGAGAGACCATCCTCCATGTCACCGATGGCGATGGCGATTCCAACGAGCGGAGACAGTAGCGGAAGCGCGAGACAATGCATTTCTGAGATGAGATCACCTGAGGGATCGATTGGTGAGGTTGAGGGAGCCCGACTCCCTGGCGGATTTGAGCACCCGCTCCATGCTCCAAGCAGAAGCAAGCAACCTCCGGCCTCAGATCGCCATCGCCGGCGACCTGATCTGATCTGCTGCACTAGCAGGCAGCACGCTTACCCACCACCACGAAGAAGAAAGATCAACAATTCAGGACTACCCAAACAAATCGAGATGAGATCTTGGTTTTTTTTTCTCTCTCTCTCTCTCGCTCTCTTTCGCCGCACCCACAAGGCCACAAATAGGAATAAAAACGGTCGAAAACTATCGTAAAACAACCTCGACCATTACCATAATCATATTTTTTTTCAAAAACAAAATTTATATCTATATCTGTACCTATATATAAAAAGTAAGTAGTGTTTCCACCCAAATTTTGTTTATGCTATTTTAGAAAACCCTCGAGTTTTTTTCAAAATTAACCCGATCCGTCTGGCTATTTAAAAAAACTCAATTAAAAAGAAAAGAGTGTTATTTTATAGAAAACCCGTTGATTGTTTATAAAATTAACCCGCAGTCCCAATGTTGAAAAGAAAGAGAGGGCTTGGATGAAAAAAGACCTCCTACGTCCCTTTCTTCTGCTCCCATCCGCGCTGCACTTGCGCTCCTCCCTCCCGTCGCCGCTCAGAGCTCCCGCGCCGTCGCCTGGACCTTCGTCCTCCGCTGCTTCCCTCCTGCATCGTCGTCCCGTTGCAACGCACGGACATTTTTATTCTCGCCTAGCTATTTTGCAAAAACCCCTTGATTTTTTCCAAAATTAACCCGCGGTTAGGGGTGGATACCGGCTCGGCTCGGCTCGTGTGGACCCCCGTTTTTGGAACGGGAATCTTTCGTGTTCTTAGTACCATTTCCCTGGATCGAGTAGTTGGTATCCACGAATACAGTACTGAATAATCAGGTGCGCATGCACGAATAGTCTTACAACGACATTATTACAACAATAGGCCCGAAGGCAATGTTCAACACACAGGACCTCATGGTCCGAATACACCACAAAAGCAAAAATTAGATACGGCAGCGACGTGTCAATTGCCACAGGCAACGACCGGAGCTAAGACCTAGTAAGCGCCATCAGTTCCTTCACCCTCCTGGTAGTATGCGTAAGGATCCTCCCACTCTTCATTCCCATCATCCGAAGGTTTGTGTATATAGCAAGGGTGAGTACCAACCGTACTTAGCAAGTCACACTAAGAGATGCATATGATAGGGTTATCCAAGGAGTGGCTGGAGCTCTTTTGCATAAAGCCAATTTTCACAATTCTCTTCACAAACCTAACAACTATCCAGGTCAAGTTTTAGTTCCATAGTTCATTAATTCGGCGACGGTTCTGTCTACCATCCATCGTGATTTCAAGGATGGCTTCCCGCCTCCGACTCATCATGTTTTTCTAGGGAATCCACCCCTTCTCGCATCCCGAGAAGTTGATCCGCCAGTGAATGAAATCATCATGCAAAACCCATCCCGGTAATTTTAAGTTTAAAGTCTAGCCAAGCGAAAGTCTTGTCACGATGCTCGATATCCGCGAACACGGCTATTCGAAATAGATTGATTCATTCACACCGCGTGGATGTACACTTTACCCGTACTCCGCTGCACCCAACGAATGAGCCTACGTCCCAACACATGAGACGGTCACGGCAAAGCCTTTCGATAACCTCACTTTGGCAGCACTCCGCTCCATGAACTTAAGCCCTCATGCACTCTAGCCATCATTTTCTAGCAAGGAGAGGAGTTTCGCGCACCCGGGTAAGGAAAACTTCCTCAATCTTTAAGTTCGGTTAATATCGATTTAATTCCACCATTCACACGAAAGGTCGCAGCCTCATCCTCATCACATAAACCATATCATAAAGAACCATCTATGCAAGGATACTGCCTCCGCTTGGCTATCTAATCAGCTAGGTCTATACCCATTCGAGAAGTACGGTTGTACTTGCTCGTTTCCCGGCTATCTCATGGCTCGGTCCTTAATTGACCAGGGTCGGCACTTGCCTTTTCCGGAATCCACCCAAATCATTCGGCCGCCCCAGTTTAAAACATTTGTATAGCATTTTCAATTTTCAACAAACTTAGTTCATCATTCTCATGGCCATGTGGCGCTCATGTCTCCACAGGCCGCATTTCAACTACCTTGCCTAAGGTAGTTGCGCGAGCACAAAGCTTTCTTGTAAAATCATGAGTATGCAGAGATCTAGTATAAGCAGGGCTAAGCATTTTTACCGAAGTTAGCCTCCAGTCATATCACATCGAAGGTTACAAAGAATAATTCTAATGGTGATCAACATCAAGCAGGGTATATCAAGCATAGGTACTCATTTGTGTATAGCATGCAATTTGTAATTTGAAATCAACATCATTTCACAAAGTAGGATCAATATGTTCAAAGAGTGTGATGACTTGCCTTGCTCGCACGCTTGTGGGGTGGTGTCTTCAACGGGGTCGATGCCGGTCTCTTCAGGTGCTACTCGTACGTGCGAAAAATCAATCGATTCCGATTAGAATCCCATATAACACCAAAAGGTCGAAAAGATTAAAAAAAGTCTCAGAAACGATTCCAAGCGCTAAGCCCAACTTCCTACTTAAGTTTGTACTACGATCGCCCCGGAAAACTCCAAGTTTCGTCATCGGGTCGATGACTTAGGGTTTCCGCAAAACGACGATCGCGATTTGCTCAGGCAAACGGATTTGAAAATATTCGCGGAGGGATTGGTGCTAGAGGTTTTGAAGGTCCGAGCACAAAAGAGAAACATTTTTAAATGGCGAGAAAGATTTAAACGAAATTCGGATTCAAAAACGTCGCAAAACGGAATTTTGAAAAGTCCGATTTGATTTCCAAATTTTTCACCGAGAAATCATGCAAGAAAATAATTTATTTTTGCCCAAAATTTTACTCAAGTCTTCACAAAATATTTTTTTCCAAATTTTCCAAAATTTTTCCCTATTTTTGTTTTTCTTTTTCTTTTCCCCGCGCATGTTCATTGCTCGCCATCCGTTCGACCGGGTTCGGCCGAAACGAGGAGGCGGCGCGCGGCAGGGAAAGAGGCGCATGGGGTTACTGACGGACCCGGGAGTGGTGGGGCACGGGTTGGCGCACGCGGCGGGGCTCGGAGCGGAGGAGAGAGGCGGCGGCGGTGCGGCAAGGGCGGGGTCGCCGCCTTTTATAGCGCACTGGAGGCGCGCGCGGTGCGAGGTGGAGAGGAGGGACCGGCGTGGCGCGCGGGTGGCGACACGCGGCGAGGCGCGGGACGGGCCGGTGCACGGCGGGCAACGCTTGCGCGGCGGGTGGCGCGCGGCGGCGGCGGGTCCGCGCGGCGAGTGCGCGCGCGACGTGGAGGGTCCGGCGCGGCGAGCGGGCGCGGCGCGGGGCTGGCGCGGGCACGGTGCGGCGGCGAGGAGCGGGCGCGGGGGCGCGGGCCGGTACGGCGGCGTGCGCGTGGCGCGGCGAGGGTGCGGCGCGGGCGGGCGCGGGTCGCGGCAGCCGGCTCGCGGCGCGCGCGCGGCGCGTGGCGTGCGCGTGCGCGGCGGCGCGTGGCGCGCGCGAGCGCGTGCGCGGTACGGCCGGGACGCGCGGCGGCGCGCGGCGAGGGGCTGCACGGCGTCGAGCACCTCATGGGAATGAACAGTGCACTTTCATATTTTTCCCATTTTTGATTTTTAAATTCCCATTTCAATTTTCCTCTCTTCTAAAAATTCCAAAATAAATTTCTATATTTCAAAATAATTTTTAATATAATATTTTCAACTTTTCTCCACTTTTATTTTTCCACATTATTTTTCATATTTATTTATTTAAATCTCGTTTTCCTAATTTCATAATTCACCCTTTTATTTTCTAAAAATTTCCGGATTTCGAGTACGACTCCCAAATATTTTATTATTTATTTTGTGTCCTAATTTATCCTCCCCAACCACAATTACTATTCTATTTCTCCCAAATCGTATTTTCATAAATCCGCACTTCTTCGATTTCTTTTTTTAAATCCCTAATACGGACTTTCGCACTTTTCTTTCCGACAAACTCCAATTCATCCAGAAACACCGAAAGGAAATTGATCACGACTAAATTTATGCAACTGAGCTGGCAAATAAGAAGCAACAAATCCGGGAAAGAAGCAACGAGCGAAGGTTTTTGACAGTTCCGATTTTTACGTTCCGATTTCAGTTCCTTCGATTTTCAGGATGTTACAGCTCGGCTCGGCCAGCTCGGCTCAGCTCGGCTTGGCTCGGTAGAGAGCCGAGACAGGAGGCTCGGCTCTCGGCTTGGCTCGGTTCGGCCGGCTCGGTAGAGAGCCGAGCGAGGAGGCTCGGCTCGGCTCGGCTCGGCTCGGCTCGGCTTGTGAGCCGGCTCGTTTAGCTCGCGAGCCACTTTAATACAGTGCAATTTATGTATAAATTACATTTTATTTTTTAGTCTATTAAACATGCAAATATATAATTAAAAAAAAGTGATGCATTAAGTCCATAATTAACGTAATAACACTTGTCCATCGACAATTATCCATGCAAATGTAATGATGCAACTAGATTAGATATTATTACTATTATAATCTAAAGCATTAGATCCATATTGACCATCACAAAATTATAAAAATTATTGATTTATTGTCACATCAACAACAAAACAATCAACAAAATAGCAAAACAAGCAAAAGATTAGTCCCTACTTTGTACATTGCATCTGGCTCGTTGAGCTCACGAGTAGTTTGCGAGCTGACTCGAGCTGGCTCATTATAACTAACGAGCTAAACCCTTGGCGCAGCTCGTTAGCATTTCTCAACGAGCCGAGCCGAGCCATCCACGAGCCGAACGAGCTAGCGAGCCACGAGTATTTCGTCAGCCCTACCCGCAATCCCAATGCTGAAAAGAAAAGGAGAGCTTGGATGAAAAAAAGACCCCTTCACTCCTCCCTCCCTGCGCCCCTCCCTCTCGTCCCCATCTGCGCCGCGCCCAACATCGCGACTGCGCTCCTCCCTCCCATCGTTGCTCGGAGCTCTCGCGCCCCTCTGTGTCGTCCCCATCCTATCGCGCTCGACTTTACCCGTTGCAACGCACGGGCACAATTGCTAGTCGAAAATAATGAAGTCAAAAACGAAAACGATATCGAAAATATCACCAGAATACGAAATAAAAACCAATTACAAATACGAAAACATTACACTACAAAATCATACAATAATAAATATGAAAGCATTAAACTATAAAAACAAAATATTTAAGCTTGTAATGTTATATGTATAAATAGCTTTAAGCTTATATTGTATAAATTATAAATTAACTCCATTTTAGTCATACATTTAAGTTAGGAATTTAATTAAAGAGTTGATCAACCTTTCAACCGTGGATGTTAAGTAGAGACATACCCGATATGGTAATTATCATATTATAAAAAATAATAATTCCCACAATAATACGTCCACAAGAATACAGTAATATGGAAACGATCGGTATAACATCAAAACAATTTTTGTTTTTGTTTTCATATGTTTTACCATTTCTATTTTCATTTCGGTCGATTATCATTTTGCTCGACTCGCAGAAAGTTACACACGAAAGTCAGTCGGCTGGGAATTTCCTGTAATATACCCAAATTTTGAGTTCCAAAAATTGACTTCAATGAAGCATCAAAACAACTTTTCCTTTTAAAATTTTGTGTTCCTTTTTCGTAAAAACAAAGAACCAGGTTTAGCTAGCCAAGTTATGCCCAAGAAGTGATACGAATTAAAACTAATCTCGCTTTCTAAAATAAAAACTTTCTAAACTCCTATGTTTTAGCACCTAATAAATTTTCTACAACGCTTAATTTTGGCAACAAAAGAAGTTGCACCAACCCATCATGGCCTAATGACTCTAGGATGTAGGTTTTCAAAACAGACAGGTCAAGTTGGTGTCTAACGAATAAAATCTATTTTTACTTTAACCAAATTATAAACTATATTGTTGTTGTTGTTTGCTCCATGGTTGTTAGGTTGGCTTTGCAGTTGTGTAGGGCTTGCCTATATCCGCGATTTTGCGGTTGTGTAGGGTTTGCCTAGATTTGTGGTTTTGCGACTGTATAGGGTTTCGTTAGATCTACGATTGTGGGGTTTCGTTAGATCTGTTTGCTCGATGTTTGTTGATTTGTTACACGATTATATACATTCATGATTGTGATGAGTAACTCTCAAGGTTGTGAAATGATGATATCTTACATTTTGATGGATCATGAGGCCTAGTCTTTCTCCATGGATTAGTTTTGTGTATGTATTTATTATACTTATTTTCTGTGAAAAAATACAAACCTTATCTCATTATTCCATTCAGATTTCACTATAGTCTCATGTGAACATCTAGTAAGGTAGTGAAATGATGATATCTTACATTTTGATGGATCATGAGGCCTAAGCCTTTCTTATTGGATTAGTGTTGATTTGATGGTTCAGTTTTTTTCTATGTATGCTCAACATTTTATGTGAAAAAACAGAACAGTTACCGTATTATTTCTTTCAGATTCATCATATTTCATCCATGTGAACATCTATAGTTTTATTGCCCTTCAGGTTTTAGCATGGAGACCCGTATGAGCGCAAGTTCGTGGACCTTCGCAAGGGTGGCCTAGTTGGCCAGAAGGACGGCACAATAGTCGTCATCACCTACCACATCACTAATAGTTTTTTCTGACTTTGATTCAAGTACCATGTTACTGGTAGGTTTCTGACTTGGATTTAACTCTAAAATTGATTCAATTCAATATAATTGATGTACTATTTACCATAAAGACTTTCAAGTACCATGTTACTGATAGGATTTTCTGACTTGGATTCAAGTCTAAAATTGATTCAATTCAATATAATTGATGTACTACTCACCATAAAAACAGAGGAAACCTTATCGAAGCTGCAAGGTCTTGGGAGAAGACTAAACAGCGAGGTTAGTTTAACCTCAATTGGTTTTGATTGAGTTATAACTATTGTGTGATTGACCATTGGCTGACCACTGCTCTCTATCTACAGAAACTACGAATTACTCGAAAAACCTGGTATCTGTCATTCACAAGTACTGTGATTGAGTAGGCAATCCTTATGTCCTTTTGATTACTAGTGTTGAATCAATGTGACGTAAATTGTCAACTAAGTATGCTTGGGTTATGACTCTCCTTGGATTTACTTTTGCGAATCATTGTGATGTGCATGGTCAACGATTAAAAAATGCTAAGTATGTACGTCTCTCAAGCAGACGTGTGATCGCAGCAATTCCATAGTTTCGACATCTCTATTTACTTACCGTTCCATCCCAACGTGCTAATTTGATGTTGTCTGCATGAAATAGTTTGCAATGATTTATGCTGTCATGCAACAAGAAGCTTATGGATATTATAACTTTAGCTGGTCTAGTGATGTTGAGAACGGTTATAGATCCGATGTTTGGGGTGTATTCGTTCCTTTCACAACTTTCATTCCTTATTTAACAGCTAAACTGTGTTATCTTAGAAAAAAATATATTAAAAATGTTTGAAAGAAAACATATAAATCTTTTTTTTTGTTAAGCTAATAATAAATAAATAAAACTCACACGCTAATGACTTTCGTTTTGCGTGCGCTCTCAATCGTTGGTTTCTAAACAAACGCAGCCTTACGAGCCATGAAATTGAGCTTTTGTTTTGTTACGGATACGCGTGTACTATTTATGGCATGAGGCCAGGGCCGGCACGACACAATTGGGTGTGCCGTGCTTGGGCTGTCGGGCGAGCCCGTGGGGCACGTGCACGACACGGATCTTGTAGCGTGCCGGCCGGGCACGGCACCACGGCAAGGCGCGACGCGTGGTTAGGGTTACGGTTTAGGCGGAGGTGGCGGTGGCGTGGCGGGGACGGGAGGGAGAGGCGCGTCGCGGAGGCGCGCGCGGCGCGGCTCGGAGGCGGAGGTGGCGCGGCGCGGCCGCGCGGAGGTCGGCGGAGCGGGGCGGCGCGGCGCGCGGGGCGGAGGTCGACGGCGAGCGCGGCGCTCCTGGCGGCGGCGCCGCAGGTGGAGTCGGACGGCGCGCGCCGATGCGAAGGCGGGCGGCGTCGCCGCGTCGGTGTCGGTGTCGCGTCGGGGAAGGAGAGGAGAGGCGGCGGGTCCGTCCTATCTAGGGTTAGGTTAGGTTTTAAATTTTTTTTCATTTTATACTCTCCCTATGCCGCCGCCGATGATTTTGGCCGTGGACCGGTTTCCACACGTGGGCCTTAAGCGTGCTCCGGGTCGGCACGTCACGATCCGGCCACCTGTGGGCCGTGCTTGGGCCGGAGGTGAGACACGTGGGCTGACACGGCACGGCCCGTTAGCCATGCCAAAACAGGCCATATCGCACCGTGCCCGGGCCGGACCGAGCCGTTGGCCATCTATAAGCTTTTGCATGGTTTTATGAGGCAGGAATACCCACGGTTTGGTTTGACGGGGAAGAAAGAGAGAGAGAGCGCGCAAACCACGGGCGCTGCTGTACGACGAGCACTGCACGAGCGAGCACGAGGCGCCCCAATTCTTCCTTCGCGTCGTCTTCCCCCCGCTTCGCTTCGCTTCGCTGCTCTGCTCTTCTCCTCCTTGCTGTCGCGCGCGGGAGATCTGTCTCAACCATGGCGCCCTCCCGCCCGCTCATGCGCGGGATCCGCCCGCCGCGCGTCTTCCCCACCCGCGGCGGCCGCACCTCGCCCTTGGTGCTCGCCCTCGCCGCCCTCCTCCTCGCCTCCGCCTTACTCCTCGCGCTCATCGCCTTCGGCGTCTTCTCCCTCCCGGTCTCCGCCCCCAACGCCTCCACCACCGACTCCGCCGGGGGAGACGCCGAGTCCGCCGATCCCCGCCCCCCGCGCACTCGCGCCCGCCGCGACCTCAGGTATACTATATATGCGTTTGCCGTATCTTCAGATTTGCATCCTTCGATCTGCCGCTGCTGACCATTTCTCTTGGTTTGTCTGGAGCAGCGAGGGCATTGGGGAACGAGGAGCACAATGGACGGAAGTCATATCTTGGGAGCCCAGGGCTTTCGTCTATCACAATTTCCTGGTAAATTGCTGCTACACTCTCCTTGCCCACTGCTCTTCACATTTCTCTACTGTACACTTGTTCATTCATCTGCATCCTCGCATACCGGGATGGCGACAACAATGGTGTTCGCCGAATACATGTTATGATAATGGTATGATGTATTTATTACCAAGTTTGATCTGGCAATGGAATGATGCTAACCTTTGCTATTGTATGAACGAGTTTTGAGGGTGAATACATACCACTGGCTGTATTATGTTGCGTGCTGAGTTGCTTGCATATGAGTTACTAGTTCCAGGCCTAGTTGCTCATGGAATTCAAAGTTCACCAATCACCATTGACTACTGAAATGGCTGTGTAGTTTCTTACCTTGAATGATTCTTGCGTCCAATTGTTCGCATTTTGTGTATACTTTAAAGTTTTGAGCGATCATTAATTATTTACTTTTCTGCACATTTTGTTTCCTGATAGTTCACAGTCCAATATCTCTGATAGTTTACAATCCATTTTGTTAAACTGTATGGATTGCTGATGGCTTATTTCTTTTGTTAGTCCAAGGAAGAGTGTGATTACTTGATTGGATTGGCCAAGCCTCACATGGTCAAATCCACGGTTGTTGATAGCACTACTGGTAAAAGCAAGGACAGCAGGGTACGCACAAGTTCAGGCATGTTTCTTCAAAGAGGACGAGACAAGGTGATTCGGGCCATTGAAAAGAGGATAGCAGACTACACTTTCATTCCTATGGGTATGTAATGGCTCAACCGTTTGCTGTTCTGCTATTTCTTTTCACAAATGAGCCAAATTCATAGTGTGGCCATACATGTCCTTTTTATTTCTTAGTCATGGATAGTACCCCATTGGCACTTAAGAGTTTTGTGGCATTGGGTTGTCATATGCAGTTCAATAATGCAACTCTCAAAATGAAGGTCCATCAGGTTGTTGAAATCATAATAATGATTTAATTCATTCTGGCTTGCAGAACATGGAGAGGGACTCCAAGTTCTGCACTATGAAGTCGGGCAGAAGTATGAACCTCACTTTGACTATTTTCTTGATGAGTACAACACCAAGAATGGTGGTCAGAGAATGGCTACTCTTCTGATGTATCTGTACGTATGATACTCATTTATAATATATTGGTGGTTAGAACTGTTTTTAACCAGATTTCTCATTATCTCCTTCGAAATGTTATCAACGGGAACAGGTCTGACGTTGAAGAAGGGGGTGAGACTATTTTCCCTGATGCAAATGTGAACAGCAGTTCATTACCATGGTATAATGAACTTTCAGAGTGTGCCAGAAAGGGCCTTGCTGTCAAACCAAAGATGGGAGATGCGCTTCTTTTCTGGAGCATGAAACCAGATGCCACTCTAGACCCTTTAAGTTTGCATGGTCAGTCCAATAACTTATCTGCTGTTCTTATTACTACTTTTTTTTCGAGATACCTACTAATTGCATGACTTGAAGCCTGATGGTAGCACTTCTGTTCTATTTGCTATGTCCTGTTTAAAACTTCCATCGTCTTTCAAATATTTTGTGCATGTTTTATATGCTCCAAGCAACCCCTTTACAAATTTCTTTATGGTCTGAGCAGGGGGTTGTCCTGTCATTAAAGGAAACAAATGGTCATCAACCAAGTGGATGCACGTCCGTGAGTACAAAGCTTGAGCTTTCTGAAGTCGTCATTACTAAAGGTATCTAGTGTTTCTATGGATCTGTACCGAGTAAGATGCAAAGCTGGCGATATTACTGCATATTGCTTTCTTAACTAGTTTTGGTCCTCTAGTTCAAAGTCACTTCCACTCATTCACCCTAGCACCAGAAACTCAGGAAGCAATATGGTTTGAGGTTATTTAGCACCTTTAGCTTTGCATTCTTCTCTTTTCATCATTACTCCTAGGATAGGAGGCATGCATTCAGATAGTGTGTTCTATGTAAATTTTCAGCTGAGGATGGTTAACGTTTTGTTTGTAGTAGCTTGATATCTGTCACTTTATGAGGTCTTTACTATCTGTAGAAATAATTTGCTCAAAAGTTTTTTTTTTTTTTACAAACTGATATGCTGCATCTCTTTCTCTTGCAGGTGGACCCTATATAAAGCATTGACTGGGGCACTTTCCAGGATGGCAGTCATGTAGGCTTTAGAGATCCACATCGGTTGTATTCTTTGCTCTCTGAGAATATATAGTAGAGGCACTAAGCAAGGGGGTTTACTTGTCCATACCGTGTTTTTGGAGATGGTCCTTGTTGAACCTGGTGCCTTTTCTTCTTCTTCTTTTTTCTGGCAGACTACAGAGGAATGAACGGTCCATTGTCGGGGGCTTAGGGTGTGGTGTTTGATTTAGTTAGTTCTGTGGTGTATTGCTACCTGCTGACGTTAGTAGCTTAATTATGTACTGTTGAGCTAAGTTGTCATTACTATAGAGCTCTGTCTCCTATACACTAGAAATTGAGCGCGCCTATTGGCGCACTTGTTTTATAGCCCGTGCATTCGTTTTCGTGTAATTAAAAAGCATTATGTTTGTTGAAAAAAGACAACGTCCTCAAATCTCGACATCTTAAGTTATTAAATTGTAAATATCGTATTAATAGATTTTTTATAAAAACTCTTTTATATATAGCTGTATTTTAAAAATAGTTCGGGGGAAAACAATGATAAAACGTGTAATTGAGCCTGTGTTGATTTTTAAAATGACATTATTTTAAATACAGAGGTAATATACATTTTGCAAAGTTTTATAAGAATTAGTTCAGTTTTATTGAAACTTAAGGAAAAAACAGTACATTCGAATAAAATTTTCAATCAATTTTTAAGTTAAAATTTAATGTAGCAAATCACATTATTATGAAAATGCTTAAATTTTCTCCTTTTTCTATCCACACTATTTAGGGTTTATTTGTTTATGTAAATTTATAGTTGAGTTTTCTATTGAATGATAAAATCGATGATGATATTTTATTTAAAGGTATTCTAAATTTTGTTTAAAGGAGCTACGATACTCATCATTTCTTTAAAGTACCATATGAAAAGTCGCAAATGTATAGAATTTGTGTCATAAACTGTACACACTTGTTTACCATGATGCACATATACAGCCAAACGGGCGGCACGACCCATTTAGACACGACCCGTTAGGCACGGTTGCTTAAACGGGCCATGTCGTGTCGACCCGTGTGCCATGCCCCTGGCCAAAGCACGGCTCACGGTTGGGCGTGTCGTGCCGCCGGCACGACACGCGCAAGGCTCACGGGCCAAGTCGGCACGCCGGCCCGTTTGCACAGTGATTGTTAAAAAAAAAAGAACCAGCCCTATACTAACTTAAAAAATAAAAGTTGAAAAAAGTTTAAAAAATAATGACTTCCTCATGTTGAAAATATGAAAAAAATAGTCTATTAATATTTTTGTCGTTTTAAAAACATTAAAAATGATAGATTCATCATGTTGATTGACATTATTGAAAAAATTCACACTTACTAAAATATTACAAAAGAATGTGTTAAAAATAGTAATGACCTTTATGAATGTTTATATCATTTTATGATACAATTAAAAACTTTGTCATGTAAAAACTCATAGGAAAATTGAGAAAACATGACAAAGAAAAAAAATACAGCTCAAAGGTCACAACTAATTCTAACAAAATTCTATTGGGATTGATTTGGATCTAAGTAAAGTTGCTCGAACCGCGCGATCAATTCTTGGTTGTTCGCAGTGTATTGGGCATGTTGTCTAGCAAGTTCCTAGTCTTTAACACGTAGTAGCATTTCGACGTGGTCGCTGCTTAAATTTGTCCTCCGGTCTTCGATGATTCGGCCGCATAGACTGAAGGCCGATTCGGAGGACACCGTCGACACAGGCACCGTCAACACATCCCGTGCTAGTTTTGAAAGCACGAGATATGCTATCTGGTGGTCATTCCACCATCTGAGGACGTTGAAGTATTGTGCTTCATGGTGGATGGCGTCGCTGTCCAAATAACCGGACAACTCTTCGGCCACACCATGTGAAGAGACGGCTCTACTTGCAGCGGACGAACTTTCACCACCTTGGCTTGAAGACGATCCACTCCAAATTATACCCCACTGTATCTTCTTCTTACCTGTAGTGGGGATAGGGTGGGGTCTCTGCTGGCGAACTCCCTGAAACTTTAGTTCATACTTTTCGACCCGGAGGTTCTCGGTCTTTTCAAGCCAGTGTGTATTGAAACACTTCCGCTCGCGGTTCCGAAAAATCATTCTGAAGCCGTCGCCGCCGTCTGAACTGGTACCTCATCCATAGATGGTGGAGTTAGAGCCGATCCGGAGGCATCGTCAAACCCCGACATATAGTTGGGGTCGAAATCATCCAAAGTGAACGACGACGACTGGTATGGATAGTTCGAATCCATTATGAAAATCTAAACCGAAATAAACAAATTTTAGAATATCTATTCAATTCATAAATAAAATACAAATAATACATAAATACGAATATCACTTACATATTTTCAACCGTGAGCTCTTCAAACCTCTCCGATCAAACTATTGAACTATGAAACTAATTTTGATTTTTGACAAAATTTGAGCAAATTTTGTCAAAATCAAAAAATACACACTTGAGAGCAAAGAGAGCACTTGAGAGCATAAGATGAAAAGTTTGGGGTGAAGAGAAATGATTAGGGTGGATGCCCTATTAACTGGGCGAAATTTAATATTTTTTGAAATTTTTTCGGATTTTTTATAAATTTTTTAGCTCTCCAACGATTATTTTGAAATTTGAATGTTAACATAGACGTGGCGCGCTCTGATTGGCTCATGCACAGCATCGTCAGAACAGTCGTCTCCCTCGGTCGTCACGTGTCGTGCTGCCATTGATCGCCTGCCCGCGCGTACCCACGCGGGCCCGTGGGCCGTGCCGTGCCTAAGCCGACACCGTACAATAGTCGTGTCGTACCGTGTCGGCCCATGGGGCTCGGTCGACGGTCCAAACACGACATGGCCTAACGTGCCATGCCATGCCGGTACGGTCCATCTCTAACCGGATCGGGCCAGGGCGGACCAATGCACAGTATAATCGTGTCCGAACCGGTACAACTCGACTCGGCCCATATGGCCGTCACTATGCACGGGAGGGTTACCTCTTCATATTCTCCAATGGCCAGGTAATATCTTCAAGGGCTTGGCAATATATTGAGTTTTCTAGAGATTTTTGATAGGTGTATGTGCACGGGAGACATACTTTCCAACGGACATATACTACGCACGCTCTTTAGGTCCTCTTCATATGGACACGTGGCAGTTTTATGGATATGTCTCACTAAATTTTTAGTGTGCCACGTGGCTTAATAGGAGGCCAGATCTATTGACCCTGAAACCGGTTATAGAGATGAGGGGAGGTGACATGATTTTGATGTGCCTTTTTCTGTCGGTGGTGCTGCTGCTGGGTCGTGGTTTAGTTTATGTTCTTGTAAATCAACCGCTCTTTTTAAATCGTTAAATGATATATTTTATGTAAAAATTTTTATATAAAAATTACTTAGAAATCTAATAAATTTATTTATCAATTATATATATATATTAATACTTAATTAATTATATGCTAATCACGTTTTTCGTTTTATGTGTAATTAACTGGCCGCTTTCAACCGCTGCCGCTGCTACAAACGCAGCCGATGTAGCGTTTGCGACTTTATTATATTATTGTTACAGTTTAATCCCGATGAAAATGAATTTTTTGGTGGGGAATAGGCAAATTACGTTGGGTGGCATGTTCGATGAAGTGATACACAGGTGGTTGTAGAGGTAGCGTTGAGTGATCAAGTGCAGGCTTGCCGGAGCAAAAAGAAGATGATGCCTCACTCACTCGTTGACAGCACAATCTAACTAACCTGCTGCTATTGTTCTGATTCATGCCTCCTCACCGAAGACTCTTTGAACTTAAAGTGGAGTGGACTGCTACCAAACACGTAGAAATGGACGATCAGATCATCAACAGTTCATCAAAATCAATCGGTACTCCCTTATAGAATCTTCCGAACGATAAAACCGTTTGAGCGGTAAAATTAAAACCACGATAATCTCATTAAGTATAAATAAATTTAAAAATTAATGTATATTTTTGATAAAATTTTATGTGGGCTTTATGGTTACCATGTTTATAAAAAAAATCATGCTTCCTACTTTCAATTAATTAACAAGAGAAATTTCAACAAACGTCATTTAAAAAAAGAAAATTTGCAACGCCAATCGCGGAGTTTCACATGGAGGAATGGAAGGAGAGAAATGAGATGAGCGCCAGGCGTCGCGTCGGCGCGCGCGTGACTTGGGTTGGTTTGGTTGTCTTCCGCTTCGCTGCGGCTGCGGCTGCGGCTGCTTGCTTTGCCGCGCCTTCGCCGAGGCCGACCAACGCAACGCACGCATCGCACACAGCACACCACGCGGACGCAGGGAGACAATTTCCTATTCTTCCTCGCGTCGCGTTGGCTTTCCAGTTTCCACGCCTCGGCCTCGCCTGAGTCGCGACCAGTGACGCCGCGACCCCTGCCCTTGGCACTTGCCCGCGCAGATCTCACCCAACCCTACCAGATCTGCCTCCCGCCATGGACTCCGCTACCGGCGGTGGCGGCCTCACGGCCATCCGCCTGCCCTACCGCCACCTCCGCGACGCCGAGATGGAGCTCGTCAGCCTCAACGGCGGCACCCCCGCGGAGCCGCCCCCAAGGACCCCAACGCCCCGCACCAGCAGGGGACCCCGCCGCCACCACCACCGCCACCACCACCACCACCACCACCACCACCAGGAAGCTCGTGCTCGCTTGCATGGTCGCCGCCGGCGTGCAGTTCGGCTGGGCGCTTCAGCTCTCGCTCCTCACGCCCTATATCCAGGTATATTAATTCACTGCCTTGTTATTACTCTCCCTTTCTTTCTTTCTTTTGCTCCAGAATGGGGATCAACCGCATTTGGGAATGGGAACGGGTCGTCGATATATGCATTGCTTCCTCCCCTTTCTGTTTCTGCTGACGCAACTGCATATAGATCACCACTACAACTTCTCTAAAGCAACCTAACCTGATACGAATTTAGTTATTGAGTACTTGGGGGGGTTTGAATGCAAGGTTGCTGGCAAATGGCAATTTGTGAAATCCCAGGTCAAGACTTGCCTGCTTAGGAATTTCGATACACAGGACAGGTGCCTATCATGTTTAACTAGATGAAAAAAATTCAGAACACGTACATGTTGGATAAATGGTTTTCTTAACGCGGAATAACTTGACGGGCTAAAGAGTAGTATTTAGGTATTTCTGTTCCACATGACATTTTTCAGGTGTATTCACGGCTCTGATTTTTTCTTTTATGCAGACCCTAGGAATAGACCATGCCATGGCGTCCTTCATTTGGCTTTGTGGGCCTATTACTGGTTTTGTGGTAAGTTTCTGCAACAACTCCAATGCTGTTTTTTTTCTGTTTCATAACCAGTATGAAGGTAAAGCTTCGCATGTCCAAAATGATAATATCCTGTGAATTCGTGCAGGTTCAACCATGTGTTGGTGTCTGGAGTGACAAATGCCGTTCAAAGTATGGAAGAAGGAGACCATTCATTTTGGCTGGATGCTTGATGATATGCTTTGCTGTGAGTTAGATGAAGTTTGATAGGTTATCATATATTCCCACTCTTTCTGTGCTCTAATAGGAAGAATTCATACGTAGGTAACTTTAATCGGGTTTTCTGCAGACCTTGGTTACATTTTAGGAGATACCACTGAGCACTGCAGGTAAACTTTGATCCTTCTACTTCCTTTGATAGTTTTATTCACATCAAGTGTGCCGCCACTAAAATTACAAGAACTGTTTGTTCAGTACATATAAAGGTTCAAGATACCGAGCTGCTACTGTTTTCGTTCTTGGATTCTGGATGTTGGATCTCGCAAACAATACAGTTCAAGTAAGCCTATTCAAAAGTTTGCTTCTTGTCATTTGTATATGCACCAAATATTTGTCAAAGTATATGCCACGAATTAATTGGATTACCTCACCATGGATGTTCTCTAATGACTAATGTGCTGTTCCTCCTCTTCTTTTTCCCCTCTACATACAGGGTCCAGCTCGTGCCCTTTTAGCTGACCTTTCAGGTAGTTAATATTTTCACTTTGAATGTCTACTATACTGGACGCCCACTTAAATTTCAGTGACTAAATGATACCTTCTATTGTACAGGTCCTGATCAGTGTAATTCTGCAAATGCAATTTTTTGCACATGGATGGCTGTTGGAAATGTTCTTGGTTTTTCATCTGGTGCTAGTGGGAATTGGCACAAGTATGTACTCCATGTGTCCTTTATATGCTTGTTTTACTAAGTTTGCAATGTCTTATACATGCTACTGTTGATAAAGGGTTGGATTGACTTGTTCTACTCAACCTAAATGGATCATTGCACAATTAGTAACATCTGAAAGCTGGGACTCGATCTGTATTGATAAGCAGTAGTTGCATATACATTTAGCAATTTCAGTACCCATTTGTTTCTAATACGGGTGATGTTGTTTACCCTGTGAATGGTACAAGAGTAGCATATGAACAACCAAACCCCACTAAAACATTGTTTCGGCAACTTTATTTTTTGTGGAGAGAGTATCCTATCACATGCTGAAAAGTTTTATACGGTGATTACGAGTATGAAAGGAGTAATGTCTTGGTCCTCTTGTTTAGGCATCTTGCTTGATCAAGTCCCTCTAGTTAGTAACTTTTTTTGGGGGGGCATGAAAGCTGAGTTTATTTCTCATGATTTATTGCAGGTGGTTTCCTTTTCTAATGACAAGAGCATGCTGCGAAGCTTGTAGTAATTTGAAAGCTGCTTTTTTGGTTGCAGTTGTAAGTTCTCTTAAATTCTGCAGCTGCGCCTACAGTAGAAATTTCAAGATGTTTCTTAACACCCTGCGGAGCTAGCAGGTCATTCTTAGGAATCGTATGTGATAGTTTTTTTGGAGTGTGGACTGTAATGTGTGCAAGCTGATAAGCCCTATTGTGCAGGTATTCCTTTTGTTTTGTATGTCTGTTACCCTGTACTTTGCTGAAGAGATCCCACTGGAACCAATAGATGCACAACGATTATCTGATTCTGCTCCTCTCCTGAATGGTTCTAGAGATGATGGTAATGCATCATATAATGAACCTAGTAATGGAGCACTTCCTAATGGTCATACAGATGGAAGCAATGTCCCTGCTAACTCCCATGCTGAGGATTTCAACTCAAACAGAGAGAATGTCGAAGTTTTCAATGATGGACCAGGAGCAGTTTTGGTGAATATTTTGACTAGCATGAGGCATCTACCTCCTGGAATGTACTCTGTTCTTCTAGTTATGGCTCTAACATGGGTATGCTACCTTAAGACATCTATGCATGTATATCAGCTGCATGCTGATTGTCTCTTACTGTTTTGGAATTTGTAGATTGATGGTGTTCACCCATTTTGTTTGCTTTGCAGTTGTCATGGTTCCCCTTTTTCCTTTTTGATACTGACTGGATGGGACGTGAGGTTTACCATGGGGACCCAAATGGCAACTTGAGTGAAAGGAAAGCTTATGACAATGGTGTCCGAGAAGGTGCATTTGGTTTGCTATTGAATTCAGTAAGAACCCTTGATCAATGTGTTTACTATAATTTGTATGTCGCTATGTTTAGATGCTGTTACATTCCAAGCATTTCTGGCCTTTCTGTATTTTTATTGGGTACTGCTGTTTGTTCCTCGTACTCTATCAAACAACTAATGGCTGAAAACCTTAAAACTTAGTTGTTGTGGATTCCTAGGCCTTTTTGTGCCCCTGTAGTGGTTTTAAAGCATTTCAGTTGGATTCTAGTTTGAGGTGATGAGTTGGTGCCTTTAACGTTTGGGTCTCTAATACAGGTTGTCCTTGGAATTGGGTCTTTCCTTGTTGATCCACTATGCCGACTGATGGGTGCAAGACTGGTTTGGGCAATCAGCAACTTCACAGTGTTTATCTGCATGCTGGCTACAACAATATTAAGTTGGATCTCTTTTGATCTGTACTCAAGTAAACTTCACCACATCATTGGAGCAAATAAAACAGTGAAGAATTCAGCACTGATTGTTTTCTCCCTGCTTGGACTGCCACTCTCTGTAAGTACCAGACTCTGCAAAATCCTGCTTTGTTGGGTTGGAAGATTTCTTACACTTGACTCTTGAATTCCACAGATCACATATAGTGTTCCATTTTCTGTGACTGCTGAACTGACTGCTGGAACAGGAGGTGGACAAGGTTTGTGTTGCTGTTGTCCTTTACACAATGCTCACATGATTCTCAATGACAGGATATTTCTATCAATCTCCAGGTTTGGCAACAGGAGTCCTGAACCTTGCAATTGTCGTTCCGCAGGTTAGCATCTTCATGTGAAAATATATATTCTTCCATATGCTTTGGCGTTGAAAGTGTGCTGACCTTTTAGTACTCTATAATCTACTGCAGATAGTGGTGTCACTGGGAGCAGGTCCATGGGATGCTCTCTTTGGGGGAGGGAACATCCCTGCTTTCGCCTTGGCTTCCGTCTTCTCACTTGGAGCTGGTGTACTTGCGGTCCTTAAGCTACCCAAGCTGTCAAACTCTTACAGATCTGCTGGGTTCCATGGATTTGGCTGAGCAGAAAACCGGCTGCATGGTGTGTTGTAACATTGAGAAATGCAACTCCATTTTGCCATTCGTTTACAGTGAAATGATTCTTTTTACCTACTACTACAACAGAATAAGTTGAAAAGGATAGAGATTAGGATAGAGAGCTAGGTAACTAGTCCAATTAGGTTGATGTGCATACAAGGCAATTGGAAGGTGTAAGAGCTGTATCTACTTTTTTGACAGAAAAATGTAAGCTGCCCGAATGACATGGCGGATAGATTTTACAATGGATGTACTATAACACGTTTTGGTCACCGCTTTGCTAAGTTTCATGTATAGTATACTACTTGCTGTGTTTCTGAGGATAATTAAGAGCTGTCTAATCTTGAGTAATACAAAGCTCTCTTTTCTCTTTGAAAAAAGAATAAGCTGTCTGATGTACAGTATAATATACGCCTGCTTAATTTGGCTTGAAACATGCGATGGCGCATGTTTATACGGACATCAATATCATTTCTACATTGTCTTGATTCCGATGCTCTGGAATGAGATCTACTTTTAAGAATCAAATGAGATATATATCCAGAAGATGGTGAAGTAACAAATGTTCTTTTTTTGAACTCTGAAAACAAAATGAAGCGACAATTGTGTGTGGGCAAGTGATGCGATAAATCTTTACCTACTTAAAAGTAAGTAGATTCATCGATTCATAGTGTATCGTGCCCGATCCCGATTGCAGGTGATAGCATGAAATAAAAAATCTAATATAACTTATCACACAGCCTGGCTGAGTCCGATTACATGTGATAGCATGAAAATAAAAAATAAAAAATCTAATCTAACTTATCACACAGCCAAAGCCACAAAACTTTCTATTTATATTTCTAAAGCCATAAAACCCATGTATTAACAGCCTAAAACCCATGTATTAACAGCCTACTACCGACTTATTCATATTCTTTTTTTTTCAATTGAAAAGTTTAAAGTGTTTTCGTCATCCATTAATTAGTCTGATAATGATGCTCTAAAATACATGCCTCGCGATTGGGATCAGGATTTTTCATACGTGTGCTTCACCAGAACGATTCCTAGAATTTAGCTTCCATCATTGTTCTGTCGTATTTCGTCGCCGCTGAATCCACGTGACGCAAACATACCAACTCGCTAACGTTTTCATTTTGTGCTTCGTTTCTGAGCCCGTAGCTAAACATGGCGCGTCGCTGGGCGACACAGACGCGGCAGGCAGCAACCAAGAAGAGCCCCGGGACTCCTGCTGCTCGCAACACGGTGGCATATCTCCAATTCTACCATAACACCGGCGGCTATGAAGACCATATCTAAAATTACGATACTTTGGATGCACAGCGTGATATTTCGATCAACAATTTAAAAAGCATTGATTCGACATTGCTCGGCAACTACAAGGTAAAGGTAAAGGTAAAGAGTACATGCCCAAATTATTCATCGTCACATGAGCTATATTTTTGAAACTTTTACGAAGTAAAAGATAACTATGATATCCATGCAGGGCATACAACCGGATGACAATCAAGTTCCATGTCGTGAAGGCATGCATCAAGTTCCATGTCGTGGAGGCAGTTCCATGTCGTGGAGGCATGCAATCAACTTCAACCTAAATTTGGTAGATTAATTTTTCTCTTCAAAATTATATATCTAATCTAATCTGTCCAACCTACTAAAAATACTTTTCCGATCGTTGCCACATGCTTTCGTTCGTCGCCCGTGTGCACCCGCTCAGTCTTCGTCTGTAATGTGTGTATAGAGAAATCGTTGTCGTGTTTCCCTCTTTGATTCGATCCGCCATAGCGCATGTGTTGTTAGGACTAACCAAGATGTGCATGCCCTCTAACAAGTCTTGCACATCCTCTCTTTCTAATAAAACGGAATTCCCATATTTGGGAACACGTGATGCTTCCTTATTTCCATCTGTTTATCCACCGATGACTTCCATGCCAAATGTTGTTATAGCCCAACCGTCGTTCTCATCAATAATTGCGCGCTCTTTAAAAATAGTGACACCATAGAAATTGCAACTCATAGGAACATATTTTTCTTAAGGTGTTCTCATTGATCTCTCACCACAACCCGATCGACATTCGTCCCCTCTATCACTTCTCTAGATCAGGCAGAGATTGTGTTCTGGTAAACTTCGGGCATGGCAGTGGCTTAGGGTATTTCATCTCTGTTGGCAGAGGTGGAGAATAGAAAAAACGTGCGTTTTGATGAAGAGAACCAATTGTGCAATTGGGAAGAGAGAAAATGGTTTCTCGGTGATGGTAAAGGAACTTGGGGACTCCTAATCAGCATGTCTTCGCCAAGAGTCCGGCGGCACACACTCCTCACGCCAAACATGGCCTAATAACATGCTTAGCGCTAATGATAGTATTAAACATGTTTTTATAATAAAATAAGCTAATGATAGTATTAAACATGTTTTTATAATAAAATAATAAATAAAACAATCGAGCTAAAAATTTATTTAAAGTACCAGCTGAAATTTAAATTTTGGATGTCTAAATTTTAAATATGAGTTGAAAGTATTCATAGTTTAAGTTGAAAGTTTTTAGATTTGATTTGAAAGTTTTATATATTTGAGTTAAAAGTTTTCAAAATTTGAGTGTAAAGTGTTGAATTTTGGGTTGAAAGTTTTCAATCATGACTTGAAGGTTTTGAAATCCGAGTTAAAAGTTTTTAAATCTGAGTAGAATGTTTTCAAATATTGACTTAAAAGTTTTCAAATCTTATTTGAAAGTTTTCAATGAGAGGAGGGAGAGGAGATTGGATTATAACTTTTTGAGAAAAGTTCTTTTAGTCCCTCAAACTATTTTATTGGAGCACTTAACCTCCTAAATTATCTTTTGGCTTATTTTATACTATGAACTATTGAAAACGGTTCACTTCACTCCCTGACACTATTTCTTAGTTCTCTATATAAGCCATATTTTGTATTGAAAATTTGGTAGAATATAGATGCATCCACAACTTATGTCTCGTCATTCTTTTTTTATTATTTTTTCTTACTGTTTATATATGTTGGAAGCACTTCAAACTAATTTAAACATCAAAAACTTTTAAAGTTCAAGCAAACAACCATGAAAAACTTCAAAATATTTTTGAACTTTGGCAATGGTGTCATCTATGGCTCTAACAAATTTCAGCCTAAAGCTTAAAGTGCAACTTGTATAAAGAGTAACAAAAGAAAGAAATGTTATTAAGGAGTATAGTGAATCATTTTAACAGTTTAGAGGATAAAATGAGCCAGTTCAGAGGGATAAGTGATCCATTGAATTAGTTTGGAGGAGTAAAATAAAGTGGAAATAAGACGGACTAGCCTATGGAGAGGAGGGCGTCGGTTAGGCTTGAGAGAGGACATGGGTTGGATTGAAACATATACATTAAAATTTATATATATTCTAAAATGTATATATAAAAAATAATCCCTAAAAATTTCAGAAAATTTTATAATAGTTTTTCGGTTGCAACAAACAGGTATAATTGCTAGTCGGCGAAAAAAGAAAAAAGAGTTTGCATAGACGGTTGGACGGCCTATCATGGGCCATATTTAGTTCGGCCCACGAGCCCAAGCGACCTACACGAACGGACGAACCCAACCAACAACAAACACAGGTCTCCTCTAACCCAAACCCAAGCGAGGCATAGGCACATCACCCCCTCCCCTCGACCTCTCCCTCCTCTCCTCCACGCCGACCCGCCATGGCCGCCGCCGAGGTCGACGCGGCCCCGACCTCCCCAACGGAACCTCCGCTGCCACAACCGACAAGAAGAAGTCGCGGGAGAGCGAGCGCCGCCGCCGCCGCCGCAAGCAGAAGAAGAACAAGGCCGCGTCCAACGCCGCAGATGCCGATGCGGCCGGGGATGCGGGGCCAGACGAGGACGCCGCCGAGGAGAAGCCTGATGTGAAACCCCAGGTACGGGGAAGCGCCTCTTGCTATTAGGGTTTGAGGGGTTCATGATTTTTTTTTTGCTTGTTTAGTCTGACCTAGGAACCGTGCTTGCCCGCAGGTGGAGGTGGAGGTGGAGTACGTCCCGGAGCAGGCGGACCTGGACGAAGGCCTCCTCGCCGACTTCAAGAGCATCTTCGACAAGTTCACCTTCAAAGATTCCTCTGCTGCCGCCGAGGTATACCACTATTTGTTAGCGCTTCCTCTTGTGCTGTTACGGAAGACAAACAGATCGATATAAGATTCCTCTCTCATGCTGCAAGTTTGCCCGCCCTGTGTGGAGAAATTGACAAGTGGATTGATATTTTCTGATAGGACGACGAGAAGAAAGATGAGGCTGGCACTGATGCGGCAAAGAAAGCTGCAGGGTCCGATTCGGACGATGACGAGCAGGGGACACAGCAAAAGAAGGAAGGGGGCTTGTCCAACAAGCAAAAGAAAGTTTGTTCTTCGCATCTCCCTATTTTTGACAACATGTTATAGTGTCTTCATCTTCCTTCTATGTTAATTCACCTTAAGCTTATGTTTTTCTTTCTGTTTTTAGCTACAACGGAGGATGAAGATTGCAGAATTGAAACAGATATGCAATAGACCTGATGTCGTGGAGGTAAGCTACCCGTATTAGTTATGTTAAGATTAACTGGTAGTGGGCTGCTTGATGTACCTATATCTGTTTGAGTGTGTTGTCACTATGTTATGTCATAATTGCTCATCTAGGGTTTCACTGCCAGCGGCTGCCAGTGCACTAGGATATAGGTGGATCTGAAGAGAATCCGCAACAAGTGTCCAACAATGTATTGAAATGCACCATTTTTTGCTTATAAGATTAAAGCTACTTCTCAATTCTCAAACATATTTGTACATTCATTACCTGTGCAACGGGTACCCTTCTGTTGTTCACAGTTTCTAATGTTGGGCATTCTTGTATTTTAACTTCATTGAACATTCATAGTAATGTGCTACACGTATTGGTCTTGATTCTTGAGGATAGAACTGTTCCATAAATTCCTAGCAATTGCAGCAAATGTCTTCTTGGTGCACACATCTGTACCACTATTGCTATATTGGCAGTGCAAACATAAATACTACTTTTATCTTATTGAGGAAAATGAAGCAACGGAAATGACATCAGTAAAGTAGTTCTATGTGAACTTGTTGATTGATGACCTTTGTTTGAGACATTTGTATTCTTCTTGCTAGGTCTGGGATGCAACGGCATCGGATCCATCATTACTTGTGTATCTGAAGTCCTACAGGAACACTGTACCTGTCCCAAGGCATTGGTGTCAAAAGCGGAAATTCTTGCAGGTTTGTGATTTACCTACCAACCTGCCATCAATGGCAACTATTTTGTTTTGCATACTATTAATGAAAGAACAGTGCTTCTATGTACTCCTAGAAAATTGCACACAAATCTAAGCGTTGTTGTTAGTACTAATAAAGTAGCTGCGACTGTCATTCAAAGCCATCATTTTGCTTCAAAGTTCACCTGTAGAAGAGTTAAATAGTTTTTTTGAATCACTTAAGTTGAGTTTGATGTGGAACCCTTTACTCAAAAAGAGGTGTGGATGGGGGGTGAGGGGACATAATGTTGATAAATTTACACCCCTCTTATACAGATGCAATTCTTGCAGGGATGCTGTAACAACCTGGGAGCAAGGGCTTCATGGTGCAATACTTGACTGATTTGTATAGCATAAACTTTAAGGATGTCACATCTAGTTAATTCATGTGAGGAATTTTCTGAGAAAGAAATTTTAGTCTAGCTTGGGTTTATGTCCCTTGTTGCTTGCATATATGAACTTGTCATTTTCTTGAGCCATTACACAGTTTTCTTTAATATATTCAATGCGTGAAGCTGTACTTTGCATGGAGCATTGCCTTTATTTATTGATTTATCTCCTTGTCCAGATTTTATGCCACCTTATTGTCTCTTTCAGGGTAAGCGAGGTATCGAGAAACAACCTTTCCAACTCCCTGACTTCATCGCTGCAACTGGAATAGAAAAAATAAGACAGGTAACTCGATTATCTCGGTTCTTTTAGGCTTTTCTTGGGACAGGATACCAGCTTACTTTAGGAGCTGTGTGGTGCTTGAATTTTATTTAAATTTCTTTTTTTTCAGGCATATATTGAGAAGGAGGATAGTAAAAAGTTGAAACAAAAGCAGCGGGAGCGTATGCAACCAAAAATGGGCAAGATGGATATAGATTATCAGGTAAATTTACTCCTATAGTCTATAGAGATCATTTGATGGTATCAACATTTATTGTAAATGCACACATTTTCATACTCTTTCCTTAAGCTCAAGTTCTAATAATGTTGATTTTTTCTGCTTTTCTTTTTGTGACTGGTAACCGGTGTTACAGACTAGTCCTAATGTCTATGCAGCAGCATTACAGCACACATGTTTGTGTTAAGCTCAAAATTTAGGGTGCTTTAACTATTCAACCCAAAATCTAGCGTAATTTATCTCATATATCCAGCTGGGACCTGAGTTATCAACTCCTGGCATGATTCACAGGCGGGAAAAATAAGTCTCACCTTGATTTTGTTGGTACAGGTCTTGCATGACGCCTTCTTCAAATACCAAACAAAGCCAAAATTGACTAGTCATGGTGACCTGTATTATGAAGGGAAAGAGTTTGAGGTACTTTTACATTATCTTTCATGCTGATATATATAAAAGAATGGAAATAATTGGTAACTGTCCGCAAAATCTATATATCTGTGTTTTCACACATTGATTACTTGAATTTGCTGCTTTGTACATGTGGACTCAATAGGTCAAGCTTAGGGAAATGAAGCCAGGTATGCTGTTGCGAGAACTTAAAGAGGCTCTTGGTATGCCTGATGGTGCACCACCTCCATGGCTTATAAACATGCAGGTATTTTTCTGAAGAACAATTTCCACGTATCTGGTGTTCTGGTTGAGAGGTTTTCTAGGTCAACTGATAACATCAAATTTTGGCAGAGATATGGTCCTCCGCCCTCTTATCCTCAGCTGAAGATTCCTGGCCTAAATGCTCCAATTCCTCCTGGTGCTAGTTTCGGATACCGGCCTGGGGAATGGGGAAAACCTCCTGTTGACGAGGTATGTCACATGTTAGATCAGCCCCTGGTGGACTCTGACTGACTAAAATGCAGTCTTTAACCAACATGCATCTCTTACTCTCTCTCTCTTTTTTTTTTGGAAAACAGCATGGGCGCCCCTTATATGGAGATGTTTTCGGAGTCCTACAGCAGGATGAACCTAATTATGATGTATGTCTATTTTTATATTTTATTATTTGAGCTAAGTACAAGAACTGACTGTTGTTCTATTTTGTATTGCAGGAAGAACCTGTTGATCGCAGCAAGCACTGGGGAGACTTGGAGGAGGAAGAGGAGGAGGAGGAAGAGGAGGAGGAAGAGGAGGAAGAAGAACCAATGGAGGATGAAGACATGGAAGATGGCATGCAATCTGTTGACACCATCTCAAGGTGCTACCATAATTCTTTGATGCCTGCCTTAGTTTTTCTTTCCGAAATAAAGAACTATGTATTGATTTTTGTTTTGCTGATAGCACTCCAACTGGTGTGGAAACACCTGATGTGATTGATCTTCGGAAGCTGCAGCGGAAAGAACCTGAAAAGCAAACCGAGAAGCAACTGTACCAGGTGAGGACATTGCCTTCAATTTTTTATGGCATCTCAGGATATGGAGCTTTAAATTGGTTTAGTTCAGTCTATAACCAACCTTTTGTCCTTTTTCTTTGAAGATTCTTGAGCAAAAAGAAGAAAGAATTGCTCCTGGGGCTATCTACGGATCAAGCCATACGTATGTTACACTAACTACTACCTAGTTACCTAACGTCAAACTTTTGTTATGGTGTTCCATCCAATTTGACCATATGAATTAACTCGTATGGAATTTGTTGCTTTTGCAGGTATGCGATCGGTGCACAGGATAAGGCAGGTCATAAAAGGGTAGGCTTCGTAGTCCTTTGCACTATGTTTACAAGTGGTTTCACCGAATGTGTGCTTTAATGATTTGTGATTTTTGGTTGTGGACCACTGCAGGTGGATCTTCTCAAGAATCAGAAGTCTGATAAGGTGGATGTCACCATACAACCTGAGGAGCTTGAAGTTATGGATGATGTTTTGGCTGCCAAGTAAGATTTTGTGTTGTCGATGCATCGATGGTGCTAATCGCTGCGAGTGGAAAAGGCTAACACTTTATACCATGTACACAGGTACGAGGAAGCCCGGGAGGAGGAGAAGCTACGGAACCAGAAGGAAGATTTCAGCGACATGGTGGCGGAGGTACAATTCTTTCCCACTCTCACTAAGCAGCAGCATCTTTTTTGTTGTTTTTATTCCTTGGTGGCTTGTCCCTCTGTCCCTAACAACAGGACATATGCGCATTTTGCAGAACGCAAACAAGAGGAAGAGGAAGCAGGAGAAGGACGGGAAGTCGAAGAAGAAAGACTTCAAGTTCTAGATGTTGTTGCCCTTTGCGAGTTAGCCAGATCCAAGGAAGAGGAGGAGGGTTCGTGCATCCATCTGTTTTTAGATTGCCCTTGTCTGAGAATGGATGAATGCGTAGGCACGGCATGCAGCACGAGTGTAGCAGCAGCACAGTCCTTTTTATGTGTATGTGTGTATGACTGATGGTTTTCACTTTGATATGATGATGATGATGATGATGTTTACTTTACTGGACATATTATCGTGTAGAGGACAGAGAGCGTTACGTTCTCTTTTCACATACTAGTAACATCTTAACTTCCCATGTCATGTTTCATTTTGTTCTCTTTTCCTTTTGCTGAGACACAGAGAAGGTGGCATTCTTTGCGTTGCTCAGCCCAGGTGACAAGCGGTAATTCTCTTTTTGTAGTATCTAAACAAGTCAATATTCATGAACAGCGGGAATAAGTTTGCCAATAATATCCATTGGCATATTTTTATTCTAACTTCAAAAATACAGAACACGTCGGTCCTCTCAAAACTGCTACTACACAAAATGGATTTCTCAAAATTGCTACTATACAAAATGGATTTATCTTATAAACTACTCTGGAGCCGCGTTCCAAGTTTACAAAATATATACATTTTGTGAAGAAATTTGTAGAGAGTTAAAGAGTTATGTGGCCGGAGACAATTTGGGCTCTCGTCCACGAGTCTCCAGTCTACTCGACGTGCGTTTGGTCTTTTCATTGGTCTTTTGGTCGGCCACAAGTCCTCTTCATTGGTCTTTTGGTCTTTTCTTCCCAGTCACAAACGAAAGCGCACCATGCATGGCTACCATGGCTGCATATTCGTCCTTTCACGATTACCTTCCATTCCAAACTTTCTTTGATTACCTTCTATTTCAGAGAGAGAGAGAGAGAGAGAGAGAGAGAGAGAGAGAGAGAGAGAGAGTCGTTGACGATTATTTGAAAGAGAGATTGATCAGCAGTTGGTTCATGTTGCATTTGACTAGCTAGCGGAGCATTGGTCGCCTCTGGGCGATTCGATTCGAGGATGGAGAAGAAGAAGAAGAAGAGTAATAGTAACAATAACCTGGAGGTGTTCCTCCAGGCCGCCACTCCATGCCTGCGCTGGCGCTCCGCCTCCATCTCCTCCTCCTCCTCCATGGTATATATCATATGTGTGTCCACCAATACATACAATCTGTCTGTTCCACGTACTGCTGCTGCACCTGCATCCTCTCTCAAATTAACATCTCTCCTGCCCTTGCATACTTTCAGCAAACAAATTATCTCATTTTTCTCATTCTTCTTTCAATATTCAATAATGTAGGAATGTCTCCAAGATCCGAGCAATGTTTGGCAACTCGACAAGAAGAAAGACGAGGTCGATTACTTCACGCTTGAGGATCTCTGGGAGCATTACGCTGAGACCAGTGCGTATGGCCTTGCTGTTCCTGTCCGTCTTGAATCCGGCAACACCATCACCCAACATTTTGGTCCCTACTTATCTGCCATTCAGATATACACTACCAAGTCTCTCCTTGCTTTCTCCAGGTTGCTACTCGCTCTACCTCAATCTCATGTCTCTTGTATGCAAGCTACCTGTACACTGTTTTACTTTACTGCAAAATCTTAAATCCCCTTTGACCTATTAATTGTTTCCGATCGAACTAACGCCATTCGATGAAATCATACAGAGGCAGCGCAGGGAGCGAGAGTGATTCTTGGAGTGATGATAGTAGGGGAGACAAGTTATCAAGATCATGGGATGCTGCTATGTCTGATGACGACGACTCGAGCCATGATAGCTCTGAATCGGTTTCTGCAAAGCAAGGTGCCGGATGCCTGAATTTTCAGTACAACGAGTGGAGCTCGCCCTACGAGAGAGTCCCGCTAGCAGATAAGGTTAGTTTTGTTTCAGTCTTCGATGTGATCAATGCAAATAACTTACCACCGTAGTACTCTAATTAAGTTTGATGTTGCGTACGTTGTGTTATTGGTTAGGTGGCAGAGCTGGGTCAGCATTATCCATGCTTGACATCTCTCAACAGTGCACAGCTTTCACCTTCGAGCTGGATGTCTGTAGCATGGTACTTGAATTTACACATCATTTTCACTTCTTTGATTGTTTATTGCTCTGAAGCTAGAGGATCAAATGCATTCATAATTGCACGTTACATTTAATGTATATCCAGAAAATTAAACGAAAGGAGCAGCTAGTTCAGATGTTTGACTTCAACTGATTTTGTCAACAATCTGCAGGTACCCGATTTATCATATCCCAGCTCGTGGAAACCTCGAGGGGTTATCGGCGTGTTTTCTAACCTATCATTCCCTCTCCTCAGTCTTCCAAGGTAAGTAATCCATCCATATATCTATAGCATCAATTCGTTAATTTTGTGGCTGTGATATCTGCATTATTATATCGACAGTGTAATTAGATCGATGTTTATGATGGAAATGCATGGGTTGCAGACAATGTTGAGGAGGGGAGGAGTGTTGTTGGTGTTTCGCCGTTTGGGCTGGCGACGTACAGAGCGGAAGGGAAGCTGTGGACATCGTCGAAGAGCTCCGACCTCTTCTGGGCTGCGTCTTCTTGGCTCAAGCAGCTGCGAGCTTACCATCCTGACTTCATCTTCTTCACGTCTCACCGCCGGCCATCTGCATTCTGAACCTGACTGACGCTTGCTTAACTACTCATACTCCGGTGGTGCTAGAAGAAGGCCAAACTAGTGATGCCATATGCTGAACTATTGATCTACAATGATGGAGGAAATTATTTTGTCGTCTGTCACCTTGCAAACTAAACTGAATTTAAAGGACTTCTTTTTCTTGCATCCACAGCAAGTATGTTGTAGAGTACTACATCGCTCTATCTTCATAAAATTATCAACAGGTACTACATAGGAATTGGTGCAGGTAATAACTTGACAGAAAAAAGATGGACATAGAGCTGGAAAGATAAATTGGATGTAAACGAGAATTGAGAGTGTAAATCGCTTTTTTTTTCCCTTCCCTCTCCAAGGACGAGAGAAAATCTCAAATAAAGTAGTCCTCCACGCCGTCTATGAAAAACAAGTGAAAAATATGTACTGCCCCATCCGGTTGATAATATTTAACATTTGGAATGAAATTCGGTTAAACTTCTAAAATTCCATTCATCAATAATTTTTCAAATGATTAATTTAAAAAACAAAAGAGATGACATTAAGATAATTACCTCGCAAAGGTACCATAATACGAGTTGTTACTTAGATTTTATAACTTGTTCTAATATAAGTCAGTTGTAGTGTTAAGAATTTGATCGAATCTTATTCAAAGCGTTAACTTTTTTTATCCGAGGAAGTATTTCAGAGGTAGCGAGGAACTCTTGTCCTCTCCATTTTTCCAGATTAGTACCCTAATTAATTAATTCGTACGTTTCAAGCAAATATGATGCAGCAGCAAGCAAAGACGATGAATTCAAACCAAACCCAACGCGTGGCGTGTAGCAACGAAGCGAACGAACCACTCACTCAAAAGAAAAAGGTAGAAAAAAAAAACAGTGGAGTGAAGGGCACCGACAAGTGGGTCCCAGCCACCGCAGAGACACCGCGTGGGACCCACGCGCCATCGTGTAAAGTAAAAGAGGAGGCTGAGACGACGACCCAACCAGCGACCGCGCCCGCGTTGCGTTGCGTATCGGGTTCCCCCCTCCCTTCTCTCTTTACACTCCGGTCCCTCCCACTCCGACAAAATATTTACACCCAGGTCCTCCACGCCGCTCGCCGGCCGCTGTCCGCCGTCCGCCGTACCGTACGTCTTCGGCGGCGAGGCGCAGGCGCAGCCATGGCCCTCGCCTTCCTGATGGGCTTCCTCCTCGGCCTCCTGGCTCTGGCGGCGCTCGAGGCCGCAGCGCTCCTCTGGGTCGTCCGCCACCTACGCCGCCGGGAGTCCTCGCCGCCGCTCGCGCCCGCGCCGGACGCCGAGGAGCTCCCCGGCGAACGCCCCTTCCCGTACGAGAAGCAGGTCAGGCTGCTTCCACTCACGTAACTCTCGCTTCGATTATTCTCCTAGGGGCTAGGGGCGAATGCGACGCGCTGGGATACTAGTAACAGTAACTGTTTTTGGAGCTTGGAGCTAGGGATCACCTCTTGATTCGATCTGCTGTTATTTTATCTTACTATGAAATACTAGCTTGCTTCCACTGCTAATTACTTACTGGGAGGAGCAAAATGCTACTACTATGCATTTCATATGCTAACAAGGTTTTTGCCCCAATTGCTACACTTCAACTAGAGAATCGACATGGCTTTGTGTGCAGACCGCAAATTTTTTACATCCTGAATCATTCAGTTGTTCCAAATCCTAATATCAGTGCTTGAGGTCTGTTATTCTGCGGTTCCCCTTTTGTTACCCAAACAATTGCTCCTAGGGTTCATGCATGCCATATATGCTTACTTCTTAAGTTCCTGGTTGTTTTTTGGTTTCAAATTCTAATTTGCTCCTGGCATTGACCGCTACTTAGTTTTTGGCCCATGATTCTATCCATTGGCATGCCCAGCTCATATAGCTGCTCATTTCAGTGTATATTGTTCTTCTGTGTGGAAACACCTACATGCTCTCATCTTCATGACAAGTGTTGTACATGTAGTGGAGTCCATCACTTAGCTTAATGAATTATCTATGGATGAACTAGTAGGTTACATGCTGAACAGACCTAAACATAACCGTTTTCTTTTAGTTCCAATTATCACAGCTGATACACGTTCACCACTGACCAATATACATATGACCTGGTTATTAGTTCCAATTATCACAGCTGATACACATTCACCACTGACCAATATACATACGACCTAGTTATTAGTTCCAAGTATCACAGCTGGTACACGTTCACCACTGACCAATATACATACGACCTGGTTATCTTTTGCTGAATGCAACATTCTTTTCCTGTAACTTCCTTTCACCATCATGTTCCTTGTTTTTACATATTTTTGCACTGCATCTTTATGCTAGTTATGTTTTACATCATGGATACTCAATATTGAGCTTATAAGGTTCACCAATATGGTTCAAGGAAAATATACTTGCATTTTGGATAAAATGGCTTAAATACCATTGCAATCGAGAGCTTTATCAAAATTGCTTGGGCATACTATATGTGCAATAACATTTCATTTAGATTTCCTCTTTAGAGCCTCCATGTTTTTTAGTTACTAAGGATGATCCTGCTTAAAATAGTTGCTGTATTTTTACAGGGCTTTCTGTGGATACTAGAGCCTGAAAAGACACCTAAAGCTAGTAATGAACGCTCATCAATTGGAGGCACTAAAGAAACAAAGGACAAAAAGAATATTGTGGAGGTTTTTCCCTCAAAGAAGTCGGCTAAAATCAAGGGGCGTTCACTTATTTTGTCGGGTCCTGATGGCTTCCACACAACCATTAAGCTTCTGAATTGCACTGTATTTGCTGTTTCAGCATCAAGTATGCCCTCTCGCAAATGGTCAGTATTCGGTGCAGGACAAAATGATACTTTTCATAATGAGCTCATCTTTTTTTTTTACCCCTTTCCAGTTTCCAGTTGTACACATTGTGAATTTACACTCAAGTTTAACCTTGTGGCATCATTTGCCAAATAAAATTTCAGAGGCACACTGGCTTGTAGAAATGCTTTTATTTGAAGGTAAATCATGTATTTGTACATGTTGGAACCAGCTTATATGGATTTAGTTTCTTGAAGGAACTCCTATAGAGACGGAATGAACTTCTTTAGAAGACAGTTAGAAGTACTTGTCAAGCAGCTTTCCGTTCTGCTCCTTTCATTCAGCTTTTTTACTTCTGCTACTAGTTTTTTTTCTTTTTGCTCGTATACTTAACTCTATGTGTAACTTTAGTACTTTTGCTTAACTTTCAGGGCTAAAAGGTATCCCATTAAACTGGAAAGCAAGGAATATCAAATTTACAATGGAAGCAAGGCATGCTATCTTTATGCTGAAACTTCCTGGGAGAAGGAATCATGGTGTAAAGCACTTCGTCTTGCAGCTACAGCTGACAAAGAGAAATCGAATTGGCATGCCAAGCTGAGCGAGGAGTTCAATAATTACATATCATCATTAAATTCTGAATACCCAGGTTTCCTAAAGCCTACAGTATTTTCTGGCGAGGACCATGAGGTTATGGACAGGACAATAAAGACTGATGGGTCTTCCAAGGTCCGTCTTTTCCTGAAAAAGCTGGCAAAGAAGGCATCTACAAAGGTTCCGTTAGAGGGTAAGACAAGTTCCGGATCATCTACACAAGGAGAAAGAAAGATATTGGATAAATTACGCAGCTATCAGGGCACACCGTTTATTGAAGGATTAATGGGTTCACAAGATGACAAGTCCAATAGCAGTTCATCACAAGATACTGTGAAACCCAGTCCAACGACTCCTGCTTTGGGTCAAACTGGACAGCCTTTGGCTTTCCCTGATGTAAATGCCGATGATAGAATTGCAGATGAAGGTACACTTTGTTGGAACCTTTTATCTTCACGGTTGTTTTTTGATGCTAAAATGAGCGATGAGATACACAAGGCCATCAAAGCACGCATTCAGGTTAGATATACTGCTTATATTTAAAACGTAAGCTGCTCTTATCTGTACTTGTTGATTAGTTGAATTTTATTTTGTTAGCGAACGTTATCAAGTATGAGGACCCCACCTTATGTTGGTGACATCACACTTGCTGACTTCAGCCTTGGAAAGCTTCCACCATATGTACATGCGATGAGAGTACTTCCACTGGATTTGAATGAGTTATGGGCTTTTGAAGTTGATTTTGAATATTCTAGTGGAATACTACTGCACATTGAAACAAGACTCGAGGTTCAAGAACCAGAGTTACAGAAGGACATAATGAAAAGTAACTTTGGTACAGACTCAAATGGAGAGGTTGAATCAGATCTTCTTGAGAGCATTGAACAATATGGTAAACAATTTCGAGATTCCCAAAATTCAGTTTCCTCAGTTGAAGAAAAAGGTGAACCAGGTATGCTTCATTTTCTTTTTTATTTCATTTGTTTCTTGGAGTAACTGTTTATGATTGTCCTACCAACGACTGCATTACAATTAAGAGAAAAAATCCAATCAGTTATGATCCTACCACTGGCATGATCAGCATGTTGTTTTCCTGTTTTGCTTATGTAGTTATGTATGCTTGTACTGACTTGAGGTAAGCTTTATTGCAATTACGGTTAGAAGGTTGTCCAGTCCTCTGATGCATCAATATATGTTTAGTGATCCAGACCTTGTGTCATCTTTTGTATCAGATGGTAGTCAGCCCAAGAGCACTGGATGGACATCGGCCTATATATCAAGGTGGAAAAATATCATGCATTCCATAGCAGATCATGTCTCACAGGTTTACACCTCTCCTTTTGGCCTTCATGCATGTGTCTTTCCTATGTGTTACGTGTTTCTGATGCACATCTCAGGTCATCTCTGTATTTGATAAGTTGCTCCTGAAAACTGTAACAGTAGCCTTGGTACACCATCTGCCAGTGAAGTCGTACATCGAACTTATTTTAGAAGTTTAAATTTATGGAGATTTCTCTCTAAAACAATATGAATATTTCGCCAGCGATTTTAAGATCTTCTTGCACAGGTGCCGCTTTCTCTGGTGATAAAAATTTCATCTGTTCGAGGTGTCCTGCGGGTGCATGTGAAACCTCCTCCTTCTGATCAACTCTGGTATGGATTTACATCAATGCCTGATTTAGAGTGGGACATCGAATCTTCTATTGGTGATAGGAAAATTACCAACAGTCACATTGGTTCGCTTATCGGTAACAGATTCAAGGTAGTGAACACATCGCATCCTCTTCTGAGTTTGTTGCTTCTCTTCCAACCTACATGTTTTAATCACACCTTTCTGCTGCTCAGGCTTCACTCCGTGACAGTTTGGTGCTCCCAAACTGCGAAAGTATTTCCGTACCATTTATGTTGGCAGAAAAGGATGACTGGGTACCTCTCAAGGACGCACCTTTTATTTGGCTCAATCGTGAGCCCACTGAGACCAGAAGCCACGCTGCAGCCGTTACACCAACCCAGTCTGACGAAGTTATTCTGAAGGATGATGGTAGTAACAAAATTGTGGCGCCAAGTTTGCCCAATTCGTCAGCAAGAAGTGAGGAAACACTTAAAACAGCAGCATCCATTGATGAGCCAACCCAAGTGCCTGTGGCGACAGCAGATGCATCGCGTGAGCCGAGGAAGTCTCCCTTGGCTCCAGCTGGTGAAGCGTCGTCTCCTTCCAGTCCCGACACAATCGACGAGCTGAGGAAGCCATTGCTGCTCACAGAAAAGATTCAGGAAGAGGATTCTGAAAGCAAAGTGGAGTCTCCCTCTCCCCTGTACACATCTCTGAGGGGGATTGTGCCTGCAGGGGAGCAGTCTGGAGATGAGTCGAAGCGAAAAGGCGGTAGGCGAGCTCGGATGATGGACTTCGGGAAGAAGATGGGAGACAAGCTGGAGGAGAAGAGGCGGCACATCGAAGAGAAGGGGCGGCATATCGTAGAGAAGATGCGCGAGAATGCCAGGACCAACAGCTTCGATAGGTCAATGACTAGCAGCAGCCATAGCAATAGCCAATAGCTAGCTAGTTTGTAAAACTTTGGAGATCGTTGGTGCCAGTCTTTCCTCCACCTGGTTGAGATGTATAGCTAACTACCTCTGGACGGTATGCATGCATGATTTAATTTTTGATGTGAAATTCCAGAAAAATGGTAGCTCTGTGTACCATTAGCATTGCACGTGTGAGTGACATGACAGTTCTGCACTTCTGCAGCTCGAACTGGGCCTTCGAGCGATCGATTCATCGAGCAATGGAAAGTTTTGGATATGTAAATGGGAGAGAAGTTGCGCCACGTACATGTGCATGTTCGCCAGGTTCTCAGGTCATTCGAGAAGCAGTAATACAAACTTGCCTAATGATTTTGTAACTGTTTGATCTAGTTGCTACAATACATTTTACTGGATTGTTGGACTCAGTTCTAATACAACCTAGAGGAAAATTATTTACATACAGGAGCACAAGATCAATCTAAGCACACTAATCTTGGTCAGTCGTCCAAAAAATTTCTCTGCTTCAAGTAAAAAATCCTGCCACTATAGGCCGGAGAATCCCCAGAGGCCTGGAGTGTACATGAAGGCCTCCCTCACATAACCATTGCATATCACTCCTCGGTACTGCTATATCTTGAATTGCTTGTACCCGTAATCAGAGTTCTTCATCCCCTCTTCCCAGTCGCCCATTTTTTTGCCACCAAATACCACTTGTTTGATGCCCAAGTGCCTGAAATTTTTTGTCGAAGCCACAATCACAGCAAAAGCTAATTACAACGCACAAATATTTCGAATACAAAAAGGTAACTCATAATGTACTACGTGATGGGCGATGAACTAGTACATATTAGGACTGATTTGTGACATAGTCAGAAACAGGCATGTGACAAACTGACGTGTTTGCAGAGTGCCAGAAAATTCGGAGTCAACACAGGTGTTCCATTCTACAGTGGTATATTACTCTCACAATTCAGATAACGTTTCATTTTCTCTCCGCAATTTAACTAAAGACTATAGGATCAGATTTATCTCCACAATCACAATTGAACTTAAGCTTATAGGATCAGATTTGAAGCTATAGCTGCTACTGTTTTGTATATAGTATAGAGAAAGATTACTTACTCTGAGCTTAATTGTGTAAGACAGTTGAGTAATACATCCAATCCAAGATAATCCGATGTTCCAAGGTCCACCCTGAATGAAGAGTGCATTTTTCAGTACTGTAGAAACCATAACACAATTTCCAAACTATTAATGTTTCCAATCCTCACCAAACTCTGCCCCAATTATCTTGGAATTCGATATCACTGATATCATGGAAAGATGAAGGCATCACACCAGAAGCTTCATCAGAATCATATGAAGGGTCATAGTCCAGCATTGAATTGGCCAGCTGAAATTGAAATAGACAAAATTGCAAGTCAGCTTGCATAGATAAACACACCAGTGTTACATAATTGTGTAAGCAGTTGATAAAAAAGTGACACCAAAAGGGCACGTTTAACAATGGCTCATTATACCAAAAGGGCTGGTAAGGAAGCTACGTAATTAACTTAGACCATGTGACCATGAGTTGGCAACACATGTTAAGTCCAAACCTATCCATGTAAAGGAGATTCACAGTTTCATCAAAGATGGTTCACAAATTACAATAGTGCATACAGTTTCTAAAAATTCAGAACGTACATATGATGTGTGAATAATTAATTTCATGTTTCCATATGCTTTGGCAATGAAACCCAGGTGTGTCTTAGATATGATGCATAGTTGGTTAATTTGGCAATATGATTGTTGATGTAGGAATTTCAAGAGATAAAAATATGAGCTGTTCTGTTTTCTCCCTATGTAGGTGATGAATCATAAAAAAATAATGTAATTGTTGTAGCTTCCAGCACTTGAACAAGTTCAACCTGCAAATTTGAAGAGTTGTAAGCTCCTAATCTCCCCATGACATACCAAGCCTGAATCACCTGCAGAATATAGATGATGTCGATGTCAAGACAGGGTGTTTTCTTTCTGAACAACGAGAATCCAAAGCAACAGAAGTACAAGGTCACTTTACACCACCAAGCAGATCAACGTCTCGATCCGTTGGTTCTCCAACGAGTTCAAACCAAATGAATGAATTTAGTGGGTTGAAGCTGCAAAGGCAGAAAGATAAGTGACATTCAGTCGGTGGAACTATTATGCATGCACAGAGTGAAGTGATAACAGTGACGGTATCAATTTAGTTACTGAGTGTTGATTAATGTATTAATAGTCCAAAGTCGTATCATCGTCTCAAACTGAAAGAAAAAGACGACAAAATCTAGATGATGCTCAACTATGCCAATGAAGGTTTTATCGGTCGTTAAATCTTAGCTGGTATTCAACTCACTCTCGAAAGCTGACTTTAAATGCAACAATAGACCCTGTCTTTGATTTGTTGAATTGTGCCCTGCCTTTCTGGCGTACCCTTTCTTGGATCTGCCACCCGTGCACATAAGTAAATGTACAAGTAAGTATTAGAATAAAAGATTTGATTTGGTGAGAAAGAAAGCTCAAATGGATTAGAGACGCACCCTTTGCTTCATGAGCTCTGGGTTCCCGATGCTATCACCGAGAATGGCACGGAGCTCGTGGTCATCCCTGCAGGCATTCTCCAGAACTCTGTATTTGCACAGCAGGCAGCATTAGCACAAGACCATGATGATGCAGAAGATGGATTTGAGCAGGGAGTGGAGGAGAATCCAGTACTCCAGTAGCGGAGTAGCTAGAGTGTAAAAGGACAGTGCCTGGCCCAGCCGGGGTAGGTGTTCTCGCGCTCGTGCTGACGGCGGCGTCGCTCCTCCCGCACCTTGGCGAGGCGGCGCTCCCTCGCCGTGGTGCCGGACGCCGCGGCGGCATTGTCGGACCTCCCCGCGGCAGGTGTGGCGGTAAGGCGGTGGAAGCGGAGGCGAGGAGGAGGTGGCGGGAAGGGGGTGAGGAGGAGGCGGCATAGGGTTTTAACTGGTGGTGGCATCATCGCCGAGCTGAGCAGTGCAGCTCTTGCTGCTTCGCTTATCCTCTTCGCCGCCGCCGTCAGGACTCGGGAAGCAGATTTGGTTGGGCCGGACTGATTGATAAGCAGGTGGGCCGTCGGAGAGTAGCCCATCTGGACAAAAACTAACACTTGCAATTTAGAAGGCAGTTGATGTAAGGAAGATATCACAGCAACAAACTACTCCAGCATGGAATGCAAAACAAAGTTTCAAGATTGTATTTTTATCTGTGTTTTATCTGCTTACATATTGGTCCTCCAGACCTTCAGATACCTTAGCATGGCATCCCTCAATGCATGTCTTAGGAACAAGCACAAAATTTGCTTCAGAAAACTCCAGCATAGCCATCACGTGTACAAGACAACAGATAGCATCTCATTCCAAGCACTGGGCGTTGACGGTACGACGTAACACAAGACAAATAGATGATCAAACACAGTACAGTATCACTCCTATTGTCCTACACAACATGCAACAATATAGGTGCACGCGGACCTCTGCATCATCCTCTTCGTTCATAAATGCAAATTGTATCTTCCAACTCGCTCCCTGTAAAAGAATTCAACTTCGACTGACACAACTCTCCTGGATTTCATTCGGAACAATTAAATAGAAGGGGAAATCAGGTTATCATCTTTGACTAGGCTGAGAAGAGCAGAGGCAAATACTCCCCCAAAGCCTGCATAAGATCAGCTGATATTAGATCCTCCTGCAAGCACCGAATTCAGACAGTTAGTTCATCACCTCTGACATTATTCTTCTTGTCATCAAGTTATCATATGAGGCATGAATGAACCATGCTGAATGATCGTGCGCTCCTGGGCCTAGTCAGGTGAAGTGCCTCATGAGTAGCCATGAAAATTATCCGAGTCCTCAGCGCAGCTCCTCTGAGCCTCAAGAACTCATAATCCAGGTGCAAACACAGCCACTTCTCCTATGCTCGGATGCTCCCTCGCACCGGCATCATTTGGTTTGGAAATGAAGCACCCATCACCTGCAAATTTGCAGCTTGGTTTGTCTGTGAATTCAGAAAAAAAAATCAATTAAAGCAGAACAACATTGGACAAAAACCTGAATAATTGGTCAGCTGAAGAATCAATCAGACATAGAAAACTGAACTAATATATGTACAGGCTTACATGCAATGCAAGCATTGATAATTAAGGTGATAAAGAAAGATAGAGCTCCTTCCAGTAAAACTAAAAAAAATGGCAGGCAGGCATTTATTGAAATGTAAGCACTAGCAAGCAATAGCAATCTGCTCTACCTACATAGCACAAACATCAAATCAGAATACTATAAAGTACAAGAAAGATGGAAATTTACCAAGTCAGAGAACACAAGGTGCCACCTCTTGCAGACAGCAGAAATCAATGATGCAAAGGGACATGTTGAAGGTACGAGAAAGGAACTGCTTGTGCTAACTAAATTGCTGTGATTTAGGCAATTAAGTGCCAGCCAACAGAGGGAACCAATTAAGTGACTCGCGAGCATCATCGACATCAAACGACCAAAGTGCAAGACTATTTCTATAGCTCACTCTCAATTCGCAGGCTCTGGAAAGTTCATCCCTGAAATATGAGCATCCCTTTCTCGCATTCTAGACTGCAGGATTTGAAGATTTCATCCTTGTTTGGTGCATCACTTTGTATACACTCTTTGTGATTAGGCCTCTCTCAATGGCGTGAACCCAGAGCATATTAAGCGATCCCTTCTCATCAGCATAAGAGGTACACATACAGTTGTAAATCTGGGGTGTTATGTACAACTGCTTCTTCGCCATCTCGTTCAATATATCCAAAGCAGCAATTGGCTTCCCAGCAATCAGATATGCGCATGCAAGTGTAGTATACACAAGACAGTCAACTTCTAGACCTTTGCCTTGCATTTCATTGAGCACGTTCCCAGCAAGATCAATAAACCCTTTCTTGCATAGCCTTCGGACTAGAGACCTATATACTGCTTTATCTGGTGGAAAGCCTCTTTTCGTAAGTTCATCAGGAATGGCTAGAACTGCAACTGCATTATTCTTCTTGCATAAGCCATCGACAATCCATGACAACACGCTATAATTGGGTGAAACTCCTGCATACAACGGGAAAAAACAAGATGTACCAAACATCATTAGAAAATACTGATATGGTAGATAACTGATAAAACAGAGTCAAAGATTCTGCATGTTTTTTTATTAGAACATAAGATCTTAGTCCAGCTGCAATTACTCAATATGCATTATTATGTCTTCATGATGTACTGATAGTACCAATTGGAGCCATAAATTGTACTGCATATTTGGAGTACCTGCATCCATCATATCAAACAAGGCTTCCTTGGCTTCATCTAGCCCATTGGCTTTACAGAATCCATGGATAATAGCCTTGTAGGTGAATTGATCCAACTGCAACCCTGACTCCATCATCCGTCTTTTCACCTTGAGCGCTGAGGTCATGTCCCCCCTCTTGCAGTATGCGTTGATCAGCGTGTTGCACGTTACGTGATCAGCCTGCACCTTCCTCTCATCCATCTCATTAAGCAACAGATTGACCTCCTTCATCTTGCCATCCTCACAGAGCTTCCTGAGAATTGCATTGTATGTTGCGACACCTGGTAGCATCCCCATTTCCTCCATCTCCCCCCGCAGCTTGATTGCTTCTCCCAAATCACCTGCTCGACAGTAACCATCAACAAGCGTGGTGTATGTGACATGGTCCGCTGCCACCCCTGCCGCCGTCATCTCCCTCAGCAGCTGAGTCGCCTCCTTCACCCTGCCCTCCTTCGACAAGCCATGGATCAAGGAGTTCCATGTGACGACGTCAGCCTTGACCCCCTCGTTCTCCATCCTCTCCCGCACACACATGGCCTCGTACTGCAAGCCCTTCCTGCAGTAGAGCGCGATCGCTGTGTTGAAGGAGAACCTATCCAGCGGCAAACCAGCAGCGTCCATCCTCGTCATCAGAGACTCGGCGAGCGCGGTGTCCCCGGCCTTCAAGCACACGTGCAGCATGGCGTTGTACACGTGCGTGTTCATGGCAACCCCGGCACGCGTCATTTCGTCGAACACCTTGCGCGCGGTGGCCGTCATCCGGGACCTCGCCAGCGCGGTGAGGAGAGCGGAGCAGGCGTGCGCGTCGGGGACGAGCGAGCGCGCGCGCATGTGGTCGAAGACCCGGACGGCATCGTGCGGGCGGGCGGACTGGGAGAGGACAAGGAGTAGCCAGCTCGGGACGTGGGGGTCGGCGAGGAGGGAGGGGAGGAGGAGCGGGGAGGAGAGCGGGTGGCGGAGGGAGAGGTCGCGGAGGAGGGAGCGGGCGCTGGGGTGGTGGCGAGGGTGTGGGGCGAGGAGGCGGAGGAGGGCGAGGGAGGCGTCGAGCGGGTGGGGCGGAGGCAGGGAGCGGAAGAAGGCGAGCGCGGTGGAGGGGAGCGGGGAGAGGCGGTGGAGCACGGCGGCTAGGAGGGAGGGCGATGCCGCGAGCAGGTGGTGGTGGGGTTGGGTTAGCGTGGATTTGATGACGGCGGCGCAGAGGGCCTCCACGCCGGCGGGTGGCGGAGGCGGCGGCGGCATCAGCGGGAATCACCACCGCTTACTCAAAGCTACTAACTACTGGTAGCGGCCGATGACGAGGTTTCTATTTTTCTGCCTGCCGTCTGATCCACAGTTGAACGGTTCAGATTGCACGGATACGAATTTTAATTTAGGTCTCTGGTTTGCAGGGAATATTTTTTCTAAGAAGGTTGTCGTTTAAGATTTAGGAGGCTTTGCTTTTGGCTGTACGCGAAACAAAAAACACTATTAGCCTATAACTAATTAGCTATTAAATATAAACTTAAAAAATAATTTTATTTGATATTTAATATAAAAAGAAATTACAAAATCCGTGTCATTTAGTAGTTTAGGAAGTGTATTTATGATAAATGAGAAAGTTATAAAAGCTAAATGAGGTTTTGGAAGCAGGCTTCATTTTTAAACAAGTTTTAGATAGCATTCTGAACCCAACCGTCCGGGTGGAAGAATGAGATGTGATCCCTCGACATTACAATACTGTTGCTAATAATACTCTAAACACAAGTATGAAGTATGTTGCTAGTATTTTTAGCCTTCCAAAAACCAATGCTTTCTTCCAATTCCTTGACTGTTAGAAACATGTTCCGAGTCCCGACCGATGTGTCGTACTAGCTTGATGTGATGAGCAGCAGCCCCAGCGCACCGATCAGCAGGTACTGCAACAAAAAAACAACACATTTCAGACAAAACACAAACTAATTAACTTCTTTCCACCGATGCAAAGCTTGCAATACTTGCAACACTCTATTTGATTGATGCCATAACTATTTATGCCAAAAAGGGTAAATGTGCATACCTTAATAACTGGTTTCTCAGTCATGACCAATGTCACCCACCCAGCTTTGGGTAGATACCTGTTAACATTACAGAAGAACAGTATATTATTTAGCCCAGCACCAAAACACAAATTCACAAGTAGTCTGCAATTAAGCCAAGGTGAAAGGATTTCTTTTTACCCTATGGCCCGTCCCATGATGTGATGTTGCTGAAGCCAAAGCTGCCCATGTGTGTAAAGAATTCGGTCGTCCAGAGGATTGCTGTCACCTGACAGACACCATCAGTTCTTTTAGATAATGAGACAGTTCATCGATTAGTATAACGCAGCGCTATTCAGTGTACCAATTAATTCATGCTCATCACTTGAGCCAACAGATGTATATGATTCAGATTACTTAGTATGCAAGGAACAAAATTAGGAGGTCAAAACTATTGATAGAAAATAGCACATAGTAAGTGTAAGTATACCTTTGTGAGGACATCAACTTGTGCAGTATCCCGTCGTTCGTGAACCTACAAGGAGATATAATATAATTAAAGGAAAAATTTCAGACATCATACTTGAGTTGAGATCAAATGTAAGGAAAGACTGATTGGTGTCGATATTACAAAGCTTAACGACCTCAATAACGCGATGGACAATTGGAATTTCACGGCCCTACAAATCAAAGAGGCAAATCGCAATAAGTTAATTAGTGCCTTGCAGATGATGCACATGTAGTAGCATAATTAAAACAAGGTTGGAGAAAAGGCTGCTTTATTGATGATTCAGAAAATATTTATATGGTGATAAACCAGTGACAGTGAAGTAGGGGCTTACATCATTGAAAACAAGTATTTATCCTGTTCGTATAGGGTCTTTGGTCATGTGCAAAAAAAGGATATCGCCCTGCCAAGCAGCCAAGCAAACAGTTGATCATTGATCAGGTGAATCACAAGCTAGGACAGATAGATGGCAACAGTGATTAGTACTGTGTTCATGCCATGGCATGGGATGGAGGAAGGAAATTAATCAACAGACTCTTTGTTTTCACGAACCGGCAGAAGGATTGCACGTCCATGAAAAAAAATTAATCAACGGACCCTTTCAAATCCAGGCTCCATGCTTTCAGATAGAACCACCACTAGTGGCGACTCACTCCCCGTCATGATAATCAATCCCTTCCATATCATCAACGCCGAGCTGATAACCATCCCTGCTAACACAACATTCAGATTATAAACGTATCAAATTCAGTTGCCGAATTAGCTTAGGGAAGGGAGCACGAGCATATACAATTACAGTTCCAATTCCAATTCCAATCCAGTTGAGTAGCATAAAAATTCGCATCGCCGTCGTGCGGGTGGCTCGGGGGCGAAACCATAGCCACCCGTGCCGTCACACCTTCACCCCCTCCTCCACCTCGCCGCCGCCGTAGCTTGCCGGAGAGGAAGCCGGCGGTGAGGCCAAAGAGCTCGGCGGAACCCATTGAAGCCGCCGGTGACATCGACCGGCACGGCGGAGACGGAGAAAGCGGGTCGGCATGGGAAGCGACGGATCCAGCACCCTCCGAGGCCGGTGGCGGCGTGGTGGCGCCGACGCCGGCGCGGCTTGTAGGCCTAGAGGCAGCAATACGCAAGGAAGCAACGGCAGTGGAAAGGGTGCTGGCGGTGGTGGGTCGTCTTCATCGTTTTCGGTCGGCACCCACTCCCTTCCTGGAGCTCTTCCCCTTCTTCGTAGGGAGTTTCTAGGTTGGGTTAGGGCGGCAGCTCGTTAGCACGAGAAGCTTAGGCCATGGAAGCGACGCCATCCAGTCCCGGGTCCGGGTTCTCCTTCGGCCAAATCTGGCAAGGAGGCCGGCGGATGGCGGAATGGAGGAGACCTGGGCCAACTCTCAGGAGTGATGGTAGGATGCAGCGACAAGTTTGAAAGTCTGGCCGGCGAAGAGGCGTCGATGCGATGTGGTGGAGGCTAATGATGCCAATGCATGTGCGATGGTTTCTGAGCTATGGACGGCGAACTACAAACAAGATTTTAGGGTTCTAGGCGAAAGCCTAGCCCGACGGTTCATCGGGTCGACAGTGGCTACGTCTTTGAATGCTGTAACCCATTGAGGCGCTATCGATGGCTTTTTCTCGACGAGTTTTTCCGGATGAAAATTATATCTTTTTTAAATGGATAATAATGATATCTTTTAATATTGTAATTTTTGTTATATTATTAAAAAAATTTTAAAGTATAGTCTTTATAACGGTATAACCGACCACGTTTAGTAGGGGTCATTTTGATGTTAGATTTTATTTTTGCTTGTGTGGTTAGCAAGTGATTTTTGGTCGTGTAATTCTGATGTTTTTTTCTTGTAACAATTTTTTAAATACATTCAAATGGTCTCCTTCGGCCTTCTCGGTGAAAAAAGAGTAGCATAAAAATTCACTTTCTTTATCCATTGAATTCACGCATGTTTGGAGTTGGAGTCAGGCACACACGCAGGCATATGAAGGGACAAGGTCTACAGGCTCTAGCAATTTTTAATCCAAGCGCAAAAAGGCGTAGCATGTAAAAAAAAGAAAAGAAAAATCGATTGATTGTTACCAAGGGTGATTATCTGGACGAGCGCTTGGCGAATCTGCATCGCGCGGATCGGGTCGACGATCATATGACGCACGAACTCCATTGCTATCTGGTAGTAGCTAGTACCGCCTCTGCTCGCACAGGCACGGAGCTCGATCGGGAGGGAGAAGAAGCAGCTGCCTGCCTAGAGGGGAAAGAGAAGAGAAGAGAAGAGAAGAGAGAGAGAGAAAGGTCAAGCGAAGGACGCACGCACGCAGAGAGAGAAGAAAGAAAAGTCAGACGTGGCGGCAGTATGGGCCGGCCCATCACATCCGGCCTGCCCAAAAATACCGCACCGACCCTGTGCCCATACAATACTAGTAGTGGACTATGAGATTTTTGGTATTTGTTTTTGCGAGGATATAATGATATGACATTTCTAGACTGGTAATTCTAACTAGTAGTAGAATTTTCAATGCAGCTACCCAAGATACAAATTATTGGAGATTTCTTCTAAATAAATTTTAATTTTCCTAGCTACTAGTAATAATAATAATAATAACTGGGCTCCTCTTTCATTTTCCTTGCAACGTGTGGTATGGTGTGACACTCATGCATGCAAACATGGCACAAAATGAATGAATATAATACATAGATTTGATTGGTTCTTCCTCTCCCCTTCATCTGCATGCAGGCATGCAGCATTGCCTTGGACCTTAATAATTTCTTCCTTGTCGACTCGTCGTACAGCAAGTGTCCGGCCTTAATAGGTGTCAGTGAGTGGGAGAGGAAGGCGATACTCCTCGGGTTTGAGAGCCACGGCGAAGTCCGGCAGCGCCGGCACGCTGTCATGGATGATGTTGTCGTTGTTGTAGAGGTCCTTGTTGATCCGAACTTTGCACGACGACTCCTTCTGTATCTTCTCCTGAAGGTACCTCATCGATCCCCACAGCGGCGGGCTTCTGCATTCACATGTCAGGTACCAAAATTCAGAAGAAATCTCGGTTTGTTAATTACAGATTCTTAAGCTAGCTCACTAGCTGCAGATAAACACTACTACATCTGAAAGAATGGATTGCGCGCCTTGAAACAGGAGATGCCGCATGGAAGGCTTCACATGCAGCTTTGCTCTCCTTGAGGAACTCCTCCGCTGATTGCAACGCTGCCACCGCCGTCCTGTGAGATTTCTCACTGTTTCCTTCGTCAAGGATTAGTCCATGGTAGTAGTATGCCGCCGCCTGTAGCAGGAGGATCCACATATATTTTTTTTCTACTTCAGTTATCAGTTTACTACTAGTAGTTATAGGTTAGATTTATCATACTGTAAATTATCAAATTAACACACTCACAACAAACTGTCCTTTTTGCAACATGACTAAAATTATGTTTACACAACTACACTATATATATGTTAATGTACTTCTTGTTTGCATAGGACAGCCATTGTTTGTGCTTGCAGCATCATTCATTGTAGTATTAATGTTTCAGAATATGAATGGAAAATGTTTCAGAATATGAAAGAAGTTTTACATACTTTTGCTTCGATGTGCTTCCATGTAACAAAGAGCCTGTGCTTTTGTGCCCAGCCATCAAGCAGAGGTAGGTCCGAAATGCTTTCATGTGCCTGAAAATGAAATAGTACACAACAAGATTGAACAGATCAAATGAAAGAGATTATACAGAAAATATTATTGATTCTCTATTTATAAAACTAAACTGCATGAGCATTTATCGCTTGATTTGTGACTCCTCATAGACTGCTAGGTAGTTACTGAACTCAAACATTTGCTTACTGTATGCAAGCTACGTTCAGACTGTTCACAATTCAGTTGAGGAACAGGTAAAACCCAGACTAGATCTCAGCAGAGGTTGAACATCAGTAGTAGCAATCCCTATAGCCTCACAGTGAGGCCATAATGATGAATATACAGGAGTATCGATTCAAGATTAAGCAAATATGAGGCAAGAAACGATTGAAGCTGCTTCAAAGTGTTACACATGTCCTTGTCAGTTAACAGCATTACTTAAGAAAAGACTACTTCAGATATAGCACTGATATGGAAAACAAGTACCTGGTGCCAGCACTTGACCATCTCACATGCCAGCCTCCTCTTCACTGCCAGGGTAGCCTTTGGACTGTCAATTGCCAATCCAAGCTGCACATCAATTGCCTGACAGTACACCAAGCCGTATGACATGGACATTTTGTCAGGAAGGATGCAATTCCACATGTTCTTCAGACATAAAAGCCACAAAACTATAGCATATGTACGCAAAGCTAAGGCATTTGACTTATAAATACTATGACGATTGATCTTAGAAATGGACATTTCAACTGCTATTTACATGAGTCATGTGACTTCTAGCTATTTGATTTGAAAGAAAGATTCATCCAAATTAAATAAAATAAAAGAAGCAGATGGAGGAACGCTTTACTTGACCCAGGGCTTGCATGCAGATAGCTTTCAGGATTCCTTCAGCTAAGTCCACAGGAAGACCTTTCCTACACGAAATGGCAGTCAGCAACAATAACTCCTGTCCGACCTGCACTAACTACAGAATGCAACACTGTTCATCAAAACACACCACCTTTTCTCCGGCGATATCTTAGGTAGAACGTGCTGGATTGCACACTCCAAGTATCCGGCTGCCTTGAGAAATATCTCAACTGAAGCTCGTTTGTTTTCTGAAAAGTAAAAAAGGAAACACAGGTCAGTCAAAATGCTGCAATGGACACCTAGTATAATAGCTGACAAGACAAGTATATAAGAACAGCATCGAAACATTCAGAAGTAACCAGTGCTAATTCTGCAGCAGGGAGGAACAAATGGTGATCATGGTACAGACCTTCAGATACCTTAGCATGGTATCCCTCAATGGATGTCTTTGGAACAAGAAGGGAATTTGCTTGGGACAAACGCAGCAGAGCCATCAAGTGTAGAACCGACAGCACCTCATACCAAGCACTGGGCATTGACGTATCCTACACAAGACAAATAAGTAGATGATTAATCACGGTATCACTCTTACTTACCACAGAAAATGCAACAGCATGCAGACCTCTGCGTCATCCTCTTGGTTCATCCATGCAAACTGTACCTTATCTTCCAACTCGCTCCCTGCAAAAGAATTGAAGAACCAGGAGAACTGACATAATCAAATTTCCTGGATTTCATCAAAGAACAAACAAGGAAGCAAGCGTACAGGAGTAGTTTTACCATCCTTTACTAGGCCAAGAAGAGTAGGCAAGTAATCCTCCAAAGCCTGAAGAAGATCAGCCGACTTAGATCCTCCTGCAAGCATCAAAATTCAGACATATATAGTCAGTTCATCACCTCTGACATTATTCTTCTTGTCATCAATCAGGTTAGCATGCAGATGATGAGCCATAGATGGATGAACCGTGCTGAGTGATGGTGATCCTCCAGGTGGGCTTGGTCATGTACAGTGCCTCATGAGCAGCCATGACAATTATCCGATTCCTCAACGCGGCCAGGCGTTCGGTGAGCCTCCTTGGAAGGCCATCCCCTAGCGGCTGAAGAGGCAGCTCCTCCGAGCTCTCAGGTACTCGCAATCCAGGCACGAACACAGCCACCTCGCCTATGCTTCCGGGTCTTCTTCTGATCGCACCGGCCTCGTTTGGCTTGGAATTGAAGCACCCCATCTCCTGCAAGTTTGCAGCTTGATTTGTCTGTGAATTCAGTTAGAATGAACACACCCTATAGCTGAACTACTGAACCGAGAACATGAATAATGATTATCAGATAAAACAAACTGAAGAAGGTAAGACGTGTACAAACAAACATACAAACATGCATTGATAATAAGGTAGCAAAAGAAAGATAGTGTTGCTTTCAACAAAAACTAGAAAGTGGCAGGCAGCCATTGATTGAATTGTAAGCACTAGCAAGCAATAACAATCTGGCAATAATCTAGAAGCTAGCTAGCTCTAGGATGCAAACGAATGCACAGGTTAATCAGTTACAAATTATAAACGCAAATAAAAAAAACCATTTTAAATATGGAAATTTACCAAGTCAGAGAACACAAGAAGGTGCCACCTTTTGCAGAGAGCAGATCAGAGATAATGTGGCAAAGGGAAATGAAGGGAAGGTACAAGAAAGAAAGAAACTGAATATGCTAGCTGATTAAACTGCGGCGATTTAGTGAATTATTATTAAGTGCCAACCAAGAGAGGGAAGCAATTAAGTGAGTCACGAGCATCACATCGACATCAAACAACCAAAGTACTGGCTGCAAGCTTACATGCCCTACCACGACACGTCGACGATCTTGCAACTAGAATTCGCACTTTTCCTCCTCTTGCATGAATCATTCATGAATTTATTTTTTCACACTTTTCCATTTCTCAGTAATAGAAAAAAGAGAACAAAAAGAAACTGCTAGCACCTGATTGCACCTATAGTCAACCTTCAATTAGGACGGACAGTTTGACTGTATCCAGAACCAATCAGGCCCCGTCTATTATTGGTCACAAAAGAATCGCGTTTTTGCCTCTGCCCTTGGAGATTTCCAGGAATATTTGAAGGAAAAAAAAACTGGGCAGGAGACGATTCGGAGTAAAGCAATGAAAACCGAACGAGTGGGATTGGATGAGCGAAATTAAAAGAGGGATTCAAGCACGACAAGTTCAAATCCATTGGCCGCTGGATATGAAGTTGGAGGAGTCGCTTATTACCGGCCTTGTGGGGCGAAACCCAGGTAAAGAGGAGGAAGAAGATGACGCCGAAACGCGAAAAGGGCTTTCCCGGTTTTAAAGAAGAGATAGGTGAAGGGGAGGGAAAGAAGATGACACTGACCTGTGGGTCCCCTCCTCACATCATACCATTTTAGTTTTACAGTAAGAATTCACGCCCATTCCTATCGGGTCAATGTAATTGCACGAATTAAAGGCCTTTTTCCTTCCTTGGAAAACACAATACGTACTGTATTCTTCTGTGAAGCTAGCATGCGTATACTTAGGCTATTTTTATAATTAAGTTTCATAAAATTTCATACATATCAGTTAAAATATCATATATAAGAGTTTCATACATATAAGTTAAAATATCATATAAGAGTGTGACGTGACATAAAGAAGAGAAAGAAATTAATTTCATCTGGATAAAATTCTGTGTACATAAATACCAACTCTATATGAGTTATAAAATTAAATTAAATGTGATTTTAATCCTATAAAATCAAACTACGAAATTATATATTAGGGATGTTAGTTTTAAATATATTTCATTTCATTTATAATTATATAGATGTTTTAAAAACATCACTATAAAACTTTTTATTGGGATTAGTCTTGAATGTCGGTCCTCTCTTATGAATAAATAAAATATATTTTTATAAAGCGCGCTATCCATTGTTTACTGTAAAAAAATTCACTTGTTATTGATTTGCTGTGTGGCTACCTATTTAGGTTTATTTTTTTTAAAATAATTAGATTAATTTGTAAAAGTTATAATTAAAATAGTTGAGGTGATAAATTCACGATCAAGTCTTTTTAAAGTAAGAAGCAGTATAGATACTGTACGTGCTTTCCGAAGAAGGGCAAACACTCTGCCCACTGGATTTTGGAGTAGCAACGGTTGCTGTAAGTCACCAATGCAAGAATGATCATGTGCAGTACTTTTTCACACTAGAATACTGCTAGTGTCATTCTGGTAAGGTTTAGTTCATCCCTAATCTGGATAAGATCTGGTAATCCAGCCGTTTGGAGACGCTTCAAGTCATGCTCTGACAGACCAAGAATTTTCCTCTTGAGTGTATGCCAGTACACTTCACAGTTATTTAAGAATTTCAGTTCTTTTCCTTAACTGTGAAACCATCAGCTGCAAGAAAAGAAAGAAAAAGCTTGACAGAAGCTACCAACTTGTAACGTGAGATAAGAGGAACCAACACTGGCAATCATCATCCAATCAAGTAAAGAGTAGCAAGGCAAAATGTAATCTGAGAAAGAAATGTATGTTGAGGCCGACTGAATACTGTTTTTATGTGACCATGTATGTACTAGTCATGATCCATTCTGCAATCTCTAGTCTATACTAGTACTTGGTATCAGTAGTAGTAGTACAGTCCAATTCCAAATATATTCTGTTGTGCATGTTTGGATTGGATAGAGTTAAATATGGATGCTGATGCTTACAGATGCAAACGAATACGTCAACAAGGACGTTGATGTACTCCCTTTTTTTTTCAAAAAAGCATGCTCTACTTACTCCTCTGACTCTCTGAGCCACAAGAATACGTAGAGGATTGATATTATATATCAAAAGACTAAATGATAAGGAAAAACAAGGCAATATGTGCCACACAATACACATCAATGTTCATGTGAGGCAGGCAAATCCCATCTTGCGATGATGAACTAGAAATAAGGAGCAAACAAAGAAATGAAGACGTCAGCGTGGGATTATGGAATGTATGGAAGAATGAAGATGAAAATCACAAGCAAACAAGCAGAGGTACTAGCGAGAGGAATTTTTGCTATTTTTAATTTACAAACTTAATTTTTGTTTTTAAGGTTTGCAAAACTATTCGTCCGCCATCCTCCGAGAGAGCGACTTTTAAAAGTTGCCCTCACAGATAATGTTTTTAATGACGTGGTAGACGACCGTTGGACCGTTGTCTGCCGCGGGCGGCCATTTTTTATTCAGGTTCCTTGCCGTCTTAGGGAAGGACATTTTTTACTATGCTTCTGGGGCCATCAGATGACTGAGGTGGCAAATTTACATGCGACCCCCTTGCCGTTCTCTCCAAGGTGTTTTTCATTGTGCATCCAGGGGCCGTCTAAAAGGGATGATCGAGGTAGCGATTTTGCATGCGGCCCCCTATATCCACAGTAAAAAAATGTTCTCTCCAAGGATGATAAGGGGGCTAAATGAAAAAAGACCGTCCGCGTCAAACGGTCGCCCAGCGGCCGTTTGCCACGTCACTAAAAACGTCCTCTGGGAAGATGATTTTTAAAAAAACGCCTTCCAAGAGCGGCGGACGACTATTTGTGAAAAACTTTCGAAACAAAAAACATTTTTTTGCAAATATTTTAATAGAAAAAAAAATAAAAATAGCAAAAATTTCTAGTGAGAAGTATTACGGCCCAGTTGTGGCCAGAGGAAAGGGATGATTCGGCCCTGTTGCGGCCCACAGGCCCAACACAATAGATGAGGAAATGAACCAACCAACAAACCAACCAACTAAATATCTCGATTTGATGTGATCCGGTCCACCGGAATCGCAACCAAGCAAGATGTTGATCGTGCCCAACTTCAACTTGCCAACTACCACTTCACTCGATCGATCACTCTCACAGTCTCACTCCTCGCTGCTGCACCAACCATTGCCCATTATGCCTTCGCCGCCGCACCGCGATGGCTCGCTCGCCGCCGCGCTGGACGCGGCGCGCCCCTTCCTGCGCGGGGAGGAGGACCAGGTGGACCCGGCACTCCCCAAGCTGGCCGCCGTGCTGCGCGCCGCGGGCGCCGGCGAGTGCTGGCACAAGCACGGCACCTTCCTCGCCCACCTCCTCGACGTCCACCGCATCCTCCGCCTCTGGGGCGCGCCCGACGCCGTGGCGCGCTGCGGCCTCTACCACTCCGCCTACTCCAACTCCTACGTCAACCTCGCCATCTTCGAACCCGACGTTGGCCGCGACCACGTGCGCCCCATCGTCGGCGCCGCCGCCGAGCGACTCGTCCACCTCTTCTGCGTCGTGCCGCGCCACCAGCTCATCCACGACGACCTGCTCTTCCACTACGCCGACCAGGACCTCGTCGCCGACCTCGCGGCCTCCGAGGCGTCGCTGCGGGACGCGCGCCGTGGGCTGTTCCACGACGGCGAGGCGTGGCGGCTCAAGATCCAGCGCCTCCTCCCGCCCGACGGAATCACTGTCAAACACATCAGGTGAGTTTGTTAGTTACTATCTCCATTTTAAAATGGATTTTTATATAACATTTTATTATCTGCTTTATAAAAATAATTAATATTAACTTATATTTTTTAATAATAAAATGAACGATTCAATAATATATGAAAAATTAACAGCGTAGTTAGTTAGTTACAACAAATCTTCTTTCTACTCCTGCTCAGCACCATCTGAGTTCACGGGAACCGTTCGATCCAGAACGTTGGGTCAAGAATCAATCGGACAGAGTCCATCACAACAGATATCGATTATCGACTACTGTCAAAATCGGCACTTGTATTTGATGGCATTCTGATTCCACAGGAAATTCGTAGGGATTAATATATTATCTACCTTAACTTGCATGCAACACAGACATACAGTGCAGTTAATATATATCTCAACTCAACGTTCGCTGAGATGATAAACAAAAGAAGAGTGAGCTCAGATTTGCACAATCTACACACATTGTTCAAGGATTTGTGGGTCTATTTGGAGAGCTTCTAGCAACTATAGCTTCTCTAACCTATAAAATAAACTAAAAGTGAAAATGATTGCACGTCAATATATTAGGAGAGAAAAACATATTTGTATAAACACCACCAGACACTCAGCCAGACCGGCTGAGGCCGAGAAAAGAGAATAAACCCCAAGGGAGAGACAAAAAAGTAAAAAAAAACAGCTCCAAACACGGAGACTAGCTAAAGCACGCTACTCTCCCAAAAAACCCCCAAAACGGCGACACTCGCTAGCGACCACAGGTGGCCCTCCGTGAAGGTAGAATCCAGCACTGCCGAAACCGAAGAGACAAAAGTCAAAAACCCTGGAGTTTCGCTCCCTCTAGAGCTGCCAAGGAGTCAAAACCGGCTCGCAGGAACTTAGGGAGACTAATCGGGAAGCCGGCCACCAGTCCTGTAGTGTACTACCCCAGGGGGAGAGAGAGACCCAGCTTGAGGATGAAAGCATCCGGAGGCAGAGCTGACGAGCGAACACACAATAAACTAGAAGCTAGAAGATGTATTTATCAATTTTTTTCGATTCTCAATCTTAAGCTCTTTAAAATAGGACCTAATTCTATATATATTGCTGGCCCAATGTTACAAAACTTCGCTGGAGCTAGAGGAGTATGTACCCAGAAAGAGGCAAAGCATGCATGTGCATATCGAATATCACCCTAATTGTTCCCAGCTAGCACTAAACAAAAGTGCCTTGGTTACCAGGAAAAAGAACCCTTAACAATTCATGATAAAATCTTCTCATGCATGTTATATACTTAGAGAAATTGGCAGAAAAGTCTCTTGACAATTTACAGACTGTTTATTATTGTACCTGACAATAGAAGAACATAAGCTTATGTTGGCAGCTAGTGCCAATAAAATCTGGGGAGATATCCAGTAAACATGGGAGTATTTCGTTTGTTTCATGCTGCGATAATAACGTATGCTATTGAAGCACTTATATATTTTTTAAACAAAACGTACAAGATAACATGTGTTCCATTGATAAAGTATGAAAAATATAAAACTACGATCATGGAAAGCACATAGACAGTAAAAGGAAAAACAAGACTACAACGTTAACACTTACAATTTAGGTCATTCACAAGTAGCTGTAATCCACAGTGCGTGAAGATGATAACTACATGTAGTACAATGCAAATGCAAACCAGTTTTCGTAACCCCATAGCAAGCAAACAGTTCTACTTGGATCTAGACTGCACCTGATTTTCGTCTGTACTTTGAATTGAAAGGAGTGGCCAGGATGTGGCACTGTCGAGGCGTATCGCCGCAACCTTCCTTCTCATGACAATGGCGGACTTCAGCGACCAGCTCTTCGACTGGCAGGATCGCCTCTTTGACAACACCAATGGCCGCCTCGAGTTCAGTGGCAACACCTGGGCTTCGCTCTGGCCAGGCACCGGCAAGCCTGGTCTCTGGACTACCTCCATATCCCGCATGGGCGCGCTCTACAACCTCATCGTTCGCGAGGAAGAGATATACATAGCTCAAAGAAAGCATAGCAACGATGGCGAAGAAGAAGGCGATGACTCTGGTTCTTGTTCTGCTGCTGCTGCTGCTCGTGATGAGGACATGGAGCTGGTGATCCCACCGGTGTTCAATGGCTGCACCCAGGTGCTCAGCACCGAGGACCAGAAGGCGGCACGGGACCTCTACTGGGATGCAGTTTGCAGCGGCGAGGACGAGACGGATTGGCGTACAGTGGAGGAGCTACTAGGGCGGTGCATTGGCAAGAACCCGTTTGTAGGAGAGCCTCGCCTGGTTCTCGCCCAGGTGCTCCTCAACATGGAGATGTACGCGGAGGCAGAGGTGCAGACAGAGGCAGGGCTGAAGCTGTTGCTGGAGTGGGGTAGCAGCTGGGACAAGAGGATGCCATGGGAAGCTTGGGTTTCATGGGGCAGGGCGATGCTGATCAAGGCCAAGGACAAGGATTGGCCGCACACCTCCTTCGGCATCCTCAGCTTAGGGCTTGTCAAGTGACCTAGCTACTGTTTCTGTTTGTGCCCTCCGTTCTCTGATGGGTTAAGCTGCAGCTGCCTGCAAATGTCAGAACATGAACATCATTTGGTATGATATGCTGCCCTCTCCATCGGCATATGCTTAGCTTAAGCTCGAATGAAATGGCATAGCACACATACGTAAGATGGATATAAAATAAAACACTTCACAAATATCAAATTTGCATGTATTATTTATAGTATTGTACTAGTAGTGTCATTGGGTTGGGCTGTAATTTCGTGCACGGTTTCTTGACCGTAAATAATTCAGCTGCAGAAAGTACTAGCTGAAACAGGAAGGATTTGTGGAGCGTACTTAGTTACACGAACAATCCGAACTTAAATTTTATCGTTCGTGATAATACCGATTATAACTTTATCACGAAGGATGAAATTTAAGTTGGGGTTCTTCATGTACTTTATGTCATCGCAGTAAGCTGATAAATTCTTTATCAGTGGTCTTTCTCGTTCAATTTTTTTGTAAGTTTCATTCCAGTTTGAACATTTGTCTCCACGACACACCAACCACGAGGGATGAACCAATTTTTTTGTAAGTTTCATTCCAGTTTGAACATTTGTCTCCACGACACACCAACCACGAGGGATGAGCATGTCCAACAGTGTCTTTCGGCTCCAACAGAGACTTCATATGGATCTTCTCTAAAATCAGGATCTCGTGCTCAAAACTGAGAATAGAGTCCTGGTTCTCTAAAATAGGTCCCGCCACCACGAGGATTATTTAACCGTGGGACGCACGCGAAAAAACATATTTGCCGCTTCTCGCTTTAACCATGGATGCTTCTCGCTTTGAGCGGCCCCACGAAAAAAACATATTTGCCGCTTCTCGCTTTAACCATGGATGCTTCTCGCTTTGCCGCTTGCCGCTCAACATAAGTCGTTGCCCCCTGTCACAAAATAATCAGCTTGCTGCTTGTCGCCCGACGTGTTTGCGAGTTTAGTGTGATGGATAGACGTGTTTGCGAGTTTAGTGTGATGGATAATTCCAGAGATGCTCGCTGCGCCGTCTCGTACTAGCCCACGCATCGTTGCCGTGTCCCGAAAAGATATTGATGCCCTAGCAGTTGGTGGGTCCCGGTTAGTTAATAAATAGAGAATCAGTTTTGAGAATCTGCCTGTCGATGTCGTAGGTCGACACGCGAGGATCCGGGACCCCTTTTGGTTCGGCACGGGAGCGATGTATCTGGCTCAAACTCGTAGAAAAAATGAAATAATACGAGACGATGCGGGAATTTATACAGGTTCGGGCCACCAGCGCGGTGTAATACCCTACTCCTGTGTGTATGTAGTATATGGGGCGAGTTGCCAAGAACAATGAGAGTGTTCCTCTCCCTTAGACTTTGTGATGGATGGGAGATTTCGCGAGGCTAGTTGGAGGGACTTAACCTATTTTTGAACGTGAACCTCTTTTCTTGGATCGGAACCGAAACTCTTTTATGAAGGACTTGGGTCTCCTTTTATAGAACAAGGGAATACCACAGCAGTCCTACCCTTTCTCTACTTCACTCCGCGTGAGGGAGTGGTTTTTGCCTTGTCTTGTCGGAGAAGCCATTCCATTCCTACTCCTCCCTGTTTGCCGCGTCATGGAGGGTGGAAAAGAGCGGCCGTCGTGGGCGCCATGCCGCCGACATGATGATGGTGTGCCTACTCCTTCCGATGGGTCCCACCGGTCGGCGGCCCATTCCATGGGGAGGTGTAGGCGCCGTGCTTCCTGCGCTCGCACTCTCTCTCCCACGCAGTCGACCAGTGCATTAAATGCGACTAGACAGGGCGTGAGGGGGGCGTGCGCAGAGTGGGTGCGCGGCCATATCACGGTCTTAGTCAAGAACTTTTAGCCCCTTTTGCCTCGTGATAGGCAAAAAGGGGTGATGATGGGAGCAACTGACAGCAGCGCCTCACATCGCGTTGAATGCGGCGGGGCAGGCGCTCAGCTTTCCCCTATTTGAGCATTAAATAGGTTGGTTGGTAGTTGGATTCGCCTCTCGGAGAGGTGTAGGGTAGAGGATGGGGGTCGGGTGATCCGGTTCCTACCGACCAGGGTCCGAGGGATCCGGACCGTCGTTGGGAGTATGGTGGCCTCGGGCAGCCTCAGGCCGCCCGCCGGGGCGGCCACGTGGCCACCCGTGGCCGAGACTCGCCTAGCCCTTCGGGTATAATTTTGACGCTCCTTGATGGACAAGGGCACCTTCCTTTTCTTAAATGCCACGCCCACGACATACCCGGGCCCATATCACCAGCAGTAGCCCCGGCGTTGATCGGGGCCGAGTCCGGCTCGGGCGCGGTTGACGCCATTTCCTTGAGCGTGTGGGCCCGGGTATTTGGGCGTTTTCGCTATGGCAGGCGGCCGATACGCGATGACTGATGTCGCACCTGGCCAAGCCTTTTCTCGGGACGGGGGGCGAGTTTGTTTGGGCCACGCGCATGGGGGCCCATTCAAAACCGCCTAGCACTCTCCGTCCGCGTAGTGCGCCGCTGGCGCGGAACCCTAGGCGGCACGAAATCCGAATGGCGCGGGAATCAAGGGATGCGAAAATCGAAAGGCGCAGAGACGAGGCGCTTCGTGCGCGGTGGGGCGAATTTAATGCCGTAGAATCCGAGGGAGCGGTGGCGGCTTATAAAACCAGGTTCGCATAAAAGGGGATCGGTTTCTATGCTTTCCACTGCCATCTCCTCTCATTGCCATTCGCCCTTTGTCTACCTAGCACCTCCTGCCGTCCGTTGCCTTTCTTCCACCTTCAGCTTTCCCCTTCTGTGCTTCCGCATCCACCCCCGCAATGGGCCGCGATTCACCTCTGGAGTCGGGGAGTGTGCTTCCCAAGTCCTTGGTGCGCACTGCGGAGGCTCGCAGCCTCTTCAACAAATTCTTGTCGAACGGCACGCGTAGCGACGGCGACACCCCGGAGGAGCGGCCCCCCACAAGATGGTGTTTTTCGCCTCCTTCGCCATGGTCGGGCTGGTGCCGCCCTTCTCGTGCTTCTTCCTCGACGTCCTAGAGTTCTACGACCTCCGGTTGCACCACCTCACCCCCAACGCCGTCTTCTACCTCGCTGTGTTCGCCCACACCTGCGAGATGTTCGTGGGGGTGAGGCCTTCTCTCCACCTCTTCCAGCAGTTCTTCCGGATATGCCGGGCTGGCTCCTCCGGCGCGATGGGGTACGTGGCGATCCAGGCGAACGACAAGGCGGTCGAAACTCCTTCATCGACATCCACCTCGCTCCGGTGAGAAGCGGAGGGCGTTCGGTTCTACACCGGCTTGGGCGACCACCCCGCCTCTTCCCGCCGACGGGGATCCCGGTGAACCAGGAACCAGGGCGCGGCCATGCGAGCCGGAGGGAGCCGGACGGGGTCTTGGACCGGATCCGCTTCCTCCGACGGGGAGGGGCTGTCCGGCCACGTGGTCTTCCGCGACTTCGATGAGGCGCATAGCGCCGTTGCAGGAGAGGCCGCGCCCCGCCTACATGTACAAGGGCCCCAACGACGACATGCGGGCCTTCGCGGGCGCCGTCTTCGGCGGACGAGAGGGACCTCCGGACCACAGTCCGCCGCTGCCTCGGCATCACGGAGATGGACTTGGTGCAGCTCCCGCCCGGGTTGGTGCGCCGTGTCGGGACTCCGCGCGCCGGAGATCCCGCACTGCGCGCAGTGGTGGGTGACGGCGTGGGCTCATCGTCGGCCGCACCGAGGCTGCACGGGCTGCTCCGAGGGGCGGAGGCGGAGGCGACGACGACGACCCCGACGACCACATCTCGATTGGGCGGTTGAGCCGCCGGGGTCCGGGCCGAGGCGATCCGGGTCCGGATCCCAAAGGGAGGAGGAAGAGGCCGGAGGAGGACCCTCTCCTCCCCCTTCTCCACCACGAGGCGGCGGAGCGGAGCGCGCCGCACCCCTCCTCCCCTCCCCGCAGCCGGGGCTCGCGGGCGGCGGGCCCATCCGGGGCCGCTACGCCGAGGGCCGGTCGGCCACAACGGCGACGACGACAACAACGGCGGGGAAGGCTCGGGGCACATCACCGGTGAGGGCGCCAGCAGCGGCAGAGCCCAGGGCGCATCCCCGGGGAGCACACCAGCGGCGAGGTCTGTCCGCGGGACTCCAGCGTCAGGGGACGCGGCGGATGAGAGCTCGGCGAGTCCTCCGGCCGCCCGCGAAGAAGAAGAGGGCTATCTCGGGGATCTCGGGAGTTCAACTCCGCCGCAGTACGCCTCGCCGATGTGTGTGAATGCCTATCAGGGTCTTGCTCCTTTGTCTCTGTTTTTTAACTTTTTGTTGCGATTTTGTTTTGTTTTCAGCCGTGAGCACATGCATTTTCGTCCGAGGGTTGTCCCCAAGGGCGGTTCTGCCTCGGGCTCGGGAGGCGCAGGAGAGGTCCGGGGCGCCCGAGCCCCCAAGGTCCGGGTCGCCCCCTTCGGGCTCGGTCCCGGATCCGGCGAGATCCGGGGAGGGGGCCCACCCAGTGGCTGGAGCGTCGGCCGCCCATGAAGGGCAAGCCGTGGGCGGCGCCGGCGCAGAGGGGGCAGCAGAGGGCGGCGAAGAGCAACCTCAGGGGTCCCCTCCACGGCAACCATCGTCGCCGCCACAATAGCCCTCGCCGCGCCACACTCGGCGGCGCCATCTCCCGTCAGTGCCATTAATCCTGCTAGGCAGCCGGCCGCGAGCCCCCAAGGCAAGCAGCGGGCAGCGTCGGCCGCTGGGATCTCCGTGGCTCAGGCGGCGCGGCGGCCGATCCCGGCCGGGCTCAGACTTTGAGTGCAGGGCGCCCGGTCCGGGTTTGCGGCCGCTTTGGATACGAAGCCCCTCGTCTGGTCGCAGGAGCGAGCGAGGGAGGTCGTCGCCAGGGCGCTGGAGGCGAACAATGCCATCTCCTGGAGGGCTTCGGGCCCAAGTGCGAGAGCCTTGGCCGCCGGGGAGGTCGAGGTGGCGCGGCGGGAGGCGAGGTCGAGGAGGGCCGTCGGGAGGGCGGCCACGGCGAGGCGGAGGGCCTCATCGCGGGCGGAGGCCAGCGGAGATCGAGCGGCGCCGGGAGGAGCTCGGTCGGGTGTTTGAAGACACGTTCGAGCGGCACGCCGCCCACCTCCGCGAGCTGGTTGCCGTCGCCATCGAGGAGAGGGTGCGCACCACCGCCGGGCAGTTCCTCCGCGACCTCAGGGAGCGCGCCCAGGGCCTCGACGAGCGCGAGCGCACCTTGTGCGGCCGAGGCCGTTGCTTGCCGCGCCGAGCGCCGACCTCCAGCCCGTGAGGCCGGCAGCGGAGCGGGAGAGGGCCCTTGAGGCGGCGTGGCGGGCGGTTGAGAGCCGGAGGCCGCCGTCGCCAAGGCCGAAGAGGACTCCGCCGCGCGGGAGGCCGGCGTCTTGGCCCGAGGAGAAGGCCGTCGGAGCGCGAGGCCGCCGTGGGGCCGAGAGGCGGCGGTGGTGGAAGCCCGGGAGGAGGCCTCTCGATGCACGAAGGGCGTGTGGGACCACGAGCAGTGCGCCGCCGCCTCGGGCCGTCGGGAGACGAGGAGCCCGGGAGCGAGGGCGCCACCGTGCAGGTGGTCATGGACGCAGCAGCATTGCGGGCCGGGCCGGGCCGGAGGAGGGCGCGCCGTCGGGTCGCGGATCTAGAGCGCGTCTGCGCCTAGGAATCCGGGGCTCGGCCTCGTCCGTCTGGGCGCCTTCGGGAGGCGGCTCGCGGGGTGGGGGTGAATCGTACCCCCGGCATCCCTACCTTGGGGGATTGGCCACTTACATCGACGATCGCGCGGGGATACGAGGGTGCGGAGGAGGTCGACGACGTAGCGAAGGAGTCATCGTATGACTTATCCCGCAAGGTCGCGTCACTCATCCTGGCGAGCTACCAAGCCCGTGACCCCAACTTCGATTCCTATATCCCCACCGAGGACTTCCCCAAGGCAGGAGGCCGCCGCCGTCGCGTCCAAGACGTCGTCGACACCATCATGATGGGCTTCGACGGCACCCCGGCGGCCTTCCGGCTCGCCCTCCGCGAGGACTCGCCGGACGCAGACTCCCCGATGGAAGCTCCCAGTGACCCACGGCCACCTAGGGCCCCTTGCTTCGGCTTGTATCGTACTCATGTAAAAGATATTTATGCATTGTCGTAAAGTTAGCGAACTTGCCTTTACTTGCATTGTGATAGCTCATCGCGGCTGCTTTTGATGATTCATGTATGTGTATGTTGGGAGCCCTCGGCCAACTTAGCGTGCACGTAGTGGTGGTTGGTTGGCCCGAGCCCCTGTATGTTAGCTTCCCTGCAATTGGTAGCTTAAGACTTAGTCGCTGCGATAATGCGATAGTGTTGTTCTCCCCGTGATTTGTCCCATGCCGGGGGCTGTTCCTGTGTCGGGCAGCATGCATCGCCATTGGCCGGTGCCTTTGTCGGGGTTCGGGTAGGAGCGAAGGCATAAAAAGGCCAGCGGGGGTAGCGGCAACGGGGGGCCGGGATAGGCGTGTGTCATTCGCACCCGAACCCCTAGGCGTTGACTGCCCCCAGGCGTGGTAGTATGCAGCATCGCTGTACCCTCGACACCCTTAGGGCTCTCAGGATAAGGCGAGCAAGGCCGAGGAACCTATTGGAAAGCCGCATCCACAGCACATGCTCGAGCACATGGGGGAAAACAAACTGCAACAGGTATTTACAAGGGAAACATATGAAATGTAATAACAAACGTATTGCTCATGCCACCGGGCGGTGGATGAACTTCTACGAATGTCTCGGCACACCATGCGACTTATGGGTAGAACTGCGCGAGTGGGAAATATTCCACGGGTTCGGCAACGGAGTGCCGTCCTCTGTGGCTAGGCGAACTACTCCAAGACGCGGGGTGCCGATAACCTTGTATGGCCCCTCCCACATCGGGGATAGCTTGCTTAGACTGCGCGTGTTTGGACACGGCGCGGGCCGATCATTGACTTGCGGCGCTCGGGGGCGACTTTGCTTTGATGGTAGCGGCGGAGGCTCTGTTGGTAGCGGGCCGCGCGGAGCGCTACCCGGCGCCGCCTCTCCTCCAGGTAATCCAGGTCGTCTCGACGCCTTTGCTCTTGATCAGCTTCGGTGTATAATGCGGCTCGGGGCGATCCCAGGGTGAGCTCGGAGGGCAAGACCGCCTCGGCTCCATACACCAAGAAGAAAGGTGTTTCTCCGGTGGCGCGGCTCGGGGTTGTCCGATTGGCCCAAAGGACCGCGGGCAGCTCGTCAGTCCACGAATCCCCATGTTTTTTGAGCACGTTGTAGGTCTTGGTCTTGAGGCCTTTTAATATTTCTGCGTTTGCACGCTCGGCCTGACCGTTGCTTTGGGGGTGGGCGGACGAGGCGTAACAGAGCTTGATGCCCATGTCGTCGCAATACTCGCCGAACAGCTCACTCGTGAACTGGGTGCCGTTGTCGGTGATGAGCCTATTGGGGACCCCGAACCTTGCCGTGATGCCTCTCATGAACCGCACAGCTGAATGTTTGTCGATGGCGCGATGGATAGGCCTCGGCCACTTGGTGAACTTGTCGATGGCGACATAAAGGAACTTGCACCCGCCCCGTCCGCTGAACGGGCCCGGGATGTCCACCCCGCACCGCAAATGGCCATGAGAGCGGGATGGTTTGAAGTGCCGGCCGGCGGTGCGTCGCTGGCGTGAAATTGACATGCTCGGCACCGCCGCACGAGGTCCGTTGCATCCTCCGCGCGGTGGGCCAATAGAATCCCAGGCGGAATGCTATTCCCACCAAGGTTCGGGAGGCTGAATGTGCACCGCATTCACCTTCATGGATCTCGGGAAGGAGCTCGAGACCCTGTTCTCGAGCAATGCATTTCATGAGCACTCCGTTGGCACCGCGTCGGTAGAGTGTCCCATCTACCAACGCGTACCTCTTGGAGGTCCGGGTGGCTCCCTGAGGCTCGGGGGGCCAAGGGCCACCTCCGGGTTTGGGTGCTTCCTCGGCCAGCTCCATTTCGAGGTCTCCGCCTCCGGTTTTGACAGGTGGGGCGACCGAGAGACTAGCTCGTCGTCGCGCTCCACAACCAAGGCCGCACTAATCACTTGGGGGTCGCCGCCAAATATAAAAGGAGGGCTCCCTTCCCGAGGAGCCACCAGTACGGGCGACGAGGAGAGGTAGCGCTTGAGGTCGCCCAAGGCTTTCTCCGCCTCGTCCGTCCAAGTGAAGGGGCCAGCTCGTTTTAGCAATTTAAATAAGGGAAGTGCCCGCTCTCCTAACCTGGATATGAAGCGACTCAGGGCAGCTACACAACCCGTGAGCCTCTGCACGTCCTTGAGTTTTCTAGGAGGGCGCATCTCCTCTATTGCCTTTATTTTAGTGGGATTGGCCTCAATGCCTCGGGCAGAGACCAGGAACCCTAATAGCTTGCCTACCGGAACCCCAAACACATATTTTTCTGGGTTCAGCTTCATGCGGGAGGACTAGAGGTTATCAAATGTCTTGGCCAAATCCGGGAGCAAAGTTCTTCGGTCCCGAGATTTGACTACGAGATCATCGACATATGCCTCAACATTGCGCCCTATTTGGTCCTTTAACGTGATGCGGATACCACGTTGAAAGGTGGACATGGCGTTTTTTAAACCAAAGGGCATAGACATGTAGCAAAAAGTACCCACAGGAGTGATAAATGAAGTTTTCTCCTCATCCTCTACAGCCATGCGAAATTGATGATAGCCAGAGTATGCATCTAGGAAGCATAAAAGGTCGCACCCGCAGTGGAGTCGACTATCTGGTCTATTCGGGGTAGAGGATAGGGGTCTTTGGGACATGCCTTGTTGAGGTCGGTGTAGTCAATGCACATGCGCAGCTTGTGGTTGGCCTTCGGGATGACCACCGGATTCGCCAACCACTCCGGTGTAGCACCTCCCGGATGAAGCCGCCTCCGGGCCGTGCCACCTCTTCGCGGATGAACGCCTGCCGCTCCGGGGCCTGTCGCCTCACCTTTTGCCGGACCGGGCGTGCATCCGGCCGTACTGCGAGTCGGTGCTCGATCACCTCCCTGGGGACCCCGGGCATATCCGACGACTTCCAAGCAAACACGTCGGTATTCGCCCGCGGGAAGGAGACGAGCGCGTCTTCCTATTTGGGGTCCAAGTCGCCACCAATGTTGGCGGTCTTGGACGGTCGTCGCCCAAACGGATAGACTTAATCACCACCTCATCGGCAGAGGTGATGTGCTGCTTCGGGGCTCGGGAGCCCGACGACTCCCCTTGGGGGTCCTCGGGTTCGACGCGGTCGGCCGCCGCAATGTCGTCCACGCGCGCCTCCGAGCAGTCTAGCGCGGTTTTGACGTCGCGTGGCGGTGATGGGGCCTCCAGGCCGTATCTTGGTGGCGGTAGGCATAATGTGTGGCCGCCATGAACTTCACCAACGCCGGCCTCCCAAGCACGACGTTGTAGGGCGGATTGAGATCCGCCACATCGAAGTCGATCCGCTCGGTGCGGAAATTAGTGGGGCCCCGAAGGTGGCCGGCAGAGCGATCTGCCCGAGGGGCCACACCTTTCCGGGCGTCACCCCAATGATGGGGTGAGAAGGCCCGAGCACCATTCCCGGGGCCTTGATCGCCTCAAAGGCCTTCGGGGATAGCACATTGAGGGCCGCACCTCCGTCAATTAAGACTCGGACGACCCTGATGTTGCATATGGTAGGAGGTCACGAGGTCAAATGGCCGCTACGCGCGACACTTCTCGGTGGTCGGTGCAGTCGAAGGTGATGGGCACCTCGCCGCCGCGACCTCCGGCCGCCTCATGAGGCGGCACGGCTGCGAGGAGCTCGCGTCTCATGGACTTGAAGCTTCGGCGGGACATTTGGACGCCCGCGCCGCCGTCGATGGTGGCGATGACGTGCTTGGGATCTTGGTAGCCGGTTCGTCGTTGTCGTTCCGGCGGGGCCGTATCCCCGGCCTCCTCTCGCCGGTTGTTCGGGCGCTCCGCCGGTGCCTTGCCCTTGCGACGGATCTCCTTCTCGTTCCCCCTCCACTCCTGCACTCGCTCGGCGATTTTTACCGAACGACACTCGAGAGGTCGTGGTGGGATGTTTGGTGCACCATGCACCATTTGTCTCGGGCCGGCCACGGGGCGAGGGTCGGGGACCGCCTACGGTTCCCGCGGGCTTGCCCTTCCGCGAGGCTTCGGCTCCGTCGGTGGCGAGGACGTGGCCCTTCTCGCCACCACGCGATGGCCGGCGCTTCCGTCGCCGTTCGCGCCGCTCTTCACGGGACGCGGAGGGCGGCGCCGGTGAGGGCCGGGGTAGGATTCCTAGGATTCCAAACCCGGCCCTCCTTGCGAGCCACCCGTCTGCGAGCTCGAAGAGCTCCGTGGTGGTCCAGGAGCCTTGGATTCGATCTTCTCCAACATGACGTCGTGGCATACGCCACTCCGAAAGACGAAGATCACCGCATGGTCGGCGATGGAAGGTATGGTGTTGCGTACCGGCAAAAACGCCGAATGTATTTGCGCAGGACTCGTCCTCCCTCGTCGGACCATGTGGAGGTCCGCCACCACTCCGGGCGCGGGTATGTGCCCTGGAAGTTGGAGGTGAACAGGCGGCACAGGTCGTCCCAAGAGGTGACTGAGCGGGCCGGCATGTTTATTAGCCAGGAACGGGCCTGGCCCTTGAGCGCCATGGGGAATAAGTTGGCCATGACGCGCTCATCTCCTCCGGCGGCCTCAATGGCCGTGGTGTAGATCTGGAGGAACTCGGTGGGGTTAACTGAGTCGTCGTACTTCTCCGTAAGGGCCGGCCTAAACTTGTTAGGCCAGCGCACGTTACGGAGGTCGGCAACAAAGGCCTGGCAGCCATTGCCAGCCAGAGGGGGCGACAGTGGCTGCGGGGCCTCGTTGGGCATCGCGGAGCTCCCCGGTTGCGGCTGGGCCATTACGGCCGCTCACCGTCCGTCGTGGAGCTCCATCTGCGGCGGGGCCGCTGTGGCCGCTCGCCGTGAGGTGGCGCCTCCCGACGAGGAGGCGCAGTCCGACACCCGCCCTAAGCGGCGCTCGTCTCGGCGCTGCTCGATGCGGAGGCGGGCGTCGCGCCCTGCGTACAACAGATCTCGGGGCGGCTCAGGCTGGGCCGCCGCCGAGAGGTTCTCCTTCGCCCTTGCGGCTGCTGCCGCCCTTCGGCCCGTCGAGAGGAAGAGCTTACCGCGACGTGCGAGCCGCGCGGTTGGCGGCCGGAGGAAGCGAGGTCGGCGGCCGTGGCGGCCGGCCATGCCTACGAGCTTCGCCACGTCGTCAAGCCACCTTTTGGCGTTGGACCCTTCGCCAGGGGTGGCTGGAGGGTGGCGCAGAAGAGCTTCTGCCGCCTGCAGGGCACCCTCAGGAGTGCCAAACTCCAGGCGGCGATGGACGTTGCCTCGGCGGGACTCGCCGGTACGCCCGCTAGGGCGTGGTCTGTGTCCCACAGGAACGTTGTCAGTCCTGTAGGACGCACGGGCCCCTCTCCGCTGCGGCCGATGCTCGCGAGGGCAGAGGATGGCGCGGCGCAGTGCCACCGTCGCCACCAACCGTGGTGAGGAAGACAAAGGTCCCTCCCCTCGAGCGGAGGTGGCGGAAGTTAGGCCGTGCTGCCCGCATCGACTTCTTCGCCGCCTCGTCGGCTCGCCGCGCTCGCGCGTAGCGAGCGAGCCCGACGCGGAGCGTAGGCGCGGCCGTGAACCATGGCGAGACGGGAGAGAGGATTCCCGCCGAAAATGGGAGGAATATAGGTTTAAATCAAAACATAGCGCGCTCCCCTACTTGCGCGTCGGTGTCGATGTCGTAGGTTGACACGCGGGGATCCCGAGGACCCCTTTTTGGTTCGGCACGGGAGCGATGTATCCTGGCTCAAACTCGTAGAAAAAAAATGAAATAATGCAGATGAGACGGGAATTTATACAGGTTCGGGCCACCGGCGCGGTGTAATACCTTACTCCTGTGTGTATGTAGTATATGGGCGGGTTGCCAAGAACAATGAGAGTGTTCCTCTCCCTTAGACTTTGTGATGGATGGGAGATTTCTGCAGGCTAGTTGGAGGGACTTAACCTATTTTTAGAACGTGAACCTCTTTTCTTGGATCGGAACCGGAACTCTTTTATGAAGGACTTGGGTCTCCTTTTATAGAACAAGGGAACACCACAGCAGTCCTACCCTTTCTCTACTTCACTCCACGTGAGGGAGTGGTTTTTGCCTTGTCTTGTCGAAGAAGTCATTCCATTCTTACTCCTCCCTGTTTGCCGCGTCATGGAGGGTGGAAAAAGAGCAGCCGTCGTGGCTGCCATGCCGCTGACATGATGATGGTGTGCCTATCCCTTCCGATGGGTCCCACCGGTCAGCGGCCCATTCCATGGGGAGGTGTAGGCGCCGTGCTTCCTGCGCTCGCACTCTCTCTCCCACGCAGCCGCCCAGTGCATTAAATGCGACTGGACAGGGCGTGAGGGGGGCGCGAGTGGTGCGCGGCCATATCACGGTCTTAGTCAAGAACTTTTAGCCCCTTTTGCCTCGTGATAGGTAGAAAGGGGGTGATGATGGGAGCAACTGACAGCAGCGCCTCACTTCGCATTGAATGCGGCGGGGCAGGCGCTCAGCTTTCCCCTATTTGAGCATTAAATAGGTTGGTTGGTAGTTGGATTCGCCTCTCTCTCAGAGAGGTGTGGGGTAGAGGATGGGGGGTCCGGGTGAACCCGAACCCTACCGACCAGGGGTCCGAGGGATCCCTGACCCCATCGTTTGGGAGTATGGTGGCCTCGGCCGGCCAGCCCGGGTGGCCACGTGGTCACCCGTGGCCGAGACTCGCCTAACCCTTCGGGGTATAATTTTGACGCTCCTTGGTACAAGGGCGTCTTTCTTTTTCTTAAATGTCACGCCCACGACATACCCCGGGCCCATATCACCGACACTGCCGTATCAATTTTTGATCTCATTCTCTAAACTTATTAAAAATTCTCTAAATTAAATCTGTTGGACATGCTCTTAGAGATATATTTTGTATATTTTTTAGTTTGTTTCTTTAATTCTCTTTTGATTATCTTTTTATAAGTCGGTTTTAGAGGTAAAGGAGTATCACCTCTACATGTGCCCGTATCGAATTTTTAATTATAAATTCGTTTAAATAATAATGATTTTGAATTATGAATCCGTTTAAATAATAATGACGTGTATTATTTACTAGTACGTGTACCGAATTTTGGACTTGCAACTTTAGTCAAGAGGCCGGATTATTTATTAGATACTTATTAATATTGTTATAGTATTTTCTGAGAATAATATTATAATGTTGGTATTATTAATTTCCCTCTCCATCCGCCCCCTTCCCAAACACGTGCATTGAACTCTAGAATGCCCATTGAAATGGTATATTTGTGTTGTAAAATCAGAGTTTATTTTATCCGTTGCAATAACACACCAGCATGATTGCTAATTTATATTATAAAAATTAAATATATTTTTTTCAAAAGCTTAGCTTGGTACGTCGTCCGACAACGACAATAGCCTTCCGCAAGCGCTGGCACACAATCGATGGCCCTCTCCGATCTGCATTCCCCTAATTTTCGGCACGCGAATTTTTAGCAAATCCGCCTTTTCCAGTCGTCATCACACACGTAGATCAGATCCCTTAAACCAATCCGCTGCTCGTCGCCGGCTGCCCCTGCCGGTCACCAACGGTGTCCTGCTTGCTGATGATATTTCCATCCATTGCTGCCTAGTAGAAGCTTCGTCTACGACTGCATGGCGGATGATATTTCGATCGCGCAACACTCCGTGGCAAGACCACCTAGCATCGCATCCGTCAGCCAACTCCGGCGACTCTGGAACCTTAATTAACCACCTCCGGAAACACTATTGACCTCCATCAGATAAGCAGTAACAAAATCATAACATATGCTCGTCATAAAAACATTTAGATATCTTTCCATATTCAAACACAAAAATTGCAAAGGAAACATGGAACACCAAACACACGAGGCAGATCAACAGAACAGAATAGAAGAAATTTCAAAGGAAGTAGATGGAAGAGAGTGAACCACAGCAGCAACGGCTGGGAATGGCAGTTGTGCATGCTTGCTTGAGCTATATCCATCGTTTCCATGGTTGGAACAGAGATGCATGGTGGGGAGCATCTCGGAGAAGTCGCACAGGACGCTCCACGGTGGCCTCTTACGCGGAGGCGCCATTCCGGCGGCATCTTTCCACACCACAGCGTCACCGCCCCGCTGGTCGTTTGGTTGTCCGAGACTAATTTGAGATTAAAATTAGTGTTAGTCACGTCAAATATTTATATATTATTTTAAAATATTAAAATTAAATTATTTATAAAATTCATTTATAATCGATAGATTATTCACGAGTCAAATCTAATGGATATAATTACGTTATGATTTAACAATATGATGGTACAGTATATTTGTTAATCATAAATTAATTAGACTTAATAGATTTGTCTCGTAAATTATCCTTTCATTTTATAATTAGTTTATTTTTAATTTTTAAAATTAATGTTGAACAATGTTTAATCCTTAATCCAAATACGTCATAAGTGTTCGATGCTCCGCTGCTACTTTGTCTTGTCTTTACCAGCATAGTACGTGGGCCAACACGATTTGACTTAATTGCCCCAATACGGAGCGCAGAAAACATATGAAAGAGAAGAAGAATACACAGAAATACTAGCAAGGAGGGGAGGTGTGTACGCACGCATCTTGAAGCCAATCCCACGGCAACTGCTGTAGGGGGGGACATGCCCTTTTCGGGGATCAAAAATCGTTTCACCTCTTCGGGACGGTGTCGGCACGGCACCACGCGAGATGCTGCTTCGTCGGTCGTCGTACATTGCGATGGACGAGCGCACAATGCGTCCCGTGCTCCTCCAACGTCGCACCAACACGCCCCGACGAACGAAAACCCATGTGTGCACGATTTTTTTTAAATAGGTTAGAAATCACGTACTTACACATGGACATTGCATCTGAAATATCAAAATGTTTAGATAGAAACATCTTTAATCTGATTCAGAGAGATTCATATGATCCAAATTAACAGACAGGCCTGCAATCGGTACTAGTCCAGTAGTAGTACCGTTGAATGATACTAGTAGGAAGTTAAAAGTGAAGCAAGAAGATGCAGATGCAGCCATGCAGGGAAGAATCCGTTGGTTGCTGATACGTCTCTGCAGTCATCCGTCATGAGAGATGCATGTACTCTCAAAGGCTGGACGTGTCATCACCTGTTGTCATAGTGATGGTACTAGTACGATGCAGATGCAGTACAGGCGATGCAATCAACCAAACATGCAACCCATGATTCATCAATCACTCATGGATATGACCAGGCTGAAAAGCTTAACGAATTTTCCGGCCTGGCCTTCCTCCTGCTGCAGCTATGATTGTATCTTGGTATTTTCGAAACTAAGTTTTAAAATTATCTCCGTCGTAAAAAAGAGGATACTCCGTCGCGCGGGCACACACCGCGCCCCATCGCGCTGATAGCCACCTACCTTATTATATTATTATATAATATATTATATTATAAAATAATAATAATTTAGATAAAATTTTTATATATGTGTTACTAGATATTTAAACGTCAATGTAAAAAAATAAATTTTGATAAAAAAACTTTAAAATTAAGTTTTAAAATTTAAATGTTGATCGCAACTAATGCTGAACAGAAGAAACGATGCAGGCATAGAGCAGTAGTAGTATAGAAAGAATAAACAGTGGTACTTATGGCCTGCTCTACGTACAGAAGAAAGTTATCATGGAGAAAGCAAGTCTGTGTGCGTAGAAATCACTACAACTACTAGAGAAGCATCAGCTGATCTCAACAAGAAGGTCGTGTCAGCTGTCTCCTGCCAAAGGGCCAACGAGACCAGGAAGAAAGATGAGACAGGTAGACTGCAAGGGAGCGTCGTTTAGATTGATTGATGTTATTTTAAACCATATTATTTTTAAGTAAAATTGTTAAAGATGTGAGTACGTTTGTTTTTTTACCAAAATTTGATAAATACTATAGCTATTCTGTCAAAACTTTAGCAAAATTGTTAAATTTTGGCTATAATCTAAACAGCCCCGAAATTCGCCTCGCCCTTTTCGTCCAAATTTTGCTATTCATTTCACACATTGCTCACCAAGTCACCAGTAGTAAGATAGATTACTTTAGTGTAGTAATTAAAGGAAGCACAGAAATGGTAACTAAGGCAGGGAAATGGGTATCAATTCATTTCACGTCATCTTCTTGTAAAAAAAAAACCCTTGTATGCTGAAAGAAAGAGACACCCTGCCGCTGCTGCCGTGCTTGCGTTTGTTTTGTCCAGAAACGAGAGAGCCCACAGACTGCTGCCACAGTCCAAGTCAAATTCAATCCTTTTTTTTTTTTTGCGCTATGCACATGCACAAGCTGCTACATTTCCCTGCAACTAGCAGGTATTTGCCTGGCCTCATTGGCCATACCTGCTGCAGATATTATACATGCTAATAATGCAAGCACACCAATGAAAGCAACGTCCCCAATTCGGCTCCGTCGTTGGATGGAAAGCGAAGGATCATTCGATTCCTCATCAACCATCTACTCCCAGTTCAAATGGAAGTGCTTGATGAATGTTGAAACAATCCCCATTGCTGTAACAAATTACTTGCTCACAGCTATTGTACCAAAGTGCACGGAAACAAGCTTTTAAAACATTTCTACCACTAGAAGAACAGTTTTTTCCAGACAAACCGAGCTAACGATAGATGGCAGTGAAGTACAAGCGCCATCTTGTCCACCATTATCCAATTATTAAAGCCTAAAGCCACAAGACGGGATCTCGGAGTATGCAGCACCTATAATCATCATCATTTCATCAAGCTTCTGTTTTACTACTTGGTACAATCCTTTTTTTTTACCAAGGGGGTGTATATGTACTTTATATCTGTAGCTTTATGGGTCAGGTAACTTTACGGCATACCATCTGAGTATGTAATCAAGCACGCACTAAAGAGGCAGAGAAAGAGAGAAAAGGAGGTACCATTACTTAGTAGTACTAACACAATGTTGTTGACATCCAAGCTCGCTTTTATCTTAAATCATTTGTGTAATGCAAAAGAATTACTACCACTAGGCAACAAGGAGCACTACAGCAGCAGCAGCAGAAGCAAACGCAAATACAGTGGGAGAGGAGAGGAAAGATGATGATGATGCATGAGCAGATACAGAGTTGACCATCTTTGAGTGTTATCCAGGATGAAAAGGCAAGTGTAGAAAAGAGGAGAGATGAAAAAGGGAAAGGCAGAGAGATCGAAAGGGATCACACCCACTTATAAACACACAAAAAATAAAAAAGGACAAGCAAGCAAGAAAGAAAAGCTAAGCGCGCCTTCATTATCGTGCGCGATAATTAAACAGGCACCAACTAAACAGGCGCAGAGACAGGATTCCTCCACATAAAAAAAAAGTTGGTTTGCCACCGAGACGAGACGCCCCCCACAGTATTATTCTAATTCCAGCGCAGCGCACATGCACGCTGCTTTGCTGCTTATGCAACATTGACATTGCAATGCTATCCAAAGCCTCTAACTGTCTGTCCTTGACGATGAACTCGCAATTTTTGCAAGCATGACGACGATAATAATAATAATAAGTGTATCATGGTACTACTAGAAGGAAAAAAAGAGTGACAGAGACATAGCAACTAACAGTCACAGGCAGCGAGATACATTCATTCGTTCGTTCATTCATTCATTCACTCATTCATGGTGATAATTTAACACATGAAACAATCCTTACATACATACATGGCATACGTACAGAGGAGCTGAGCTACCGGCCTACCAACAAATACTTATTATTATTACTATTATTATTATTATTCTCCCCAAGCACTAATCCAATCCAGAGATGAACACACAAGAGCAAGAAGAAGAAAATTGTGGAGAAAATGCCTAAAGAGCTACAGCAGCAAGCAGGCAGAAACAGAGAGGAACAAGTGAGACGACTTACATTACATGGCCTTGTTTTGGTCAGGTAAATTTCTTTAGTTCATTTCTTGGCACAGCATTGCAGTTGTACACGTGATTGACGCCCACTATGACTTTGTGCAGCAGACAAGCAAGCACGCCTTCTTCTTTGTCTTGTTTCTTGGAGCAGCATAGCACACCGATGCGACGAAGTGAGGAAGGAAATCACAAACGAAATTAGAGATGTCCACACTGACTGACTAGAAATCACACACACACGAGAGGACAGGTTCCCCTGATTACTGCAGAAACAAGGCAAGGCAAAGAAGAAGCAGGGGATGGATGACAAGTAGGATGATGAGAGAAGCAGACACCTGTCCTAATCAGCGGCTAAAAGCTGCTCAAATTGCCAACCGACTGGGAAGAAGCAAAGCAAAGAGCACAGCACAGAGCTGGACCATGCCTGACGGCTCAATTTTGCTGAGCACTAACCCTAGTAATTGTTGCTCCTGCTCCATCATCAATTCGGTCGGTCGAACCCTAGAAATTTCTTAAAGGAGAAAAATAAAAGCAAGCGATTCGGCAAGCAACGTGACACGCAGCTAGAGCAGCAGCCAGAAGAAGAAGAAGAAGAAGAAGAAGAGGAAGAAGACGGGATGGGATGGGAAGCAAACCCTAAGCCCTAAATTAAACCCTAGTGACTCAGCGGGCGCTCTCCTCCTCGGCTCGGCCGGTCGCCGCCGCCCCGGCGCCTGCGGGGCCGCCGGAGAAGGAGGCGAGAAGGTTGAGGTTGCCCTGCGCCATGGGGAGGTAGTTGCCGACCCTGGCGGCTGACGCCTCCCCGGCCATAGCGGGCGCGGCGGCGGCGACCATCATCTCCGGCGCGGCCGCGAAGCTCCAGAGCTGGCCGAAGTCGGCCCGCGCCGGGAGGGCCCAGAAGCCCTGCGTGGGGCCGACCGCCTGGGTGGCGGCGTCGGGAGCGGGCGAGGGCGAGGGCGAGGCGGTGTGGTCGTCGGCGGCACGGAGGCGCTTGCCGAGGATGAAGGGGGCGGCGCGGGGGAGGAGGAGGTCGTTGGAGCGGAGCGAGGAAGGTGAGGAGGTGGAGAAGGAGGCCGGGGTGGTGCCGGTGCCGGTGGCGGCGATGATGGAGGGCTCGGCCTGGCGGAGGAGCCACTCGATGGTCTGGCCGTCGGACTTGTGGCCGAGCTCGCGGGTGAGCTGGAAGACGCGGGCGGCGCAGATGATGGGCATGCGGATGCGTCGGCCGCGGCCGTCGACCTTGCTGTGGCGGTCCTTGGAGGGAGGCTTGCGGACGGCGAGGGCGGTGCCATTGGTATTGGAGGCGGGGACGAGCTGCTTGTCCGGAGCGGCGGCGCCACCGCCACCGCCACCGCCACCGCCGTCGCCGTCTGGCCTGGTCGTCATGAGTGGGGTAGTGGCAGTGGGGGATTGGGGGATTGGATTGGTTACAGTGCAAGTGGAGACCGACGACAAGTCGAGTCGAGAGGTGAAAGCGGAGGAGGAGACGCCAATGATTGAGATTTGCCTTGCTGGGCTGCAAGGCTTGCAACCAACCACCCACACAAGACGAGCAGACACGCGGGCTGGACGCGCACATGGGCCTCCGGGGCCCACAAAACCCAATCTACACACATTTGTGTTTTGTGGGCCAACTGTGCTGTGCCATGGTCGGAGGGCGGGAGAAAAAAAAAACCATAAGATAAAACCAACCGGCGACTCCTCGAGTCCTGGATTTCACCGCGCGCGCCTGTCCCTGCAGTCTGCAGATGGACCCCACCGGCAGGGGCAGCAGCGGTAGTAATGCTCCGGTTGCCTTCATTTTGTACCGTCTCTTCTCCATGCAACGGTAGCAACTTTCACCAAGCTATATCACAGCAGATATCAATTTATCACAAAGTTACATGCTTAAAATATGTAGCACAAAACTATAATTTAACATTATATTTGTCGCAAAGTATCATATAAAAAATTATAAATTTAACATCGATTTTATCACCAAGCTACAACTTTTTAACAAGCTCAAAATTTTTTAACTTTATCATCAAATATCCGTAGTTTTGTAATACGATGTGTATAGATATATATAGTTTTATGATAAATTTGATGTTAAATTTATAGTTTTTATACACATATTTTAATATGTAGTTCTGTGGTGATAGTTTGACTAAAGTATATATAGTTTTATAAAATTTACTCTAATACTTGCAAATAAAAAAACAAGTCTTCGCTTTTCATGTTTCTTTTCTTGTTGCAAAACACTATACACAAATCTGCTTTTCGTTTACAGCGCATATATATATATATATATATATATATACACATATACATACTGTACACACATGTGTCACTATTATTTAAATACCGACATATGGTTTTAGGCACCCGATAAATCCATCACACACACTTTTGATGCTTCCCCAATTAATGAGTCTTCTTCATATTCAATTTTATTATTACAAATTAGTACTTTTATACATAGACAAAGAAAATAAAAAAATGGAAATAATTGCAGAACTGGCTAACCTCGTCATCTCCACCCACACTTGAAAGCGCAACACTTGCTCATTCTAGTTGTCATCGAGAGGCTACGATCGCCCTCTACTCACTTATGGGGCAAATAATTTTGCAACTGCATGGCTACCCATCAGTTTCAATGTTGTATCATGAACGAAGCGCATCTTCATGTTTTCTCAATTTGTCTCCATGTCATTTCCACATAAAAAGACATGCACACAACTCTTACAAAACCGGACATGCATGTGTTTGTCTAGCATACAATAAGAAAAATAAATTAAAGAGCCATAAAATTATCAGTGTTTAAGTACCTACATAGTCTCATTGAGCATGTGCATATGTGTTCCAAAAATGTATGCTGGGTTATCAGAGAAAACCCCTAAATAAGAAACCCAAAATCCAAATTGTAAGAACGGAACCAAGACTACCTACAACACTTCGCAACCCTAACGATGCTATGATGTTAACCACCCAAAGTATTATCTCAGCTCTCTCCTAAACTCATTCTTTGTTTTGTTAGATCATCTTCAAAAGACTAGCTAAAATCCTCCTATAAAAAATTCATTTCTATATTTTCTGCGCGTTAATTCCAGTGAACCAGACAAATTTTAATAGGATATACGTGTCAACCATTCAACGGCATCTTTTTTCTCTTTGGAAGAGATGGCTAGGGGAGGATGGTTAGTTAAGAAATAGATTTGGCCAGTGAATCGGAATACTACTACTTTTTTCTTGGTTGGATATTGCTAGCTTGATAGCTAGTTTCTTGGAGTATTCTTGTACGTGCCTTAAACCGTTTCTTCTCACATGATAGATACTATTTCTGTTCTAAAATATTGCTATAGGGATGAATCAAATCGTATTATAAACAACAACATTCTAGGACGGATAAGTTGAAAAAGAAAAGGTGTGTTGGGTGGCAACCAAATAAGGGGAATCCGGTTGAGTCTAGAGTAGAGTAGAGGTGTAGAGGGAGGGGGTGCAATGCAAATATGCAATAATGCAACGGACGGAGGAAGGAGGGAGGGTGGGTGGGTGAGGCATCCCTATCCGTCCGTACCAATTCCAAACCCCGGAGCAACAAGGAAAGAGATGAAGCCTATGTGGCGTGGGCCCTCCGTGTCGGGTCGGTCTGGTGGGCCCATGGATTTGGATTCAATCCTTCGTCCCGTTGGCAACTTGGGATTGGGTTGGGTTGGGTTGGTTGGGTTAGGACTTAAGGAGGAGGATTGGATGACGTCCACAATTTAAGTGACCTGGCAATTTGCGGGCGGGACCACACCGCAGGCTGTAATCCCAACGACGGATGTCAAGACAAGGCTGTAATCACCTTTTTTTTTTTGAAGCCGACTAGTCAGTCAGTCAGTCTCGTGGTGTTGTTGATTGTAAATTGTAGTAGCAATGTATGCCAACCACGAAACCATAGCCTTTGGCCTTTGTGTGTGCATGTGTGGATTGTCACTTGTCCATCCACTACACTAACTACACTCAATGACTTAGGTATTGTTTTGCAACTTAAAATAACTTGTTGTTAATCAAAACTCACTTTTCTTTTTTACTTTCTAATTTCTTTTTTTTTGGATTCTACAGCTATAGAACTTTTAAAATTTAAAAGAGAATCTATAGTGTTTGTTTGAGAGAGCTGAAGCTTCTGATATAAGTTATAACAGCTAGAAGCTTTTTCAAACATGACCTCGTACTCACCTTGTGTTGCTTGGTCTTGGTTGGGCTCTACTCCGTATCTGCTTGCCAATTTGCTCCTCACTATGTACTGCAGCGTGCCCGGTCCTCTTGAGTGAGTTGATCAATAGCAGGTCCAAAACAAACGCATGCCTACCTGAACCTCACCACTACAACAAGCTCACACACGTTGCATTGGTCAAGGTCAGGCAACCTGGGAATTTTTCCTAATTACCGCTGCTTGAATTGGGCATGTTTGGTTGAGTGTAAAACTTAACAGTAACCAAGTTTGATCAACTCTAGTTGTCGCCCCCTCATCTTCCTCGCCTCGTCGCCACCAGAGCTCACTGCCGGGTCCCCGCGTGGCTGCTAGGACGGTGGCGGGGGTGAAGGGCAGATTTCGGATGGGGCTATGTCTCGGGCTCAACTGCTCATTCTTATCCAAAACAATCTGATCTTGCTTTCCGTATCTTCTTTTCTCTAATTGAGATATGTAGAGGACACCATCCTGGGTAATCCACGTCAAGAAAAGCAGGAGATCAAATAGGACGGGTCGAGAGTTTTTGAGCTGGGATCGGGAGTCGGTCCTCGAGCGAGGTCGATTAGCCCGACCTTTGCCTTTCGACCCGACCCAGCTCCCTTGCTCGACCTATACGCACGACCCCGACCAGAAAAGGGACGGGCCGTCCTTGGGAAAGAGACTACCTAGGTAAGCCTCGCAGACAAGACAAGAGCGTGACAGAGTCGACAGAAAATGGCGTCACCTGGCTAGACTGTGCACAAGATGCTCGCGGCCAGGGATCCCGAGGTGATACTGTTTAGCTTTTCAGCTTTAAGCATGTAACTACCTTTTGCTTTACGACCAAGCTTACGTGTGCACCCTAAGATCGTCGTGACTGTCCCTCTTGGATCCCCCCGATTGAGAGGGAATCGCCCCGGGGGTCGGCTAGGTTGGGATCATTAGCTCAAACATTTCAGTGTCTTAGTCTTCAGGGCCCATAATTCCCTCATGCTAGGTATCCTTGTTACTGATACCCGACAAAAACCAAGATAAAATCTACATCTCATTAAAAAAGAGTATATAATCACAAGACATGATACACTTAAACAATAATAATAATAATAATAATAGTTACTTGTGTGGAAGAATTAGAAGAGTTATGTAGGGCAAATGTCAACCTATTTTATATTTATATATATATATATATATATATATATATGGGGCCACTAGAAATCCACCTGATGATCCTACTTAGGACCAATGGCCTGCCCACCCTGCATCTGATCCTATCCACAATTCGTACTACTTGGAAAAAGAAATATAAGTAAAACCGAGCTAGCACATACTGCAAAAAGACTATGAGCATATATTACTCACCAAATGACAGCAAGTATGCCACTACAAATCAGCCTCTTCCTAACCTATTTTTTTTTAAAAAAAACAATCTCTTGTCTCTTGCGAAACTGCTGTGTAGAATTTTTACTGAGCTAGCTATACATTGGCTATCTAATCTAATCAATAATTGTAAGCATGTAGAGTACTAACCTAGACAGGAAACTATATTAATATTACCAGCTATTACTTTTATGCTAATAAAATGTAGGGGGTAGCTGTAAAATTAAGCAGGCAATAGAACTTAATTTCATTAATGTGGCTTAGCACTAGAGTAGCTTGCATTTTGCAGGAAATTAAACTGGTGTGCGGAAAAGGAAATGAGTTAGTACATGATTAAATCCCTGTACATGCACACAAGGGCTCTTGCATAGTTTTAGGCACTATGTGTGCGTTTGGTTGATTGCACCATTGTATCTTGGCTCGTATGAGTCATTCAGGCTCACATTGTCCTCGCATTATCCTGGATGAGTGAGTATAGGAGATACTTTAATTTTGGTTGATTGGATATGATGATCCAGGATGCGGTGACATGAGTTTATTTGCCCGTATCCTAAAATGATAATCTACCACCTCCGTTCCCAAAAGAGTGGTGCATAGGAAAAAAATTGCACCAAGAGGTAGTATTTCAGAGCCGATATGTGCTACTTAGGTTTCGTCTGATTTAGATTATTTAGTGGATTAGCCACGGAGATTATTTTTTAAAAAATAATAATTTGCACGTTTAATTTGCGTGGATGGAATCAGTGGCCTGATTGATGAGACAAGCAAATAACAATATGTGGTAGAAAATTAATTCACATGGGCACAGGACGGTACGGTGTGGGGATGCAAGCAAGCAAAGCAACGGATGGCCCATGGCACTAATAACAGAATTTACAGGCGGACAAGCAGCAGCAGCTACCACCTCGAAGCCGAGCTTATCAACCGTTTAAACAATATTTTTCTCTCATACGTAAATTAGTCGGCTTGTTTTATCAGACAGCTTATAGATCAGCCAAACACGTCCACACACACATAGAAAGAGAGATATTAGAGACTGGGACTTGTGCCTGGCCACCAGTCGTATCATCGACAATCTCTACTGATGCACGGGACCATGCATTGCAAATATGAAGTGCATCATGTGATCGGACTGCCTTAGCTCAGCCGCGGTAACTGCACGTCCCTTCCTTATACCCTACGACTACACCACACGCCATCGTCTATCGTCCATCGATAGCTTAGGCTAGCTACTACAAGGCCACCGGCAGATGCATCCATCTAGACCACGTATACTTTTACCCATTCCATTCCATGTTAGTCATTTTACGTTTCATCTCAAATTTGATGAAAAATTAGGTAATTTTTTAATTAAATTTTAAATTAAATAGATCAAAATTACTAGCATTACATATCTAACATACTAAAGTAACAAGGTGTGCTAAGTCTTCATAGTTTTCTGAGATTTATTTTAGAAATTAATTAAAAATAAATTAGGCTTGGCCCAATAATTGTAACAAAATTGATTTTTTATATTTTATACATATTTAACTAAACTTTAAAATTTAATTTTAAAAAGTAGGACTCTGAACTCGGATCAGCTAGTCCACCAAAGCCGAAAGACCACAGCGACTCATACTAATACTAATACAGCCGGCCAGGTCATCGTCGATCACTTTGCAAAGCAGCAAAAATAGGCACTCTACGTCATCAGCGTCTTGCTCGGCCAGCCAACACAGCGTGCTAAAAAAGATAGACAAGACTTTCCTGCTTTCGCTAACTACAGACAAGCGTCTAGTCTTCGATTTAGTATTACTAGTAAAAAAGATTGTAACCGGTGCGCTTAATTAAATCAATTTCACCTCTGCAGATTTGCAGAGCACACAATCTCCAGCACCTATATAGTAGATCAGCGGCAGCTAAACATGAGTGCCAGTTTTTCTCTAATCAGTAATCAGTAGCAAGGCACATGAACTGATCAACATATATAAAAGCTTTTAGTTATCCTACTCCTACATGCATACATATGGTGGTTGAAGTGGGACGGGCTATGGCTTAATATAATCAGCTACTCCTAGCTATATGCTTATATCTAATTGCGGCATTTGTGGGCAATCCCCCTTTTCGGCTGTCCGTCCTTAATTAATCTGGGCCTCTATTTTTGTTATCATTTTCTATTGCTGTTACAATCAGGTGTAGATTCTCCCGTTAGTATATATGATATGATCCGTATAGCCGAGAAGACTAAAAATATTTGGATTTTTACATACATAAATCATCATTATAAACAGTAGACCTGAATGATAGTATCAGTTTGACACCTAATTTGACCAGAGAATTATCTGATTTGTGCTCGTGGTAACTGGGACGGCCGGTATAATTGTTTGTTACAGAATTTAATTGGACCAGCACTAAAGAGGTACTACGTATGGCCCAGCCCGAATGAACAATCGATCCAAAATATGCGGAGATATTGGGGGGGCAGGTCTATATATAGTTATGGGCCCGCTCAAATAGTATTGACGTCCACGTGGTGATTTGCATAGCGAACGTCCTGTGTGGGTTGCTTGCAGGTCAATCTGGGAGTGATTGTGTACAGTAGAGTTCCTTGTCTTTCTACTTTCTACACTAGTTTCTACTGTACGAGTGTATTCCTCTGAGAAATACGAATTAGGATCTCGCGGCCTCCGCTGTTTTCCGTTTTTTCCCACCAACATAACCGGGGACTAGCAAAGCTAATCCCGACACGATATATTTAATGTTATGGTTGTAATTTATAAACTCTTCTCTTCTTAATCTTAATTTTCGGTCAGCGCTCTTCCCCCGGCGAAAAAAAATACGAATTGGGATCACATGCAGTCCTAATAAAGACTGCAAGATAATCTGCTGCACACAATAGAAGCCATTCATTTTATTGATGAATGGATCAGATCATTAGCTACAATGCCTATGTAAAAATGCTTAACAATTTTTTGCTACAGTGAACTACAATACCCGGACACATTTTGACCATTGGATCCGGATCTAACAGCCGGCAGCGGACTGCATAAGTTACACTATCGACTGCACCTGATCTAAATCCGAGAAATGCAGCGGTAAATCATCGGACCCCACCATGGTTACTAGTTCTATGTGTTTTGTTTAGACCAAAGACACAATTAAGTGGTCTTTTTGAGAAAGTAAGTGTTTAAAGTATGTTATGTCACCACCAAACGGCCGATACTAGTGTGCCAATAAAACACAGCAAGAACTGTCCACAAATAGAACTATATTCAAGCTTGAATGCACCAATACAATCAAATGGTTCCAGATATGATAAAATACTGAATAGGAAAAACCAAGGTCAATGATAGACGCTTTATAGTACTTGCCTGGATAACTAGATCATTCACCTGAATGGCTCCACCATGTATGGTACATGTCAGAATTGAGGAACAGATGACCAATCCTTGCATGCACATTGCAACCAAAACAGAGCAGGAAAAGAAACCGCCCCTACAGGCAATGCATGCTATGTCAGATATTACATCCCAAGAGACAAGAATTTTGGTTGCAGTAGTGCGGCCGTAGTTTGCACAAAAATGGTATAACTGACCTTGCTCAGGCAAGCTATCTCAACATTGAGACAGAAGAATCCCCACCAAAAAAATCGGGCTATTAGTTGATTCCATCAACAGTCCAACACATATATTTTTCTGCACTGTAAACATTTACGATCCTTATTGAAGTATTGGCCCTGCACCACCGCACAACAATCAACGGACAAAATGCTCCAACAAATCACCATGATGAACCTTGTAGTCACAAGAGAGAAAGAACTGCTGACAGTGAGGAATCAAGCCATAAGTGAAAATTGGCAGGCATAATTGCATAGTGGTTGAAACTAAGATGATTCACTAATTTATGTTTAAAGTTTAAAAAGAGGAAAAGGAAAGAGGGTTTTACAGGTCGACCGGGCAAAAAGAAAGAGGATTTTACAGTAACTATCCTTGTGCAATAGTGGCTGGTTTTGGCAGATTGGACTAACATGGTCAAAGAATAAGCCCCAGCAATCAAGTGTCCCTCAGAAATCATGTCATTGCTTTTCTTTTTGTTGTCCTTTGACATTGAAGAATTTCAGAAAGAAAAGAATGTCTGCATTATCATGCTAGAGTTTGAAGGAAATCACATTACCGTTTTGTCCCAATGACTTGATGCCTGTCATGAGGCCACATCCACTTTTAAAAATCATTGCCTCTTCATGCTGACAACTGGATTGCTATTAGTTTCATCATGTATAGTATGCATTCTACAGAGCACAGATCATGAGTTACACAACAAAAAGGAAAAGATCAGAAAATGTGAATAACATGTTCTGGATATAAAAAAATGTGAGCATGGCTTGAACTAGATTTGTTGATTTACAATAAGGCCAAGAGGCCTACTTAGATACTACATCCGTCCCAAAATATAGAGAGTTTTAAGCTTAGACACGGGTATTAAGAAAGTAAATAGAATTAGGTGGAAAAAAGTTGTGATTTGTTGAGAAGAGAAAATTGGTGAAGAATTTGAAATGGTGGAAGGTTTTGATTGGTTGAGAAAAGAATATGGACAGGAAAGTTGTTATATTTTGGACAAAATTTGAATGCTAGAAGTTGTTATATTTTAGAACGGAGTGAGTAGCTGACACGAGACTTCTGATTACCAAATAACATAATGCATGCAGACTTCTGATTACCAAATAACATAATGCATGCAGCATGGATCATAACAGCTTGAAACACAAACATCATTAACAGGTGCACAATACAATATGAGGAAGGAAATGAAAATAGCTAAAAGAGATGGCCTATCCGGCCTTCAGCCCTGGAAACATGGCTGTTTTCCCAAGGGCTACTGAATATCAAGAATAATGCCCCATACTGCTGCGAACATATGTTTTTTATCAAGATATATGCAGCATTAAGCAATGACTCTGATATATTTTTCCAGATAATTTTCCCGCTTCTAAGTTGTTGAATGTACTGTTGATAGCACATATAGTACAATGATGTTGTAAACCAACAGCTCTCCCAAGAGCTCTAGTGGACTTGAAAGAACTAGTAGATGCTCTGGGTTCTGTCCCGGGATCATGCCTGGAGTGCAACTGACAACAACTCAGGTTGAACCATTGAAGGGAAGCTACAAGAAGTAAAGGGGGAAAAATGAAATCAAGCTTCACATAGAGTAGAAGACAAAAGTAGGCTCCCTTGACTATTTGTTTCCTATCCTTTGGGAAAAAGGTTACATTGAAAAAGAAAAAACCTGACAGATGGAGGAGGGATACGCAGATGGTGAGATTTGCGCAATAAACTGACCACAACAAAATTAACAGTGGAAACAGGAGCATGGTTCTATCAAGCACTAGAACAAAAGAAGATAGCCCAATCGAAAATGTGCAGTGCATGTGAATTGGCAAACAGCCGATGAATCAAATAATGTATTATTATGACATTTAGGAAATGTAGTGAGTCATACAGCGGATAAGGATCCAGTGCAGTTATAATAGGGACTGCAACTTAAGCTGTCGGAATCGTTTTTCATCGTTGGATTGAGAGGATCAACGGGTAAAATCTGTGCCGCGTAGGTTCTAAACAGTAACTGCTACAGTGGTGGCTACAGAAAAATACACAGCTACAGTCTTGTCAAATAGTGCCCAGGAATATCTTGGCCGTTACTTTCTGATCCAAGGGGTGCCTATATGACTGCTTAAGTTGCAGTGACTACAGCAAGTGCAGGTGATCTCAATTCGTCATACAGCAGTGAGGGAAATCACTGGCATAGGTGATTAGGCATAAGGGCTCCTGGTCGCACAAACATACTTTTATCAAGTTACAATAACTCTGACATATGTAGGCAGATAATCTTGTCAGCTCAGTTGTTGATTACTTCAGCAGTGATGATATCAGATATAGCATGATGACTATCATTGGTAGCAAACCCAGAGCTGTCCCAATGGGTTTAGTGGAGTTAAAGGAGCTAGATGTGGTTATGACAAACTCCTTGGGTAATTTTGTCCATCAGATCGGCAATGCCTAAATTGCAATTGACAAGGCTGAAGGAGAGCTAGAGAAAGTAAAGGGTAAAAAAATGGAACCAATAGTTAGAAGATTTACATGAAGTATTAAAAAGTAGTCTGTTGTCAAAAAAAAAGAATGAATGAAAGAAAGAAAGTAGAAAACAGTAGTAGGATCCCATGATCATTCATTCGCATGGTGTTGTCACTTGTCAGTAGGAAAGGTTGGATTGCAAGAAATTTGAGACGCAAGAAACCAATGAGAATAAAATTAAGAGTGACAAACGTTTGATGGACCTAATTAAGAAGTAGTAGTATGATGCGATGCGAATTGCAGGAAGAATCAATGAATGAATCGATATATTATTACGTCATTTAGGAAACAGAGTGATGCATACAGTAGAGCAGCGAGTGAAATCCCTATCCTAGGATTCGTAGGTGGAGTTGCATATCCAGACGAGACGAATACAAGACTAATTAGACCGGAGTGACGAATTTGACGGGGAATCTCAACCTGGGCATGTATCAGAAGTAGGAGGTGGCGCTAAGGTTTAGGGGGATCCTCCACCTCCAGGCCGCGCTTGCGGCGGATGAAGTCCTCGAGGACCCGGCGGCGCTCGGCGGCCTTGGCGCGCTGGGGCTCGATGTTGGCGTAGGAGAGGCGGGCAGCAGCGAGGATGAGGGCGACGCCTGTGAGGAAGAAGCAGGCGGTGGCGGCGCGCTGGGAGCGGGTGGCGGTGTACTGCAGCCACACCATGGCCCCTCCGCCGCCTCTGGCGATGGTCAGGTGGGGAAGAAAGGGAAGGGAAGAAGAGAAAGCTGCTTTGGTGGAGCGGAGACGTATCGCCCAAAATACGCCTTTGGGTTTTGGCTCATGGTGGCGAGTGGCGACCGATTCCTTTCCGGCTTCCCTCCGAAATTCGAAATTCAAAATTTCAAAATTCGAAGCGGGGGCCCGGAGGAGAAGGAAGCAAGGGCGGGCGGTGGCGGGAGAGTAGCACTAGTCTGCAGTAGTAGGAAGGAACGGGGTGCGGCCGCCTGTTTTGCCGCGCTGCCTGTGTGCGTGCGTGTTGCCGTTCTCGAGGAGAAACCTGTTTTTACACAAATACCCCCCAACTTTGCTTCTATGGTAATAGTAGTATTACTCAATGTTAAGTATATCTTCGCTACTTAGTCATATATAATCACCATGCTTTACAAATTACACCATTAATCACAGAAAACAAGAAGGAATATATGCACCGTTTGACTATGCAGCTGCCATATTTATAATACGGTACTAGTATATGCATATCGATTGATGTAATTGTATAAGAAAAATACAAAATGCATTTATACAAAAGAAGCAAACGACTGCATTTAGATTTGTCGGACGCGTAGATTTGGATTGCTAAACTTGTATAGATTGGATGCAATGATTCTCTACCATATATATGTAGTCTAATATGCAAACAAATGCAATTCTTTTTAGGTGTTAAACGAAAACGACGGCTATGGTCCGAATAACCAGTCTATTATACTATCTACTCTGTTAAATATAAAACAAAAGATTCCAATCAAAATAGCGCGCAAAAATGTACTACTATCTGTTATTCACTCATCATTGTAACCTATTGAAACAACGATGGGTTTAGATATAGTTAACCGTCGAGATTAATTGACACATTTACATACAAAATTCGGATTATATTTATGGAAACACGAGCTACCGCAATATATATCCAATCAATTCCTACATTTAAAATATCGTGTCCCGCTTAAAATTGTGCAGGAAAAATCTGTTATAAGAAATAAGAAACATGACACGATACTCAACATATTATTCTCCTCGTTTTCTGTTAGCACACTTTTTAAACGGTTAAATAGTATGTTTCGTGCGAAAAATTTTTTATATAAAACTTGCTTAAAAATCTAATAAATTTATTTATTAATTTTTATATATTGATACTCATATGTTAACAAAAATCACTTACGAACACTAGTTAAAATCGGAAGCTTAATGACCAGCATATATGTATATAAAGAAAAGACAAGTACTAGTAACAAGTTGTTTGTGCATTTGTACGGTACTATTTGGAAAAGGAAAAATTGGATATGCGATGTAAAGCATGGACGGGCATTCAAATGTTGAGAAAGCAAAACGAAAAAAAAAAGAAAAAATGGAGGGCCTTTTTTGTAAACGTGGTTGGAACATTGGAAGCGCGGGCATAAAAGGACACTTCAAGAAGCTCACAGCCGCCATTCTCTCTCTTTCTCGTCTCGTCACAATCGCCGCACGCCATGGCGGAGGCGGCGATCGACGGATCCGGCGAGGTGGCGAAGCGGAAGAGGGGGAAGCGGAGAAGATCGGGCGCCAAGGGGAGGCGCCGGAACGACGACCGGGCTTTCCGCCCGCCGGCGATGAGGCCGGAGGACGAATGGCGCGGTGTTGCGGCGAGGCCCGGGGCGCTCAGGGAAAGGAAGCCGCCGCCGCCTAACGCCTTCAACCAGCGCGTCGACACCGTTGATGATGAATACGATGAGGTGGTAATCTCTCTCTCTCCTCTGTCCTGTCCTATGTGTTGATCAGACAGCTTGTTCTTGCTGCTAATCGAGCAGCCGTTGCGGTTATTTTTGTGTTCAATGCATATACATTTTCTTCTTCTTTTTTGTCTATTCACCCGAGTATCTTCCGTTCCATATCAGCAACCGTGTATCTTCTGCATCGAATCTGAATCTGATTTTTTAAAAAAGTATGGTGTAGGATATACTAGTACGGAATTATTCGTTCGAATCCCATCCCTTTTTATCCCAAAAAATCTTGATTTTCCCCCTACATTCTTCCACCATTGTTTCTCTCATTTCGCCCGATTGCTACGAATATCTTTAAATTTACGTCAAAGAAAGTGACGGTTTTTTCGGTTCATTCTCCAAAATTTTATCTGTCGCTGATTCAGTGTTTGTGCTTTTATCTATCTATCTATCTATCTAGTATGGTTTTGGGTACTGACCAATTGCTGCTTTGCCAATAGGATGCCGAGAAAACCGATCAAGTTCTCGATCCTCTCAACAAGCCCAAAAGACGTGATACAGGGAAGAAGAGAGGACCCAGAAAAAGAAAGTGGATCAAGAGAACATCAAAACCCACAGGGTAAACTACTCAGCTTTCCTTGCACAAGTTATTTGGGAACGGTTTGGTTTGTGACATGTGCGCAGTTCACTATATATTTGCCTGCATGGTTTTGAACGTTTGCACTCGACCTACTGCCTTGTGAACGAGTACTCTGATACCTTCTCGCAAGCTATATGCGATTCATCGAGCAAGCCAAATTTATTCTTTAAATTTATTTTGTTTAGCGGGGATATAATTATCAAGTCTGACTAGTAAAATCGCAGTTTGCCGTCAATTTTAGTCGCTTTATTTATTGCTTAATGATAAGCCGACCATTATGTTTTTCTTGAGCTTGTTTAGTTTCAAGATTCTACGCGTGCTGGTTTTGCATAGATTTTTTTTGACAGTATAAGTGCTTGCTTCAATGCTTGTTCTTTTAGATAATGTCTGAATGCCTGTTATGAACGATGTAACTAACTGCATGCTTAATTTAAGCACGTTATTGTCATTCAAAGCATGGAAATTTAATGAAATTGGTTACCCAGCTTTGGGATAACCTGACAAAAAGAAATTTCAGAGGTTTCATGTAGTTGCTTGGAAGGTGCACTTGTGTGATATTGGGACGAAGTAAGGGAGTTCAACCTGAATTCTGCCGACGACAGGGTGGATTGGCTACCAGCGAAAGATGGCAACTTCTCCATCAAATCAGCATATGTCATGTTCTTTCAAACTGCGGAAGACTGCCCTTATGGTGCCTTAGTTTGGAAGACGCGAGCACCTGCCAGGGTTAAAATTTTCACCTGGTTAATGTTAAGAGGCAGCTGCCTGACAGCTGATAACCTCGCAAGAAGAAACTGGCCACATGAGGAGTTTTGCACGTTGTGTCGCCGAGAGTTCGAAACTTGCAATCATCTCTTTGTAACCTGTATCTTCTCAATTGAGGTATGGAGGAAGCTGAGACATTGGTTTGGAATCAACCTGGAACTGCCATCAGAAGGGAATGGCGAACTGGTGATTGGTGGTTGCAATCGCGTGTGTGCTTTCGGGCGGAGAACAGAGCATCCTTCGACACCGTGTTCCAGCTTGTCTGTTGGCTAATTTGGAAGGAGCGAAACACAAGAATCTTTGAAAACAAGGAGAAAACGGTGGCGCAAGTAGCAGACGACATCAACGAAGAAATTGGGATTTGGCAATCAGTGGGGATTTTCAGTTATGGAGAAGTTTAGTTTTTTTGTCGGACAGTGTACAGTACTTTTTCTGTTTATTTTTGCTTCCCCCTAATTGCTCAATAAATGGCCGGACTCAATAAGTCTAGCCGCGGCATTTTCTTGCCGAAAACAATGTACTTTCTCCCCATCAATCTTAAAAATTGGGCGGTGTCTTACCTGTCCCAGCCAAAAAAAATAACCCATGACTTTCTTTCCTTGACAGCATAATGCACATTCAGTAAAAGGCAAGATGTTAGGCAATGATAAGGTTTCGAAGACTGAAAAGAAGCGTAAGAGAGGAGACGCAGGAGGAGCGGCGAAAAATAATGGGGTAAACTACACGTTTCTTTGTATAAGTTTTTTTTTAAAAATAATTGTATAACTGTTTTGATGCGTGCACTAACTTTTTGTTGTTTCAATTATGTAGAAAGGGAAGAAAATGTTGACTGGTGAAAATGCCCTAATGTGTCACCAATGCCAGAGAAATGACAAAGGGAGAGTGGTCTGGTGTAAGACATGCAACAATAAGCGCTTTTGTGTGCCATGCATTAATCAATGGTGTGCCAAGTTTTCTCAAACTTCTTGTCTACTAGTTGGACTCCCAGCCTACTGTTTTCCTATAGGCTTAAATGCACATTTTGCTCTCGTCTTACCCATAGTCCCATAATATCCATTTTTTTCTGCTTACATTTTTCTATGGTATTATTCTTGTTTTATCTTATGTCTACCTTGGCACATATGTTTTTATGCATTATACTTCTTGTAACCTTTTAAGGTGATCTCATATGTTGTATAATTCAACTGGACAGGTATCCTGGTTTGCCTGAAAATGAATTTGCTGCAAAATGCCCTTATTGTCGCATGAATTGTAATTGCAAGGCATGCCTGCGAATGAGAGGAGTTAAAGAGGTTTGCATTTCCATGTCATCTTTTCTTTACAGCATTTCCATTTCTTCAGGTGATATTTCCTTTTAAAGTTATAAATGATACCTTCTAGTGTTCCAACTGAATAGTTCATTCCATTCCTTGTGAAGCAGCCTCCAAGAAAGGTAATTTCTAAAGAAAATCAGATTCGTTATGCTTGTCATGTAGTACGCTTGTTGCGTCCTTGGCTGATAGAACTGCGACGGGAGCAGATGGCGGAGAAGGAATTAGAGGCTAAGATACATGGTATGGTTCTCTAGCACACAGACTGGAAGCTGAGATGGCTATGACTGCTCCATCTTGTTTTCTTTACAGGTGTTTCAGTTGATCAAATAAAGTTGGAACAAGCCGTGTGTGATCTAGATGAGCGTGTCTATTGGTTAAGTTCTTTGCTTGTTCACTTTATGCTATGATATAATAGCAGAAATTATCTGATCCAATTTTATCGTCAACTGCAGCAATAGATGTAGCACTTCCATAGTTGATTTTCATAGAAGCTGCAAGCACTGTTTTCTATGACTTGTGCTTGACCTGCTGCCAGGAGCTTCGCAAGGTGAGATCCCTGGAGGAGAAGAGGTGAAAATTTTGGATCCTGAAGAAAGAGACAAAGATTATGCTTTTGGTAAGATTCTTCTGTCAGATGGTGAGAATCAAAGGGACTCTTTGAAGTGTCACAGTGACACCCAAAACGGTGAGTCCAACAAAGGCATGGCTTCTGATGAAAACCAAAAGAAGGCTCTCTTACTCTGGAAAGCAAACAGTAATGGTAGCATACCTTGCCCACGAAAGGAAAAAGAAGACTGCAGTTTTTCATCTCTAGATCTGAAATGCTTGTTTCCAGAGGAGTTGCTCCCTCAATTAGAAGATAGAGCTGAGAAAGTCTTCAGGAGTGAAACATTTGCAAAAGAACTAGGTAGAACAACTGATCTGTGCCCTTGTTTTGATAATTCAGGCAAGATAAGAAGTGACAGCAAGAAATTACGTCAGGCAGCAAATAGGGAGGACTCGAGTGGTAACTACTTGTACTGTCCAGTGGCCACTGCTATCCAGGACGATGACCTGTTGCACTTTCAGATGCATTGGGCAAAGGGCGAACCAGTTGTTGTTTCAGACACTCTTAAGTTAACTTCTGGTCTTAGCTGGGAGCCAATGGTTATGTGGCGGGCACTACGAGAACGAAGCAAAGGGAAGGCAGAAGATGAGCAGTTTGCTGTGAGGGCAGTAGATTGCCTCGACTGGTGTGAGGTGAGGATCTCTAATTTAGTTTATTGTACTTTACCACAGTTGTTCATACTCTTTTTACATACCTGGCATAATCTTTATTTTTAGGCAGAAATACATGAGATGATGTTTATTTTCAATTGCGACAATGAAATAATGTGTGCATGTGTTGCCTTTCCAGAAGAAAGTAATACACATAATGATTAACTAATTGATCAATTAAACTAATTTTGTTGATCCATTGGTGAATTGAGCTTCTTCCCTATTAAATAATGTTTGTTATGTTTCTCTGTTTGAATTGTGAGAAACCTATCTTTCTTGATCTACAGTTGAACTTTCTGGCGCTTACTACATTCATATCTGATTTTCCAGGTGGAAATTAACATACACATGTTTTTATGGGATATACAAGGGGTAGAACTCATCCCAGGACCTACTGGCCTGAGATGCTTAAGCTAAAGGACTGGCCCCCTTCTAGCTCATTTGATCAGCGATTGCCTCGCCATGGTGCTGAATTTATCAGTGCATTGCCATTTCCGGAGTATACTGATCCACGATATGGTCCGCTGAATCTTGCAGTCAAGCTTCCTGCTGGTGTCCTGAAGCCAGATCTTGGGCCAAAAAGTTACATTGCCTATGGATTTTCTGAAGAGTTGGGCAGGGGTGACTCTGTAACCAAACTTCACTGTGACATGTCCGATGCAGTATGTCTCTGTTTTTATAATGGCGCCTTGTTGTTTTGTCTGAATTGTGCTCATTTCTTTTATTCTGAGCAAATAAAATTGACTTGCAAACTCAGGTTTATGGGTGGTCAATCTGGATCTGATTTTGTTTATCTTACTTCCCGATCATGTTTCCCTGTTTGCTGTTTCTTGTGCTTTATTTATTTGTCTTGGTAGTGATTAATTGTGAAAAGTGTCTGGATTTCCCAGGTAAATATCTTAACACACACAGCGGAAGTGCCCTGTGAAACTTATGATGCTGTTCAGATTGAAAAGACACAGAAGAAAATGAAAATGCAAGATGACATGGAATTACATGGAATGATAGAATCAGGCAGTGAACTCAAGCCATCAGCATGCCCAGTTGAATTGGGGAATAAAGCTGTTGGTGAAGCACCGAAGTTCTCGTGCAGCAAAGAAAATGTTCATACCTTGAGAGACAAGTCCAATGGTTGGTGGAGAAAATACACATTTGGTATGAAATCAATCTTTTAGCCCACTTTTAAGTTTTGTTGAGTTTATTGCTTGCACTATGCAGGTTTGGATATAAACACTTTGCCACCTGATGATGCTGGAGGTGATGCCAAGGATGAAGCAACGTCCTATGAATCTGTGGTACATAGTGAAGTGGCTCAGTGTCCAAACCATAACCATGAGACCAAGAATTCTGATGATGCACGTAATGGAGCTCAGAGGTGTCAAAAGAACGCTAGAGGTCGTCCTCGGAAGACAGGTCCAGAGGTATCAGAGCAACAGAAAAGTGGTGGTGCTTTGTGGGATATTTTCCGAAGAGAGGACTCTGAGAAATTACAAGACTTTCTTAGGAAGCATGCCTCAGAATTTCGGCACATCCGCTGCAATCCATTGAAACAGGTATATCTGCCTCTCTATGCTGTTGCAACCGATAGCAATACATATTACCTGTCTTTCGCTGATCAAGAGCTGAGTATCACCAATCATGTTAACTGTGTAGGTTATTCATCCAATTCATGATCAAGCTTTCTATTTAACCGCGGAGCATAAAAGAAAGCTGAAGGAAGAATATGGTTAGTAAACATGTTAGCATGAGATCTTCAGTTCTCTGCAATCACATTGTTTCATGACCATTGCCTGTTTTTATTTGTGGATTTCCTGTTGTAGGTGTTGAACCTTGGACCTTTGAACAAAAGCTTGGCGAAGCAGTTTTGATTCCTGCCGGATGTCCTCACCAAGTCAGGAATTTGAAGGTGTGATGGAATTACTGTAAAAATGGAGATGCTAATATTTTCCCTTGCTCCTGAAGTTTGCATTAGGTGTCTGGGGGCTGAAAACTGAAAAGGCTAATTTTGAACTGAACTCTGTGCAGTCTTGCATCAAGGTTGCGCTGGACTTTGTTTCCCCCGAGAATGTTGGTGAGTGTCTTAGGCTGACCGAGGAATTTAGACGACTTCCATCTTCCCACAGGGCTAAAGAAGATAAGCTAGAGGTTAGCATGATGTCAGTAGCTGCGCTTGGAATATGTGGTGTTTGATGTGGTGACTGCGAATTTGATATGTGTGTTTTACAGATTAAGAAGATGGCTCTCCATGCTCTGAAGGAAGTTATAAACTTTCTGGATCCTCCACCAGAAGGGTGAGCTGACATTGTCACTAATTTTTTTCACTGTAAACAAAATAGGTGTGAAGTGTGACAAGGAAGGTGATCAATGTAGGAGCGAAGCAGTGGAGGAGGAGAAGCCTCGAAAGGGGCGTGGTCGGCCTGGAAAGTGCAACAAGTGATCATTTGATTTGCTGTCTCCGGCTCTCTCTCTCTCTCTCTCTCTCTGATGATCTTTTGAGGTGATAAGTGGGAGAAAATCATTCATGCATTTTGGAGGAAGGAGAGGAAAACTCTTGCATGTCAATGTGGTGGTGGCAGTAGCCTGATTGATCTAGGTAGGCAGTAGGCTGCTAATGCTTATCAGTTAGGCCTTGTTCGGTTTGAAAAGGATTGAGATAGAATAATTTCACACTATAATAGACGTGGGATAAATCCCCTCTAATATCTCTCATAGAGATTAACCGAACAGGCCTTCATAGCTTGATACTTTTCCTTTTGGCTTGAACAGCTAACTGGCTGGCTGGCTGTCTGTGTGACCTGTGTTAAGTGGATTCAGACATGGAATCCAGTCCATGGTTTCAGCTGTAGTACATGATGATTCATGTCTGCTTTTGCAAGGTGGTGGTTGTACCCCGTTGGTTGAATGCCCAACGAAACGGATGGGATTGATCGATGGCCCTTTTGTTGGATTCAGATATGGGTTATATGCTATAGTTTCCCATGCAGCCTGAATTCTATTCTTCACTTCCATGCGTGCGGTGTGATGCCAACATCAACTTAGGGTTTTTGGCTAGAAACAATTGAGCTGAGCAAAGCAAGAGGAGGAAAAAGAAACAATTGTGGATATCAAATAAAAAAGGAATGCAAACATCTGATATACAGGAGTGATGAAATACACCATTGTATAATTCAGCATTATGTATAACATCATTAGGGAATATAGCAGATAAAAATATGTCAGAACCAGCATCAGCAGCGGTAATAATAGTATGGCCAATTCGGAGGAGAATTGATAAGGCACAGCGGAGCACATGCTCTGTTTTTTTAGCAATTTGCAAAACCTTTACACGTCAAATATATCAGAAGAAACATCGAATACAACGATGACATGATGTGCGACCATGGAGGGTTTATAAGCAGGGGAGAGTGATCCTGCGACCGACTTAGGCTAAGAACAGATCCCTGAGTATGAAAAGGAGAAAAGGTGGAAAAGGAACAACGATAGAGCATAGGCTCTTGTGCATGTTGATAGACGACTGCAGCTCACGATTTGTCTTACCGTGTTACCGCTAATTTTATCGGTAAAATTTAAAACCAAAACCATGTAGTTTTACGTGGTAATCGTGGTTTCATTTTACGTGGTAATCATGGTTTCAACGTGATAACCATGATAACTGTAGCGGTTTTAAAGTTGATCCGAATTGGGCCTCATGAACCGTGCCTAATTAGGCCCAGCTAGTTGTGAATTTTTTTAAATTTTCGGATATCTTAGTTTAAATAAAAAAATGATTTTATCTCGTTCATTTTTTAAAAAATTTCACCATCTGGCAACTACATCCACGAATATTTTTATTTTTTCCTAAAAATTTGAATTCGGTAAATTTTATCCAAACCTTACCGTCGATAACCTTATCGTACCCCCAGAGGACGGTTACGCGATAACCACGTGGTTACTAGCGGTAAGACAAACCCCAGTGCAGCTCGGTAGGTTATTTTGTTTATATCAACATATATATGGACATATGCCTGTTGACGCCAAATTCATATTGTCATTGGTGTGCCAAAAGATGTGTTGACGTCAAATCACACGGCGCCGGGGAGACTAGCTAGCAGTGCGGAGTCCTAAAATTATTGAAGCGCGGACGTACCAGTCAGTTTGATCCTGCCACTGACAAGATATGCAAAACAACAGAACATAAATCATATCGGCCGATAGACCGATAATTAAAACAGTCGATCTGTTGACAACTGATTATGTCATTACAGCCGATGCTGATGTCCAGATAACTCGTTGGATAAAACCCCGACGAAACCCTTATTGGTAGCCATCAGGCAAGGTAGAGACTACGGTTCTAAGTCATGATCATGACTTAGTAGGTCAAACTGAATTGATGCGCACTAAGTATGAAAAAAACGTAATATCTGGACAATCAAGCCGTTGACTAATTTTCAGGGTGATAAATATCTAAACTAATCTAATCTAGTAAACAGTTTAGCCGGTATCGGCAGAGACCCTAAAGTGAGAGACATCCGATAGAGCTAAATTGAGATACTAGGACTAGATTAATGGAGATATATGATAAGGCCAGCTAACCCTCCGATGAAACATTAGCATGAACCTATCGGCTTAACAAGACTTAGATTATCGATAACAATCTAGTAGGTCGGACCTAACCGATGTAGCATGAGATTGTATATGATAATCTAATACTCGATGAGTCAATAGATCTGTCTAATGTGATGGATATAACAAATATACCTAAAGCGGCATTACGTTTATAGAAACATCGACTTGATCAGAATATTAGACTTAACCGAGAAAGTCCTAACTAAGCCGATGTATCTATGAACCGTAAAGAAACTAAAGGTAGATACGATATACCTGGGCCGACGGGACCTTGGACTTACCCCTTCGCCGGAGATCGAAACCGATGCAGCTCCGCATTGGGTGCCAAGTTTCATTGGATGATGAACAAATTAGCTAAAAGTAAAAAGGTAGCGATGCGCCGAGTTGTATTGATCGTGAGGATTTTTTTACATGGACCCGGACTTACATATTTATACCCGCAGCTAACGAGAGATTTTAACAAATTACAATTCAAGCTTTTCTAATGATAAAAAGAAACAAACCGAATCCTTGCCGATAATAACACACTTTCCTAAAAGATAAAATAGAAAACTAACAAATCCTTCCTAATTAATGGCGATAAAATAGAAAACTAACAAATCCTTCCTAATTAATAGATACAAGCCGTATCCTTCTTGAACTCGGTGTCTTCTGGATAAGATCTTCCCAAATCGAATCTGATAAGAATCCGACCGCTTAAGATACTGATAAGGGAAAATCCCCATCAGCTAACCAAAACTCTAAGGCGATACTGGCTCTGAGCCGATTTAAACCTTGAGCCAATGAGGGCTTCAGAGCTTATCAAATTTTGACGTTAACAATGCCGCAGTTAGAATTCAGAATGTTGGTCTGCAATTCTGATAAATACAACATATGTATGTACTTTCTTATAATATAATAGATTTCATCACAGCACTACAAATAGCACTAGGAATCTGGATCTAAAATTTTAAAAAGTATAGCATATGTATGTACTCTCTCCGTTACAAAATATAAGATAGTTTAGTTAAATATAAGATAGTTTAGTTGGATAAGATACATTTTAGCGCTATAACTCTATATTCAATTAAATTTTTTATATTTCAAAACAGATGGAGTAGGAGCTGACAGATATTTTTCTTTTGGAAAAAAATGATGATGATGATCATTACTACTAGTAAGTAGTAACTAGCACTCCTATCTACTGGTACTCAGAGTCATATAGGTAGATGGATCGGATGGGGAAGCATTTGTTTGGTTGTCTAGGGCAGACTGCAGACAGCGGTGCAGCAAGCAAACGAACAAAACCAAAAGGCCGCTTAGTTAAACTAAAGTTGTTTGTTCGCTTTCCTTTATGGCTCGGCTTCTTCCTTCGGTTGCCACACCCCACTCACACACACTGTCACTCACTACAGTACTATTAGCTGGTACCAGTGCTACAATTTCACAGGTCACACAAGCCCAAACCAAATCCTCTGACTTATCATCTAACTTAGGGCGTGTTCGGCTGATCTATAAGTCGGCTGATAAGACAAACCAGATTGGTTTCTTTGTGAAAAAAAATCTTGTTTGAGCAGTGATAAGCATTATACGAACAAGCGAACGGGCTAGCGAGACAGGGCCTTAGTATGGTTAGTATGGGTTCATTTTTCGATGAACACACCTATCAATGATTTAAAGTCAGATGAAATTAATCTCCCGTGTACACAAAACAGAATGACTCATTAGCACATAATTAATTAATTATTATTTAATTTTTTTATAAAAATAAATCAATATGATTTTAAAAGCAATTTTCGTATAAAAATATTTTAAAAAGCATATAATTTAGCAGTTTGAAAAACACATATGTGAAAAGCAAAAAGAATAAGAGAAAAGAACTCAGCCTTAAGTCCGAACCGAACCACCACCTTAGCTGTGGAGAGTGGCCTCGTAGGGATATATGTTACCTGACAGAGACACAAAGTGCCTTGGGTGTGCACTATGCATAGTTTGGAGCCCATTCAAGCTACTATGCAGAAGAGTGTATTCTTGACTATGGCTTTAACCTATGTATGTGACATACTCCCTCTCCCAAGACTATATCATTAGACCATTTTTGGATTGTAAATGCTCTAATGCACATTCCATTTCACTTTCACTTTATGTGCAATCTTTTCCACAATTCCCTTTTCCAAGCCGGCAGAAGCTGCTGCTCCTGGTGATTGAGTGAAAGCCACCCTGCACCTAAAAAGCTGCGGAGAGTGCCACATCTGTTTGATACCGATACTAAAATTTAATCTTTATCACATCGAATATTTAGATGTTATTTTAAATTATTAAATATTAATTATTTACGAAACCTATTTATAATTGGTGGATAATTCATGAGACAAATTTAATGAATCTAATTACGCTATGATTTGATGATGTGATCTTATAGTAAACATTTGCTAATCATGGATTAATTAGGCTTAATAGATTCGTAATAGATTCGTCTTTGAATTATCATTTGATTATGCAATTATTTTTATAATTAGTTTATATTTAGTCTTTTATATTGATGTCTAAACATATGATATGACAAAAAAAACTAAAATTTAGCCCCTCACATCCAAACACCCCATTAGGCCCTGTTTGGTTGGAGGGACTAATGCATTAGTTTCTCTATTTTAGTCTTTTTTAATCCCTAAACTATCAAACAGGATAACTACTAAAATTGTATTAGTCTATTAGTCTTTATTGGAGGAGCTAATTGGGACTAAAATACTATTTTTCCAATAGATGTCCTCCCACAACATACTTTCTCTTTCACGAATAGGGGTAACATGATCTTTGTACAAGCAATTAATGAGTTTTAGTCATTTTTAGTCCCTGCATGCAAGCATAATGAGACTAAAATTTTTAGTTCAGAGACTAATTTTTAGTTCTCTGACTAAATATGCAAACAGGACCTTAGCTACTCCCTTCATTTCAAAATAATTTTATTTTTATCTATCCTACACATATCAAATTATCAATAAAATAAAACTATAATATCTTTATTTTATCAAATCTTAATACAATTATTCTTTATTTTTATAACTTTAATGCAACGATGACTTACAAATAATTTTATTTTAAGAAAAAAAACTAAAGATGAATTTATTATATGACGAAAGAAGCACTACTAGTACTACCTTTTACTGCTGTTTGCTGTCTGCCTCCTCACTGCCATGTCAAAACCTGCATTCATCAGTATTCTGAATGTCTGAATGTTCCAGCAGCAGCAAGGTATGATGACTGATTTATCCCTGAAGATCTATGTCGCTGCTTACACTTTTTTATTATATTTTAGATAAGGAAGATGAATTACATCCCCAGCCGCATGTGTAGTATACTACTACTACTTCAGCTAATAGCAATCTATATCAAATTTGTGAGGTCATTTACACAAATAACCTCAATAATTTGTGTGGCAGCTCAGCTGAATTATGTCAGCTGCATGTCATTCTTCAGAGTACTGCAATATGTGAAGGAAAGAAAAGATTGGTAAATCTTTTTTTATGGCAATTCATTCATATAGTAGATGGCATGGAGATTGGAGCAGTGGCGGTGTGGGTTAAATCTTGCATATGATCAGTTCCTGATTCGCTTTAACTATTTAGGATGTAAAGAGTACAGGTTGCCAGCTTTATCTACAGCTAGCCTACACTCCACTGTATATATATACACCTGCTGCAGTGTGAGTCTGCAGATGAGCAATGCAACAGCCTCATCCCGTATGACAATAACCGAATCTATAATTTAAAAACTCAAATTAAAAATCCAAACCATTCAAATTATTTTACATATTAATATCGTCTTGTCTACCAAATTTTATATTTATCAGATAGGTCAAAGATACAATGAAATAGATACTCCAGAAATCGTTGGATTAATGCTTCTTGGACTTATCCGATAAAATAGTAAAAAATTTCGAAAAAATATAAAATTTAGAATAATTTAAACAGTTTGGATTTTCAATTTGAGTTTTTAAATTATAGATTCGGTCATGCTATATGAGATAGGGTTGTGCGGCGTGTCACACCGTAACCCAAATATACTGATGGATGCATGGTTCGATTACGATCGAGCTGCATGCGCGATAAGGCGTAATTAAACAAATCAAAGTAAGCATATCACGTCACGCGTAGAATATAACACCATGCATCGATCGATTCGGAAACAATATATCTTGAAATTCACCACACTGTCAGGAAGTAATTAGTAGCACTCAGATACGCCCTGCATATGCAATGCCATCGTCAGAAGTTTCATATGTATATATACTTTTATATAGTTCAGTCGTCTCAACTTCTACATAATTATTTTTCATTATTACACATGATAATACACATTAGTACATACAAAAGACATGAATTATATCCATATGCTACAGATACTGGACTGCATATGTACACATATAATCAGAGGCGCAGGAAGATACATTAGTTTATTGGTTTAGGCTTTTACATTAGATTTTTTTCTTATATATTTTATAAACAGATGAATTTAAAGTCTTAAAATTAATGGTTGAGTCATACCTCCATCTTATTTAAGAAAAAAAATCTTCTTCAACTTAACTTTTGATTTAACATAACTTTTGACTTTACAGTGTAATAGTGATTTATGATTTATGGCTAAAAGAATCAATTGTAAAAGCTGCTTGGTTGTTAAGACTTTTTAGCTCATAAGCAAGTTTTTCTTATAAAGCTAAACAAAGAGGACCTAATTAAGTTTTGCTAGCTGGTGGGAGCAAGAAAAGTTGTGCTGCCTGCATCTGCATCGCATATTAACATACTATGGATGAAAAAAAAAGGAGAGGGGAAAAAAGAAGAGAAAAACCATTGCTGCAGCAGCTCGATCTATTCGCAGCTATAGCTCAGTAGCTCTATGGCTATGGTTGGATGTCACCATGGAGCAGTGGAGTACTCCTACTACTTCATATGCAATGCACAGTGAAAGCACGCTTCGATCGCTAGCTAGCTAGGGGCAGCAAGCATGCATGCACACGCGCAGGGAGAAAGAGAAACTACTAGGAGTACAATTCAAGGCAGGCTCGCGTCACTTCATCAATCTTTCATCAATCTCCTGCCTGCCTGCCTGCCTGCCTGCCTCCATATATACAGTAGCAGTTGTATATATATATACTTCGATCGATCGATCAACTGCTTGAACTTGAGATTTCATATGATACGATCTGGAGGAGTTTTTTCATGATGATATGATGACTGTTCGACATTACTATCATGTCCATTGAATTATATTGCTAGCTTTGATAGTGGTTAGTGGTCGAGTTGCCGGCATTCGCAGAGATTCAGATATCCAAATATAGACCTGATCGATCGACGAAGTGACAGTAGCGATCGAGCTGCATATATATATACTTCATATGCCAATTAAGATCAATCCATCCTGTCCTGGTTTCTTGCTTGCTTGCTCTCAACAATTCTGAACTCTCAATCAGATGAGATGAGCAGCATGCATGCATGCATGCAGCAGAGACAGTGTAGTAAGTGTACTAGCAGCAGCAGCTGGACAAGTGCCTGCCTCTGCCTGGTTGGATCGATCTTGGATGGACGACGCGACAGGTCAGCATTTCTAGCTATGTCGACACCGATAGACGGATGGATCGACAAAACGAAAGCTTAGTTTAGCTTGCTCCATCCATCCATCCATCCATCGACCGTGCAGTATCTACTCCTTCGATCTGCTGCTGCTGCTGCTGTTCAGTTCATCTTTTTCTAGATTCTGTTCATCTAGCAGTACTGAATAATGCATATATATGCTGCCATTCTGCACGCTCGTGCACGCTATCTTTCTTAGCTTTCATTTCCCAGCTACATGCATGCAAGCAAAAGAGAAGAGATGAACAGTCAAACACTGGTCCACCATGCAATGCAACTCAAGGACGGCGATTTGATTCACAGATCAAACATTACTACTGTAAAAAGGCTAGCTATCAAACAATACAACTAAATTCACCATGCATTCAGTTTCTTTTTCATGTACTAGTAATATGTACAGACTTTAACTTTATTTTTTACTAGCCAAGAGCTCATGCATTACAACGAAGAATAATTTAAGTTTTTAGTCAATTAAGTATATATTTAATCAAGTAATACTTTTATTAAATAACTATGTGATTTTGAAATTTGAGAAGATGTAGAAGCTGAAACGGAAGAGGACTCATTAAAATATGGTGTAATAGGAGAGATTATAAGGTTTAAATGTTAGTGATAGGGGTGATGTAGCGGACTCGATATCACTATTACTAATATTTTTAATATTTTAAATAGCATATACATAGATAAGGAGATAATAATTAAAACCCAAGACTTTAACTTAATTCGACCAGTTACATGTGCATATTGCTTGGTTCTTCGGTGAATCATATATGTATGTCTTCCCTTGAATTACGCCAGTACTGAATTTGATGGCTAACTCTGTACATATATGTATATATACTGCCGTAGTAAACCATTTCCATTATCTATATATAATATATACTGCAACAGTGCCATTTGTGCACAACGCAACTAGGAACAATAAAGCCTGTCAAATGGTGGATAATACGTCATTCGACATATTAATAAAATAATAATAATTTATAAATAAAATTTTCATATATATATTTTTAGCGACTTAAATTTTAATGTAAAAATAAACTTAGATGGAAAAAACTTTAAAATCAATTTTAAAATTAAGTTTAAAAATTTAAATCTTGGCAAGAAACGATAGGACCTAGTACCAGCGGTCTAGCTAGCACAACATGCAAAACTACTGCTGCGTACAACTTTCAAATTAAAATGGTATAAACAATACAAAACGTCACTTACTTTTTCTAATCTTTAGCGAACAAACAGTATTGAGCAAAAACGATCACAACACATATAATCTATCTAGTATTGGAAAAAAGGGATACAAGATCAAAACATAGATGAATTCAGAAGAAAATCTCAAATGGGAACACATAAACAAAGGAAATTAAGTAAATTAGACGCAGGGAATAATTTTCAAAATTATATATATGTGAGAGACCTACAGGGTCAATGAACTACGAACTATATATATTGCAGTGTATATGTACAAGGTCATAAAGAAAAAAAAAAAGAAAAGTAGATGGACTCACACTACAATTTAGCCAGAGGACTATCTATATATACATATACACAGCTATATGCCTCATGGATAGAATACAAAGTGCAAATGATAAGATCGAATTAGTTAGCATGGAAGATGCACTGCATGCATGGAGTAGTATCCTATCGACCATTATCCAAAAATTGAGCACTAACCATACATTAACAAGGTTGCATAAACTTGCAGATCTGACAAAAAGAGTACTGAAATTAGCCTGGCAATAATTAATTCAAGATTTCTTTTATTGCAGAGAGAATTTTAATAGCAGAATGAATTCATTAAGCCAAGCAGTAATTGATTTACCTAGATCGATCGAATTGGACGCAGATGGCGGCCGGGTGGGGGCAGTATCTGATATGGATCGATGTACAGATCGATCTCCACCGATCCAAGAATTAGAGCAGGAGATAGATAGCTAGGAAGATATGTAACATATAATTAAGATCGAGGGCACCATGTTTTCCAAGGACTTTCTTGAACTATCAACAAGATGGGGATCCAGATGCATCGATGACCTAATTCAGATCAGATCGCTCTATGCATCATGCATGGGATCTAGAACATATGAGAGCACACACACGATCGAGTTCACAGTTCAAGAAAGCCTGTGGAGAGCATGGCCGCAATCTTTAATTCTTTCTTGCTCGCAATTTTGAGAGACTTTGTGTGTGTGAGAGAGAGAGACGATGCGATGAAGAGGAGGAAGAGGGTCGGTATATATAGAGCCAGAGGAAGCTGATCAATCGATGCATCCAAGAAAGAGATGACAGAGTACGATCGATATATATTGGACCCATATTATTTTGATCGATCCGTACGTACGTACATGTTCAATTTGTTTTAGACAAAATTAATATACATGATCAACTAATCGTGATTAATCATATTTTAATTTCTGGATTTATACGACGTCCATTCCATGTATTATATATGGTATACAACATTATGTATGTTGTGATCGGTATATGAATTCTAATCGTCGAGCTGGTAACATACTTAAACTCGGATGAACATATTACATCACCCAGGAGTCTAACTCCAATGATTAAGTTATGCTCACTTTGGTAACTTATCATGTTTAATTGCTGGAGCGAGCAAATTAAAGGACGGACCAACCGTACCAACCGGCCGGATCGATCACAACTAAGCTAGCCGGCCTAGTGGTATCTATCATGAATGGATCGATCAGAGTGCTAGAACTGCATGTACTGCGTACCTACACCCTTCATTAAAAAATATAAAAAAAAGACTACTTCCGTTTTATTATATTATAAGTGATTATATTATTTTTCTAATCAAATCTCTATAATCTATAATTATCTATAAAGCAAATAATGTTACCCAACATTTTTATCCGCTATTATTTTGCGAGAAAACTTCTTAAGTATTTATAAAATTAATAGAGTGTTTATAAAAAATTTGTACAATGCCATTTATTTTATGAAAACTTGTGTGTTTATAAAATTAACAGTAAAATCTTTGAAAAGAGTGTTTCTATCCAAAATTTTCGTTGTAATTTATTTTACTGAGAAAACCCTGAATATTTATAAAATTAAAGCACGAGAATGCTAAAAGGAGTGCTTTTACCCAAAATTTTCGTTCGTCGGCTATTTTGCATAAAACTCCTTGAGTGTTTATAAAATTAACCCGCAGTCCCAATAAATTATGATAAAATAAAATGACGCACGTTGCAACGCACGGACATATTTAATAGTTTCTTTAAAATTGATCAAATTTATAAAAAAACAGCGGTATTTTTAACCCAAAACAAACATATTATTAAAATATATCCAATGCTAGATTTAATTAAATTAATTTAATATTTTAGTTGTTGTTGAATTTTTAATAAACTTTAGATAAACTTAACAAAAATTAATAAAGATCAAACCGCTTATATTATAAAACAGAAAAAGTACAATGTACCTAAATATTAGGTTATATCACATCAAATATATATAGCTTTAACTTATTGACACTTTTCACGTGTGTTCTAGAAGTGAACCACACATACATTACCAACCAACCAACCAACCAGGCCAGACCAGACCAGGCATGATTCGAGACATGCGTACTATCATGCATCCACCGATCGATCGATTGCCGTGGAGCCCACAAATATTAATTATTATAGCGATTAATCGGTTTTATTCTAAATTACATATCTCTGTCGAGTGACTAAGCATCTACAGTGTGTTTTGCATTAGCTAAGCTTGCTGCCTTAGTGTCTATCTGAATGGCTATGCATGTAGGGAAACCTACTTACTACTATATATGTGATATATGTGATATGTATCCATGTATATTAATGCCCCCATATTCAAGATCTGTTGATAATGTATTATCAACATATCACATATATCACATATATACATGATTACACTAAAAATTAAGCCTACAAATTACTTCGTTAATTAAAAAAACACATTCATATTGTGTGTCTAGATTAAAATTACAATATTGTAAAGGAAAATAGGAGCTAAGAATTATATATTATATTCAATTCTTAAAATATAGCGTATATAAAAATTATATATTATATATTATTAGGAGAAAGTGGGAGAGAGCTACTTTCTCCTTAGCACCTCCGCGTCAGTTTTAACTACTTGATTTTTGGTCTCGTGATAGCTGTGAAAAAGAAACAGAACTACAAGGTTTTCGACTCCACGTTCTTTTCTCTACGGTTTTAGAGTCCATTTGTTCGAAGGGCCGTCTAAGTGTGTTGGAAAGTGTAGTGTTCGTGAAAAAAAAGAGAAGTGGGAGAGCGGATGGAAGGGCACAGCTGATGTGAGGCACATTATTTATCACTACCATAACAACACAATTCGATCTTAAAAACCAGAAGCTAAGATTTGCAATATCAATTAATCCAACAATTCTAATTTTAAGATTTAGTGTAGCACAAAATACAACTGTATCGATATACTCTAAACCATAGTAGCTAAGAGTTATACGAAAAACCATTTTTCTAACCTTACGTAAAATTGTGCATGAAAATCCGCTAGCATATATAACTCAACTATTAATAGCATGTGCCTAATTAGATATACTATTGGAGTCAATTAGTAACCTATAAACTTCGGTCACTAAAAACAAATTACATGTGTAAGTATCCTCTGATATTTTGTAGGTAGGTCGCCTGGCCAGCTAATTAACCTTGTCTTTTTCCGCTTTACACTAGTGGACTCGTCCATATTGTTTCCTTAATAATTCATTGCTTTAATTATTTCCAGATCACCAATGGATGATGGATCAGTGCTACCTAAGCATAGTACACAGCACATTTGTAATGTTGCCCCGTGTGTGGCCAGCTATTGCCCATGGCAATGCATGTGAATGTGATCCATCCATTCAATCCCATATATGAATCTCATCATCAATCATTAATTCCAGATTATTGTGATTGGACCATCTAGCTACCAAAATGCACACAAACCCAACAAACATTATGATTATCATTTTACTTTCCTCTCTGATCGATCGATGATGCGGGCGTTAATATCACAATTAAACTAACTGCATCCGAAGAGATCAATCAGCATGCTACAATCGGATAATGCTGATGCTGCAAAACAACATACATATATTTGTTTTGACACTCGATATGAGTTAATCGTAATACGATACGGTTGCATGTAATTTCACTGGATGGAGCACAGCAAACGCACACTGGTTAGTATGACAAGCAAAACATGAAGCATCTCGATCGATTGTTTGTCCAGTTAACACGAGACGAACAGGCTTGATCCAATAGGATAATTTGAGCTGCTTCTTCAGTTTCACCTGCTGCCAGCTTCGAGGCTAGAGGATACATACTACAGTAGTAACTGAGGCTTCAATCCCCTTTACTCATTGAACGCTGACTTGTAGTGAAAATCGTCGATTGTTGAGTATATGTGCCCAACATCAGCAAGGTAATTGACAGCTTCCCTGCATAAATTAACACAGAACGCGGTAAGCATCAACCAGCAGCCATAATTCTCATCGAATGTCTGTGTGTGAGGCAGAGAGCGAAGGAGTGAGATACAGACTTGATCTTGGCCTCCGGTAGCCTGAAGCGTTTCACGATTTCATCAACGTGCACACCATGCTCACTCTCGCTGTCAGTTTATTCGATGGTCAAACAAGATGAAGAAAACAGCAGATCACTACGACAATATTTACATACAACTATTCTCCATTTCTCCTCGTTAGCAATCATAGCCAATTCTACTTGTGGTTAATTGGCAAATCTAGGGGATGTAGATATGGATGGAGCATCAAGTTTTCGCAGAAGCTGGTAATTCTAAGCAGAAGAAAAAGGCAAAAGAAACAGAAACATGCATTCGGAGTTCAGTCATGAGTAAATTGACTTTGACAGGACGCATTTCTTTTTCCTGGATGGCAAAGGAAGACGGACGTGCAACTTACACGTTTGCTGGTTCGAGGAAAATATTCAGCACCTCTGTGTTCAAATCAGTTTTTGATCCATTTGTTACACTGAGAACTGGTACCTGTAGGGATGAGGGAATAAATCACGGCAGCACAGGAGTTTGATTGTTTGATGAATGCAATAGCTGTAAACACAACTTACCGGGCTGGATTTCGCGGAGGTTGGAGTGGTCATTTCACTGAAACCATTCGAGGATGACGATCCCATAGCAGAATTTGTTTTTGCAGGGCTGGCAATCTACAGTGTTAAAGGTAGGCATCAGTTTTTTTGTTCAAACTCATGAACCTTCTAACTAATTAACACGAGATTGCCATCACGAGAGTATTTTGTACAGAACAATTGTACATCACAGGAGCATACCTGTGATTTAGTGTTCTCTAAATGCATTCGTACGCACTGAATGAAATGCAGTGTGACCTCATTATAATCGGTTACAGGCCTGAAATGAACAGAAAAGAGTAAATTAGTTGCATGTCTCATAGCATATTTGCATCAGCAGAATATATGAATGTTACCTGATAGCGAAAGCAGTAGCACGCTTCCTCTCCTGAAGCCCCTTGAGGCTACCAATGACAGAAACATACATTCCATTCCTTTCATTAGGATAAAAAAGAGAATTATGAGAAAAAGGTGATAATCCTCAAGGAGAAAGATGCTAACAATCCTCAAAAATAAAAGATGAAGTGCATATATAGAAGCATAGATGGGAGCAGATGTGACTGGTACGTACTGAAGTGCAGCGGTTTCAGCAGAATCAGCAGCATCATTGACCCTGTAAAATAGATGGAGGTAAATAACCATGTAAACTGAAACCTGCTGAAGCCATTGGCACAACAGAACAATAGGATGTTGTAGTAATTAACCTAATTTCAGCACTAAAGATGTACTAGTTGGGTACAACTTATATCATTGCCTGAATATGAAAAAGACAGACCAGATATGTGCTTATGCTCAACCAATGCTTCTAAAAAGCAAAGGCAGTGTTTATAGTAGAATGTTAACACTAGTAGGATTAGTAATTAGCATTCAGGATTGGTAAAACATTTTCCGATTTCCCGGCCTTGAATTGTTTGGAAGTCTAGAACGAGTAAACTGAACTACAGGCAGTGGGTGGCAGTTGAAGCAGAAAGACTATTATTGACCATACTAGGAAGATAGAGTTGCAACGAATCGGTGAAATGGGCTCACCATCTGATGAAATCGAGGCGGCCGGTGCCATCGTCGATCGTGAAGGAGACATCCGTGTTACGCTCCGTCTTGCCACTAACCAATCCCACAAGCCTAACCTGAAAAACCAACCCCCAAATCAAGGTGATACGCTGGCTAAGAGGAGAGCAGGGAGGGGGAGTGCCATTTTCTCGGCCGCCCATGTTGCATTGCATACATTGGCTGTCTCGACGCCGTCGACGACGAAGGGAGCGCCCTTCTCCCCGGTGGTGCCAGATTGCTGCGCTTCAGAGATCTGCTTCACGGTGAGCGGCATGGTGCTCGATGCGCCCCGGCTCTACAAATCAAAACAAGATGGCTTTATCCCATTGTTTCTCTTTGCGAGAAACCAACGAGAATCGAATGGAGATTACTAGTGTACTACCTTGGAAGGGGTGGTTGAGTCCGCGGCGGCATTCTGGGAGGAGGTGAACTGCGACGGCGAGAAGGCGTCGGCCTGGCTGAAGGTCATCATGCTTACTCTGAATCTTTCTTTCACTCTGCTCTCGCGGTGGCGGCGGCGGCTGCGGCGGCGGAGGCGGAGGCGGCAGGTGGGTTGATGGGATCGGAGTTGGATCGAGTAGACTAAAAAGCCCAGGAAGAACAAGAGCGCGGGAGATTGGGGAAACCAAGAGGCGGGAGGACTGCGGGAGATTGGGAAAAGCGCGGGAAATGGTTCCCTTCATTCCCGCCATTTCTCTTCTGACCTTTCGCGTTCACTGGCACGTGGGCCCAGCAGTCAACCTGCTTCCGGCCCATTCATCTGCGACCTTCTTCTCGACGAGTCGACGGGCACTGATAACGAAAGTCGAGCAATGATTCCATGGAATTCGATAAATTTTGATGAAATTTCTTTGTATTTTGTCGATAACCGCTTTTGTTTAGCATACCTACTCCTGCACTCGATCTCTCAATAATTTTCGTAAAACAAAACGGAATAATGGATACTGCTAATCTGCTATTTGTTGATGAATGAATGGATTAACGAACGAATAGTGCCGTCTTAATCCAATTCCAAGAGGAGAGGTGAAGGTAACTCCAATTTTCCCATTCACAAATTAAATCATGCGTATGGATGGTTGCACAAAAGGATATGCAACATCATGTCAACCGTATGAAAGAAGAAAAAAAAGGAGGAGAGACAGACAGCCGCCAAAAAGCCAAACCATTCTTTGATTCCTCTGCAAGATTAGATACATGGGAATGGAATATACACTTGTCGGCAAAAATAAAGTAAAAAAAAGAAGATCAAAACAAGACGAACTCTGCTACTAGCTGCGGATGATCAGATTCAGACAGATGGATCGGCCAAAACAGTCCACTCAGATCAGATTCTTCATGCCTCAACTCTTCAAGGGTTGAAATAGCCTGAACCACCAAGGTTGGAAGAGACCAGCACCATCACACTTGTTATGGCAGCAAGCCACACTAGAGCAGTATCTGAATCACAAACAAAATCAACAAATCAAGTGATGTCGTAATGGACATCTAAACACAAGCCAACCAACAATACTGTGCAGGTAACCAGTAGAGTGAATTTAACAGCTGGTTACCTGTGGAGCTATTGGACACAGTCCCTGTATCACCAGCAGCAACTGCAACATTTTCACTATTTCTTGGCTTAGCAGCCTGCTCACTATCTCTCGAGCTTCCAGGTTCAGACGACGACACTATGCCTTGAAATTCCTCACTGACAAGCAGCGCGGCCAGCAGATCCATGAAGGTCTCTCTCTCTTTACCATTCATGTCACTCTGCTTACTTGTACCATCTTGGACATAATCTAGCACATCCTCGTCTGAAACATAGCCTGCAGAAAACTCTTCATCTTCCTCATCCTCAACATATGCTTTGTATGTGAGGCGAAGGAGTACTTCCCCTTTTGACCGTCTCCCAAGTAAGCCCCATCCTCCATATAAAGTTACAATTTTGTCTGTAGGTACTGTATCCTTAAGTGATCCTAACTCAACCTGACAAATAAAATAAACTTAGAAACATGTTCCACTTCAACAAAAGATGCCCAAAAGAGACGAACAAAATACACTTCACGATATATGTATGTTGGACCTAGCAAACTGCTGTAAAACAGTACACTAAACTACAATTTTCCAAGTTAAATCACATACATCAGCTTAGAGAGGATATTAAGGAAAACTTTCAATTGAAACAAACTTTGCAAATGATTAGACCCTACCTCTCCAGTGCCAATAGTGACATCGGTTAGACCAACTGAATCCTTTACTTGAATGCACAATTTCTGTTTGCGAGGGTTTGCAACTAGCATATGAAAGTCCTGTTTGATGTCAAGTGCTTATGAGCATGATAGTATAGAAGAAATAAGAAAAAAAGTTCCATCAAAATGCTCACAAGTTTAAAGTATAACTGTTTCAGAGCTTTACTTGATTCCAAATTGGTTCGCCTGGTTGCCCAATTACAGTTGTTTGACTATTCTTCTTGCTCTTTATTTCTTGATCACCAAGAATCATGACAACATATGGATCAGTCTTCCCTGCAAGTGACAGAAAAATTACACCTAAATATTCTATCAAAGTGACACAGATGTCTGAAGGATAGGTGAACTAATTTTTTTATTTCATCTCCAGCTTGCCCAAGTGGTAAAATTATTTAATGATTTGATTTGCTTTGACATTTGTGAGCAGGTAAACTCAATAGAAGCTAAATATTTACGATATTCTTCTAACAAGATACTGGGTGCAACTCCAAACTACTAATAAACAGATGCTAAATATTTCATTTGGAAACCAAAGAGTTTTTCCTTACCGAATAAGACAAAGCTAAGCTTCCTAGCATCAACTAATGTCACTGATAGTTCTCCAACGAAGTCCTTATTCCCATCTTGAATTACATCACTTGCAACATCTTGAAGTATGCCACTCGCAACATTTTGGATTACGTCACTTGCAACATCTCCTGCAACAGGTCCCATGGATCTTCCCTGCTGAAAATCAAGGACAATCTTCTTGGGCCGCACAAAGAGGCGTGGCAAATCTTCTGTTAGAAGTTTCGTGAGAAACCTAGAGGAGGTAGAGTCAGAGGTGACTTATTAGAACCGCCAAAGGGTGAACATGGTTTGTCTATTAAAGAGCAGCATGAAAAACATTATATTGTTTTCAACAAAAAGCTAAGCCTTAAGGTGTTGAATTAGGATACAATTGAAGAATTTTCCGAAAACATGATACAAACAATAACAATGAAAGGCTACCTGCATTTTATGTAGATTATTAAATATGGTTGCTACTAATTCAACAGAATCTTCATGAATCTAACAATCATATACATAATAAAGAGCCTAGGCTAAGTAAGAAGCAAAAACAAATATTGATAGCATAAACAAGTAATAGCAGGTGTTTTATCACGTGCTAAGCACACGGGATAAGAATATTTAACCACCTAGAACTAGAGTGAACAAGAAAGCAAGAGAGGGAGGTGGTAGAGAGGGTAAAAGTGACAGCGGGAAGGATAGGTTGAGCCATTACAAAAATAAACCAAAAAAAACAACTTTAAAATGCATTAGTAGTCCCTGCTTGTTGAGCAATATCTATGTAGCATCTAACCATGATTCTGCATAGATGTTTAAGATGATAGTGCTTACATTGACAGAACAGGAATTGCTGGTGAAGACAAGCACCATATCCACGCCCCCAAAAAAAATTAGCAAAGGCTCAAACTTATAACATACAAATTTATATAACGGAAGCAGAAAATTAAATGAAATAAAAGGCTTGCAACTACCCAACATGAGCAAACGAATAGGAAGTGGAGCACAAATACACAACAACCCAGTTTCAGAACATTTAATAGATTGATACCATTGTGCATACATAAACTAAGAAATTGTAGGCTTGAAAAACTAAGTCCGATGATCGTAAAATTTGTTCTCCCATTTCTTCCAGTTCATTAGTAAGAAGAGCCATTCATGGTTACAATCCAAGATATCAGTCAGAAACCATTAGTTCTTTGGGATACAAAATATCAGCAATGCAATATATAAAGGGGAGTACTAGAGTAATAATGGACTGTGATGATTGGCAAGCATATGCTAGAGTACTAGTGCGTTACAAATACTGTTAAAACGTTAACCGTACCAACTGGACCACGATATATTCTAGATATGTGCAGAAATGAGCTATTTGCAATGCTGTATTACATGATACACAGGGCATATTCTCAATTGTGCCGCCTGTTTGCTTCCGGAAAATCATATGAGTTAAAAGGTGCCAACCATGCTCTCTTTTGGAATCATGAGCAAATCAACCTTAAAAAGGCATGAAATTTTAAGTACAGGTTGCATAGGGAATAATAAGATTGGACAAGCAAGTCATACCCATAAGATTGAAAAGCCGGAAGAGTGACAGCTCAAACTTAATCTTTGGGAGCGATACAAATGCCCAAGATACAGCTCCCACCCATGGTTCTGTTGGTATAAGCCTTAGTTTAACCCACAATTCCCCATCAATATCGAAATCTCGAACCCAGACTGGCACAACGACAGGTACGGCACTAAACTTTAAGGAGAGGGCCAATGCCATGCGTGCACCACCAGTATAACGGAGGCCGATTTGGTACCTGAAATGCAGGAAGAGTTACTTGCTGCCTGTTGTTTGCCATCAGTTAATCATGATATATACACTATCACAATGTAGACAGCAATGTTGTCATTTGCTTTAGAAGAAAAGCAGGGCCTCAGCCTTTTCTATTTTAAAAAAGTAGACAACAATGATCTAGAAACAAAAACTAGAATGAACATATTATATGCTAACCGATACATGCTCTCACCCATAGACTGTAGTAATAAGAATTGAGCTGCTGGAATAATCATTTTGTTTCATGGTGACACTAATCCTATTTTAGTACCCTTCAGAAAAGAATCCTAAGTTGGTATGGGAATTAGAGGCAAAATAGTGACGAATAGTCTAAGAGCAAGGTCCGCGTTAAGCCATCGTGCTTTGCTATTCCAATATCCTCACATCGGCAGTCAAATGATAGTTGTGTTTCCATACTGATTACCATTGTGTCATGGCTTGTTAATTTACTAACTAGAATAATGTCCCTGACCAGCAAAGCGAACAACATTTCCATGATTCTTGCTGCAACGGCAGCATCCAAGCCATGGACCCAATCGGATATCCGATAGTAAGAATATAGTAGAGGGGGAAAAGAGAGAAGTGACGTACTGCAGATCGTTGGCCCTGCGAGAGGTGCGGCGCTCGACGTTCCTGACGGAGAGGGCTCCTCGCCGAGGTAGAACTGCCTGATCTCGACGCGGTTGACGTAATCGGGCTTGTGGAGGTTGTCGATGACGGGCTGGAGCAAGCCGACGATCCAGTTCTCGATGCCTGGGCGGTAGACCTTCCATAGCTTGCCGAGCACCATGTTGACCCACTCGACGGACTCCTTGCGCTGTAGGTCCTTCTCCTCGAGGAAGAGGGAGAAGCTGGAGGTGGGCACCTGCGGCCAGGTGCCGTTGACCTTGACCTCGCGCTCGGCGCGGCGGCGCTTGCGCAGGGTCCAGAGCTTGTCGAAGGCGGCGCCGACGAAGAAGAAGAGGGCGAAGAGGCCGAGGACGGAGCGGTTGACGGGCGGCGCGGGGAGCGGGTGGATGACGCCGAGCTGGGTCCGGAGCTTGGAGACGAGGGGGTCCTCCCCGGCACCGCGGTAGGAGGAGGGGGAGGGCGCGAAGGTGGAATTGGATGAGGAGGGGGGCGGCGCGGGCTGGACGGGCTCCTGCTCGGAGACGTCGGGTGTCTGGGGCGGGAGGCTGTTGGCGGAGAGGGGGGCCGGGCGCCTGGGCGGAAAGGCGGCGGCTTTGGGGGTGAGCCATCGGTGGCGGCGGCGGATAGGGAGGAAGCAGGAGGTGCTAGCGGCTGAGAGGGAGGGCGGCGGCGGAGTGCCGGCGGAGGGGAAGCATCGGGGTGCACCGACATCCGGCGGAGGCAGCGAGGAGGATTGCGCGTGGCTCGTCTCCTCGGCGGAAGAAGCAAAATTCAGCTGAAATTGAAGTTGAAATCGGCTCGTCTCCTCGTCTCGTCTGGTGGCCCGTAGCTGCGTTGCGCCTGCGACGGAGGGAGGACGCATTCATTCACCGCCCGTAGCCGTAGGCGTAGCTGCGACCACACTCCACAGCCGTTTCCTTCTCTCTCCTCTCGGGTGCGTGCCTGCGTGTGCGTGGCGGTGGCGCCTCCCACCCCACCAGTTTCCTCTCGCCTCTCGGTAGGAGAGAAGGCCCATCTAGCCCAGTCCACAAAATATGAGGCCCAGTCCACAAAATATGAGGCCCAGGCCTCAAAATATGAGCCCAGTCCAACCTGACACACTGACAGGCGGGCGGGACACACGACACGACACAGGAGGAGAGAGAGAGAGAGAGAGAGACCTCATCACTCCTCCTCTCCTCCCGTTCCGGCGTTCCCCTTCCCTCCCCTCGCCGGCGCCGGCGATGGACCGGCCGCAGCCTCCCGCCTCCCTCTCGCCTCAGGAGTGGGAGCAGATCATCGAAGACTTCTCCACCCCGCGCCGCCACCGATGGCTCCACCTCCCCCTCCTCGACCTCGCCCTCTCCTCCCTCCCGCGCCGCGACCTCCCCTCCCACCTCAGGCCACTCCTCCTCTCCTTCCTCGACGACCACCTCTTCCCGCCCTCCCCCTCCCACCTCCCCCTCCTCCTCACCTCCCTCCTCTCCTTCCCCTCCGACCACCCGCTCCGGGACCACCTCCTCGTCACCGTTACATCCGCCTTCGCCTCCGCGCTCTCCCTCCCGTCTCCACCCACAACGTCGACCCCCTCTCCGGGATCGTCAACGCCCTGCTCGCCTCAGCCAACCGCCCCAACCACGCCCCCGACCGCGCCGCCCGCGCCCTCGCCTGCGACGCCCTGCGCGCCCTCGACGCCGCGCTCCCGGGCCTCCTCGCAGACGTCCTCGCCCACGTCTACGCTCTCGCCGCCGCCGAGCGCTCGCCGGCCGCGCAGTCCTACCTCCTCCTCCTCGCCTCCGCCGCCCGCCACGTCGTCCGCCTCCGGGAGGCTGGCCTCCCCAACCTCCATCTTGGCGGTGTCCGGCCCGCCCACCCCCTTCTATGTGCCCGCACATCTCCTCGCACCTGCACCAGATCCTGCCAGCCCCGTGCCGCTGCCTCCTTCGGATGTGAATTTGAGGGACATAAGGAAAGTGCTCGCTTTGATCATGGACAGGCCGCAGGTCCTCACGCCTGCATCGGCCATGGAGATGGCGGCCATCCTTGCAGAGGTGTCCGCAGCTGTGGTCGGGTGGGCGCCGGCGATCGCAGCCCACGTCAAGGTGCAGTTTGGTGGGATGGCACATTCGTCCAGCCTCTTGCTTCTACACTCTGTGCTCACGCTGTTCGTCCAGTTTCCAGATGCGTTCGGGGCTGAAGATGAGCGCAAAATGGCACGCCGTCTAGCTTTGGCTGCTTGTGAGGCACACCGGCCGCTTGCAGCACGCTTGCTGGCATTACATTGGCTGCTTGGGTCTGGAAAATTCAGATATGCGGTGCCTGGCCTCGCTAAATGGTTCTATCCTGCCGTGTTCGACCCCCTTGCAGTCAAGGCCAAGAAGCTAGATTGCCTAGCTCTTGTTGCTGCTGGCCTTGATGGTGACAAGGTTGAAGGAGGCAGAGATGTGGACCAGACAATTGGGCTTGTCGATGATGGATTGGCTTGCGTTTCAGCCTTCAGGTGGCTCCCGGGATGGAGTACTGAGACTTGTGTGGCGTTCCGGGCGCTGCATGGGGTCTTGGTTGCTGCTGCCCCTCACAGTACTGATGGCTCGGGTTGCTCCGGAGCTGGTGAGCTCCTGAATTCTACTATCTTCCACCATTTACAGGTAGAAATTTAATGATAGCCACATCCATCAACTTGGAAGAACCGTAATTATGTTCCAGACAGTGAATTGAAACTTAGCAATTCTCAAAGTTTCTAGGTCACTCTGTGTGCAGGCTATGTTGGTTGATATGACATCAGAACATCGAGGCTTAGTCCCAGTAATTGCTGATTTCATCAACCGTCTTCTAGCATGCAACACTCATCGGTGGGCAGGGGAGCAGTTGCTGCGAACGCTTGATGAGAATCTGCTTCCGAGGCTTGAACCAGGCTACCAACTGGCATCGTACTACCCACTCTTTGAAAAGATCGCGGAGAATGAGACGGTTCCTCAGCTCCGCCTAATAGAGTTGCTCACCAAGCAGACGGCTTCTCTTGCCAAGAAGCATGATCCAGAGACAGAACTGAAAACATGGTCTCAGGGCAGCAAGGTGGTGGGCATTTGTCGTGTCATGATGAAGCACCATCACAGTTCTCGCATCTTCCTTCCTCTCTCACGCCTACTTGTACTCACTATCAAGTCCTACCCAGACCTGGAAGTCCGGGACCATGCAAGGTAGGTATTCTTAATTTCTGATGTTTCTTGTTTTTTGATGGCTGTTTTTCTATTGTCTTCTCACTTCTTGAAATGTTACATCCAGGATTTGTTTGCGGATGCTGTCCTGCATTCCTGGAAAGAAGTTGAGGCATATCATGGGAATCGCACAGCAACCTGCAGGTGTTACGCCATCTCATCCAGGTCCCTTGTTTGATGTCCCATCACCACGTCCTGCTCAAGACCTTAAGAGCATGCCTGGTTTGGCGTCTTACATTCATCTTGAAAGAGTTGTGCCGCTGGTCGTGAAACAGTCTTGGGCCCTCACATTGCCTAACTTCAGCATTCAGAGCAGAGCATCTGGCCAAATTCTAAGTATACAGGATGTAAGCTCAACTCCTCCGGAGCAAGAAAAGACACCACAACCTACCATCGAGAGAATTGCCTACACACAAGAAGCCCTTCGTGTGATGGACTCTAAGGGCGCTGAAACACTGGAAATCCTTAGGAGGCACTTTGCATGCATTCCTGACTACCTCCACTCAGCCGGTCTCAAAATAAAAATACCTTGCACATTTAGGTTCGATTCAGAGCCATTTAAACATGCTTGGGGATCCAATTCAGCAGTTCCAGGTTCTGAAGGGGCTGATGGTTTGCCGGCCCTTTATGCGTTGACAATTAACTTTTCATCAAGTGCACAGTTTGGGAAAATTCCCTCATGTCATGTACCTTTCCTTCTAGGAGAACCTCCAGGTTCTGGTATGGACATTATGCCCTTGGATAACGGCCACCAGTTAGAATCAAGTTATTGTGCTTCAGTAGTGATAGAATTAGAGCCTCGAGAACCATCTCCTGGTCTTATCGATGTTGTCATCGCCGCCAACACGGAGAATTGCCAAGTAATATCTGGGTCCATTCAACCCATTACGGTTGGCATTGAGGACATGTTTCTGAAGGCCAGTGTACCTCCTGATGTTCTGAAAGAGGATGTACCTGAGTATTACCAGGATCTGTTCCATGCTCTATGGGAGGCCTGCAACAGTTGTTCGAACACAGGTCGGGAGACCTTTCCTTTGTCAGGAGGGAAAGGGTCAGCTGCGATTAATGGAACACGATCTGTCAAACTTCTTGAAGTGACTCCAAAGGTTTTGATCAGAGCTATTGAAAGATACCTGGCTCCCTTTGTTGTCAGTGTTGCTGGAGATTCACTTATTACCATCCTAAGAGGCAATCCCATTATTAAGAACGTCGTGTGGGAAGAAAGTGAATCAGCTCATATTGTTGGTGCTGATGCATTGGTTCCATACTCAGTGGACACAAACCTTTCGCTTCAGCGCATTGATGAAGACGAATTTGAGGTTGGTGCAGAGACTTATGCTCTTCTAAGCAAGAGGGATATGGGCATTGTGCGTGTCCTAATATTTCTACCACCAAGGTATCACCTCCTCTTTTCGATGGAAGTAGGTTATGCCTCCACATTGGTCAGGATAAGAACCGATCATTGGCCATGTTTGGCATACGTCGACGAGTACTTGGAAGCGTTGCTCTAACAGGAGGATCTCTCTGGCCAAGAGCTTCAGTTTTGAGGATCTCTCTGGCCAAGAGCTTCAGTTTTGTACCTTATGTAACACTAAGAGTATACAACGGAGCTTTGGGTTTTTTTTTTCTCTTCTAATTTTTCTGTACCATGAAGGATGGGACAGCATTCTTTTTGTGGAATCGGTGCCAGGAGGTGTAACTTCGAGGAAAGGGCAATTTTGTTCATTGATATCATTAAGAACACATGATTATACACCGAAATTAAGTTCCCATCGCGTAACTTCGTTCAATTTTGTTTCAGGGCCAGCTAGTATGATGCTGGGCTTTTCTTTGAGTGTACTGTGAAGGTTCAGTTATTGATAGTTAATATTCAATTGCAACAAATGTTTCTGGAAAATAAGATGCAAGAAACATATTTTGGACTAAATTAGAGACGCCAGAGTAACTGCAGGAAACTCAAGGATTCTTCTGCAGGGGAAAGGAAAAAACATTAGAAGGCACAGATTCTTGTGCATCAATGGCATTTTCGACTTGATATATTGCAAATGTCCTGAAGCAAAAACTTTCAAGGACATGAAGTGCCACTCTTGCTGACAAAATGGCAAGCTCATTTCCTCTTGCCCCTTTATTCCAGAATCGATCGTTATTTATACACACTGAAGGAAGAGAGAATTATAATACGCTCCTAGCTTGTGTAGGTAGCTATGAGGGACTCGATCGCTGAATCCTTAGCATGTACGTCTTTATAATGGATTCGATAGCCATGTCCTGGAAAAGGGAAAAAACTAGCAATCAGTGTTCAATGACTCAATTATGCCGTTTTAAAGAAAACAACAGAATGCTAAGGCAGGGACTTTCTCATTTTCTAAGAAGATATATTCTATCCGCAATGCTTGAATGAGCGCATACCAGGTAAAAACCACTCGAAGTCTAACTTCAACAATTTTCTCATGCTGTCCAGTTGCAAGCCCACTGCAAGTTTGTGCAACAGATGGATTAATACTACTTTTAGCTAATGGTACAATCGCACTGTTATCTTCAGTTAGAAAATCTAGGGAGGATTCTACCTGATTGCTTGCTGTACATAAGAAAGAGATCTAAATCATCAGATTCTTCTGATTTTGCAACATGGTCTCCAGTGAAAAGCGCCTTTAATGGTTTGTAGAACAAGCAGACTGAACCCTGAAAAAAAATGTTCCTTTTAATGAATGAACCCTAGATACGCTGAAGAAGGTTAGTTGCTTTGTCCAAATCTCAGTTTTATGAGCTTTGGAAAATTTTTGACAGAACATATTCCATTGTCTCTAAAGTTGAGGAGAATTTAGAACAGGATATGGTGATAGTCAAATCTTTATGCGCGAAAAAAGTGCACATATGGCATATCTTTGACCCTGATACTCTTTGATGTTGTATGTTTAAGAATGTTCCATCCAATCCAGAGAAGGCTTCCATACCGAAGGCTACAAGTAATTGCTTAAACAACTTATTTCATTATAGGTTGAACTTACTTCAGTATGGCCTGGGGTATGGATAAGTTCGAAATCAGCTCCAATGTCCCATGGACCATTTCCAGTAAGTTTCCACTCAACATCAACAGTAACATCCTCCACCTGCATCAGCACAGCAATTGCAGTAAATATCAGGAGAAGAGTCTCAGAGCAAAACATTCACTGGAGAGAAGTTAGACTCTACACTATGTTCATGTCATATGCAAGCTCTGACACTCTGATAACCAGACTCTCTGTACTACTAATCAGTACTGGTACTGCAGGTTATGAAGTATACAAGTGTTGATTGAGTTCTCGATGAGGATCGGTCAGGACTCAGGGATAAGCAATGTCTTTCTAGGGTCAGACAGAAGAATGATCATGATCCTTTGGATGAGGGTCTTACATCGCCCGAATGGATGATCCTCTCACATTTTAGCCGCTCAGCCCACTTCCTATGATCCGCGACATCATCCCTGTAAGTAACTCAATAGATGCTCTTCAATATCCAAAATAAACTCCTTCAGCCGACCCGGCAAAAAATATCCAAAATAAAAAGTGGTGCATTAAAAAAAGGAAAAAAAAACGAGAACTATGTGGTACAACTTTTAAGTCCGGAAATACCTGTGGGTCAAAAACATGTAGCGTGCTCCACCAAGTTTTTCGATGTTATCTGCCAGTTTCGTTGTATACCTTGGGCTGTAAAATCAGAAAATATCAGAAGACCTAGTGATAACCACATGTAAACTGGACAATAAGATTTGGGAGAGATGATCTCCAATTTGTGAAGAAAAAAAATGCTATCACATTGTTCAGTACGCTGTGCTGAAATTGAATACTTATCAGCAGGAACACTAGCAATTAATGTATATGATTACAACTTGATAATTTGTCTGCCTGGAGATGGCAAGAAGGGTACTAGGGACAAGAACAAATTCATAAGCGTATGGGAATTAACCTGTCAACTAGTATGTTTCCATGTGGATGGGTTATAAGATAAGAAGTTGCTCCATATGAATCTTGAGAATGATAGCCACAGAGATAAACACCCTGGAAGTTTTGAGCAGTGCAACATGGGTGGCTTATATAGCATGAGAATATTAACTTAATGAAGATAAATTGGGTGAAATCCGGAATGAGGAGAGCAAGTCATACAGGGAGAAGATGAGGGTCGATGGGGAGCGGGAACATGTTGCGCACTTGAAGAATGTCTTTTGCAGGTTTCTCGGTGTGAATGGAGGCAGTAGGACAGGAGAGCAGAGCCTGGACATCAATGACATGGTTCAATTTTGCATTGAAATTCAGAAAGAAAGAAGTATAGAATGGATTGAACAGTTAGCAATAACACGGGATCATCAATGTGAGTATGGTAAAACAGTAAAAGAGAGGCAGAGCTACCTGCAGGGCCTTGGTCCTGTGGTCCTCGGAGATGGGCTGCGCGGCCACGGCGGCTTTTCCGTCCACCCTCTTGAACACCTCCTGCAATTCAATTCAATTCAATTCAATTCAAATTCACCATCAGCAAGCAAAGCAAAGCAAAGCAAAGCAAAGCAAAGGAGAGCAAAGTAGCTGAAACATCAAGCATATGCATATGAAAGACTTACCGGCGCCATCCAGCGGCAGGTCTGGCAATCGATGCATCGGTGATCTGCAGCAAACAAATTCAATTGAAGCGCATCGGCAAGAAATTAAACGGCGATTAACGATGAGTTGAGTTGCAGGGCTCACCGACGAAGAAGTCGCCGGGGACGTTCTGCGGACGGCGCCGGCGTTGGAGTGCCGGAGAGGACGCCGAAGAGGCGCGGAACGAGGCAACAGCTCGTGCTCGTCGTGGCGGCGGAGCAGCGACGGACGCTGGCGCTGGCGCGGGGCCGAAGCGAAGGCTCATCAGTGCCATGGCCGTTCAGAACAACGAGACGAATACTAGTGGCACAATATATCCACACACACACACACACAAAAAAAAACCTCACGACTGACGTCACAGCAAACGCCAACATCCTTCCTGCGCACGTACGGCTCGAATTTTTCTGTTTTTTCTTTTCATTACCGACTGCCCGGTCGGTTCAGCTACTATCAAAGCCATACACATTTTCACACTTGGGACCTGTTCTGTTAAAATAAATATTTTTAAAGTTGGTAATGTTAAAATTTTGATAAATTGATAGTAGTGTTAAGTTAGGATAGGATAGATTAAATGTGATGTTGCTAAAATTTTTTAGCATTACCAATATTTAAACAAACTAAATGTATTCATATATTCAAACTAAATGTGATGCAAGAAGCTCTGAGACTAGATAGAGTGCTTTGAGACTGCAGCACCATGGTCGCCCATGGACTTCGGTTACCTGCTCGGCAGAAAAGTGAACTGAAAAAAAAATTGTTTCAGCTGTCCAGTACTTGGTCGGCAATGGCATGAGCACCCCCTCTTGGTCAGTGGATTGGACGGACAGAGAAAGTTTTCTTTCCAGATGGCCGAGGTTGGCAAGTCATGTGCGGCGATTGAGCCTCACGGTAGCCGACGCAATCCAAAATCACCGTTGGGTGAGGGATGTCGAGGGAGCCCTGTCACTAGAAGCGATGGCGGAATTTTTCCAATTGTGGGATGAAATGTTAGAAGTCAACTTACAGCCTTGGCTAGATGAGATCAAATAGAAATTAGAAGCCTCCGGAATCTATTCGGCTCGGTCAGCTTATGGTCTCTTCTTCATGGCGAGTGAAAATTGTTCTTTGCGCTCAGTTTCTTTGGAAGGCGAGAGCTCCATCTTGGATTAAATTCTTTATGTGGTTTGCTCTAAAAGAAAGATGTTCAACTGCGAATAATCTTGCCAAGAAAAACTGGCCACATAACCGCAGTGTTAACTTTGCCGGGCCGCACCAGAGGGATATAGACCATCTACTAAGTTCGATGTTCGTTCGCTGCACAAGTTTGGAGTCTTGCTTGGAGATGAATTAATGGTAATTTCCCCACCCCAAGTGAGACGGCAGAAACACTGGAGGAAGACTGGTTGCAAGCCATGATGCATTTTTGGAACTGCTACAGGAAGTCCTTCGACGATGCTTTTATGCTGATTTGTTGGAGGCTTTTGAAGGAAAGAAACTCAAGGATCTTTGAAGGGGTGGACAAGGGGCCATTGGAGGTCATGAACCTAATCGCAGAAGATACTGTCATGTGGAACGAGGTCATGTAAGTGGCGCTGTGATAAAATCCTAAAAATAGTAGCATCATCATTCAAGGACATATCTTTGACCTTGCAGCTAGTGGAAGACAAGATCAAGGCTCGCCTGGCCGGTTGGAAGAAAATGCTCCCAACAAGGTGGCCATCGTATCCTTGTGAAATTGGTGCTTAGCTCCATCCCAACATATGTGCTCACTATCCTAAAAGTCTCCCAGGCAATTACTTACGGAAATAGACAAGGTGAGAAGTTGGTTTCTATGGACCTAGCATGAGGAGCTCAAGGGAGAAATGCAAATGCAAGATGAATTGGATAAAAAGTTTGTTCCCCGCTCAAATTTGGAGGCTTAGGGGTTCCAAACCTATGAAAAATCCGCTAGGGCGCTTTGTCAAAGGTGGCTCTGGTATGAATGGAGAGCGCCAAACAAACTATGGATCAGAACACCCTTGCCTTGTTGACATGGATCAGAACATCTTGGGTGTAAATTTTTACATTTCCTATATCGCCAGTCGGCGATTTGTACTTTGCTCTTTCTAAGATAAATAGAATGCCAGCCGCCTAAGCTGGTCTTTCAAAAAAAAAAGTACATTTCCTCTTGGTCCCTTTATTCCATAATTGATCGTTATTTATATACACTGAAGGTAGAGAGAATTATAAGATGCTCCTAGCTTGTGTAGTTAGCTATGAGGGACTCGATTGCTGAATCCTTAGCATGTACATCTTTATAATGGATTCGATAGCCATGTCCTGGAAAAGGGAAAAACTAGCAATCAGTGTTCAGTGACTCAATTATGCCGTTTTAAAGAACACAACAGAATGCTAAGGCAGGGACTTTCTCATTTCCTAAGAAGATATATTCTATCCGCAATGCTTGAATGAGCGCATACCAGGTAAAAACCACTCGAAGTCTAACTTCAACAATTTTCTCATGCTGTCCAGTTCCAAGCTCACTGCAAATTTATGCAATAGATAGGTTAATCCGACTGTAAGCTAATTGTACAATTGCACAGTTATGTTCAGTTAGACAAAATCTAGGGAGGATTACCTGGTTGCCAGCTGTAGATAAGAAAGAGATATACATCATCAGATTCTTCTGATTTTGCAACATGATCTCCAGTGAAAAGCGCCTTTACTGGTTTGTAGAACAAGCAGACCGAACCCTGAAAAAATGCTCCTTTTAATGAATGAACCCTAGGTATGTTGGACAAGGTTTAGGATGGTGACAAATGTTTGTTAGTACAAAAAATGGATATTACTACCATCAATTACTATCAAATATCAAGCTGTATTGCTTGTCCAAATCTCAGTTTAGGAGCTGTGGACAATTTTTGACAGAACATGTCCCATTGTCTCTGAAGGTCAAGAAAAATTGGGATAGGATACGGTGCTAATCCAGTCTAATCTTAATGTCCAACAACAGCGCACATATCTTTGACCCTGCTACTCTTTAGTGTTCTATGTTTAAGAATGTTCCACCCAATCCAGAGAAGCCTTCCATACTGAAGGCTACAAGTAATTGCTTAAACAACTTCTTTCATTAAGTTGAACTTCTTACTTGGGTATGGCCTGGGGTATGGATAAGTTCGAAATCAGCTCCAATGTTCCATGGACCATTCCCAGTAAGTTTCCGCTCAACATCTACAGTAGCACTCTCTACCTGCATGAGCATGGTAACTGCAGTAAAGAATATCAGGAGAAGTATCTGAGAGCAAAACTCACTGGAGAAATAGTTAAGCTAGACTCTACACTATGTACATGTAGTTCAAACTATGAATTACTGTCCTCTCTGTACTGCAGGTTATAAACTATAGGCAAAATTTGCTACAGAAAGATGCAATCGTTTGCATGAGGGTCCTACATCGCCCGAATGGATAATCCTCTCACATTTTAGCCGCTCAGCCCACTTCCTATGATCTGCTACATCATCCCTGTAAGTAACTCATTAGATGCTATTGAATATCCAAATAAAATATTCAAAATAAAGAAGTGGTGCATTCACAAAAACAAAAAATAGAGAAACATGTTGTACAACTTTTAGTTCAAACATACTTGCGGGTCAAAAACATGTAGCGTGCTCTACCAAGTTCTTTGATGTTATTTGCCAGTTTCGTTGTATACCTTGGGCTAGAAAATCAGAAAAATATCAGAAGACCTACTGATAACCACATGTAAGCTGGACAAGAAGACTTGCTAGAGATGATCTCCAATTTGTGAAAAATGCTACCACATTGTTCAGCACGCTGTGCTGAAATTGAATACTTGTCAGAAGGAAAACTACCAATGTATCCAATTGGAACTTGATAAGTTGTTTGTCTGGCCATGGCAAGATGGGTACTAGGGATATAAACAATTTAGTGAGTGCATTGGAATTTACCTGTCGACTAGTATGTTTCCATGTGGATGGTTATAAGATAAGAAGTTGCTCCATATGAATCTTGAGAATGATAGCCACAGAGATAAACAACCTGGAAGTTTTGAGCAGTGCAACATGGATGGCATACATAGCATGAGAAAATTAACTTAATGAAAAAGTGCCCTACACATTTTCACATCTGGATCAAGAATTACCAACTGGCCTCATCTACTAGCTACCTCTTATGTCCTTTTTAACCCCATATTTCTCCTTCCAATTGGATAGAGAGAGCCCTTTGAACATCACCACGTACTCCACCAGATTAACTATCACCACACTTTTCTAACTGACTTTTTTACTAGTATTGCTACAACACAACAGCTTGATGCTGACGGCCTCATGACTCTTCTGCTACAGTATATGCTTCTCCTTTTATTTTATTTTTTTTGGGTGATAGACTGATAGTCAGTCAACTCAGCTGCCACTGCTGGGGTATTTGTTGTGCAGGAAAGTGAGTGGCTGCAACCTCATCTCTGACTGAAGCTGCAGCTCCGACACTTTCTTCAGCGACCGATACTGCAGCCGTATGCTTTCCCCGCTATCAACCGCCTTCACAAGATACCTGCGATTCACCATTAGTAATTAGTTCTAGTCACAACAACTTCACATACATCTTCCATCACCCCAAAAAATGCCATCTGTTTTTCAAAGCGAGAGCTATCCAGATGGACTCACCAGCCATTCAAGCACTGCGATGTGATGACTGCCTCCTTCCCAACAAATTTATCAGGCGTCCTTCGGTTTCCCTGCAAATTCTCTCAACGATAAGAATTCATTTCTGCCCTTTATTATTTCTTAGCAATGCAAGCGCTAAAAGCAATTGTGCTCCTTGTACCATGATCAGGACCCTCTCGCCCACTACAAATGGATACTGCACGCCCCTGGGTGATGTAGGGTTTTCAGCATCCAACACCAGCTCACCGTTGCCCTGATAAAAGAAATCAAGTAATTATTCAGATCCATGAAGGATATTGATTGCTTGAGGGTATGTTCACAGCCACAGCGTTACGTACTCTGCTACCTCCAGTGCTCTTCAGCACATCCATACGCTCAGTCACTTCTTTCCTGCGTTTGCGAAGAGCAGCATTATGAAAGAGTCTCCTATCATCTTCCATCTTCACCACTGTAGCTACTGCTCTTAAAGCTATTATATCCAAATACTAACAACAGTAAGTGAGGAGGTGAGACATAGATAATGCCAGTTTCATGGAAGAAAATTAATCGACAGATATACCGAGATTAGGAAACAAGGTGGCGGGATCAACTTCTCCATTGCAAATGGTGCATCTTGCCTAATCATAGTAAAAATAGAAAAACTGGCATGATTGTTGGTGCCACCCCACTAGACCAGAAGACGACTAAAATAGAAATGACTTGCAAGTACACTTCTAGCAAATATGGCACATAGTTTTTATAGAAACATAATTATTGTTTTATGATATATATATATACTGTGTGAAATACAAGGAACTGCTTCAGGCATAAAATACCTTTTACAAGAATGTGCCATTGCTACTAAAGGCACTCCTAAAGTCCTAATAGACACAGTTCTCTGTTAAGTAGTACATTCCAGTTTTGGATAACCTATCACTAGGGCCCTCTATTAAATAATAAAGCGGACATAAATACATAATTTAACTTAAAAAAGCACAATAAATAATTTAACTTCAAAAAAAACACAACTTTAGTGAATAATGCCAGTATCTGTGTTAAGGACAATAATCAAATTGAACTGTTAGTTGAAGCTAGTAAATTGAAGAGTGCAATCTACAGTAAAAGAGAGAACTTTGCCCTCAAAGTTACAACAAGAGAATTAATAGCCATCAGGAAGCCTGAGTATGAAGTTACAAAAATATATGTACCATTTCAATGACTTTCTTCAGCATGAGGCCACCGAAAGAGTGTCCACATAACAGAACCATAGCATCCTCAAGAAAAGCCCCACTGCAACAGACCAAATACCATTTCATCACCCATACTTTTTGTCCTCCTGTGATGCGTAGTGAGCTAAATGATGACATCCATACTAGTTTGGAAAAAAGAACAAAACTTTATGTAGGTTTATTTCAGCTATTCAATTTTGATTAAGCTAAGTAAAAATGTGCTTCTTCTCCCCTTCATTTTCGTATGTGTGCCTGATTGTCTATCACTCTGTCTCTCAGTCTCTCTCTCAAAGAAATAGGGACTAGCATATAACTTATAGGTAATACATATGAAGAATGATCCATGCAGAATAAGACAATCTATACATATGATGTGGGCTTCTTTGATGAAGTGGTACATTCTACATTCCACAAGGAACAACTTACGATAATGGATCTGAGAGGACACTCCTGAGAGATGGTTCACTAATGAAGCTGCCCTGAGATTCCTGCAATCCAAATTGGCAAGATATGAGCAATCCTGTAGTTTCGAGCACATGGTGAACACACAGTTGCATGTGCAAAACTCTATCTTGCTTTTTCAACATGTCATTTTGAACTCTTAGAGAGTTGATGAGGTGTGCTGCTCTCATGTGTCACTATAATTGAATATGGATGTATCCCATGCATGCTATGGAATTGATGCAGAGTACTGGATGTATACTCACAGAAGGTGCTTCCGAGTGATTCGAAACAGCATGCTCTTCAGCACACAAGTCATCCATAAATTGGCTTGCAGATATGGGTTGATATATCTGGGGTACGCAGTGCCCAGCTGCTGCAATAGGAGAGCAATCCAGTATAGCATTGGCATGTGGCATTAGCCTAAAGGTGAGTGATGCTCTACAACAGCAAAGGAAATTGCAATAAGAAGTTTATCATATCAAATCATTCAGTAGTATCCATGCAGGGAATTATACAAATATAACCACGAAAAAATGGAAGCAAAATGAGATGATGAAACCTTCAGCTGTTACCATAGTACTGACCTAGTCTCATTTGCGATCCTGTACCGAGAAGTTGGGCGCAAACCAGCAGTAACATGGCTAAGTGCCCTTCCAGTCAGAAGCAGCAGGTCACCAGGGCCTGAAATCCCGTCTGCTAGGTACCATTGGCCATTTGGGTCATAAACCTGCCAGAGAAGCAGCTAAACAATGTAAACTAGAGGCTGGACAGCACTTATAGGCTAATGACACTGAATAAGAGTAAAATGTGTCGACCAGAATAGCAGAGAAAATATGAGCTAAATAAACATAAAGTAAGAAAACATTAATGCATTTCAGGAAAACTAAAACCCAAAAAGTTTTTTTTTAAAAAAAAATGCAGTTTGCACAGTTGTTATAGGGATACCTCAATTCCTGGATGATCAGAAGCAACGAGCACAAGGAAGCCCCTGTCGACTTGAGGCACTGAGGAGCCGAGACACCCAGTAGAAGCATGACCACTGTGGAGGTGTTGGTGGGAATAAGTCAGCAGCAACTCTGAGGATGAGACCTCGTTAACAGGCAATGGAGTATCATCGAGCAAGTGGTCGAATACACTGGAAAATACGATGGAGACCAACTCAATTGTGAGTAGTTATAGAGGAAGGGAAGGGAAGGGAAGGGATTAAAAAAGCAGGCATTGTACTTGGTACGAAGTCGAAGATGGCGAGCAATCGCAGAGAGAGCAGCGCGGGCAGCCTCACCGAAACACCTGAAGGCATCGTCCATGCAAGCAGGGGACAGGTCGCCGCCGTCATCCGATGTCCTACTGTTTCATATTGGAAGACAGGAGGACAGGAGGAGGAAGGATTCAGATTCAGATTCAGAATTTCATATTGGAAGGCAGAATTGAAGAAGCGACGGAATTCCACAGAACATGGGTAAGAAGAGTAAGGTACCTGCCACCTGCGCGGTAAAGGTAGAGGGGTTGGTGGTTGAGGTTGGCGCGGAAGAAGGCGCGCGCGGACTGGAGGGCGCATCGGAGGATGGCGGCGTGTGCGGCGGGGAGGTCGAGGAGGGCGGCGCCGTGGCGGGTGAGGGAGGCGGAGAGGGCGTGGACTGCGCGGCCGTAGGCGGGGGTTGCGGCGCCATCGTAGGGCGCGAGGTCGTGGAGCCGCACCCTGGCGAGGCGCGGGCTACTGCTGCCGGCGGCGGTGGGAGGTGGGGAGGAGGCCGCCGTCACCATCATGGTCATGGTGGCTAGGATTCCGCCATCTCCGCCGCCACAGCTCGCTGCCACAAAACGCACTAGCCTGTTTTGCTCAACCTGCAATGCAAGCCCAACAGAAGAATAACAATGCTGTTAGGCAGGGTTTCTCTTACCGCGTACCGCCGGTAACCATGCGATGTGACCGTAAAGGTTAGCGGTAGTAGGGTTTACGGAATTATGTTCGAATTCAAAATTTTGAAAAAAATAAAAAATAATGGATGTAGTTCTTGATTTTTTTGACAGATGATGAAAAATCATTTTTGGGGATAAAACCGAAATTAGTTGATGGTCCTTATTTGCACTGTTCATCAAAAAATAAAAATTATAGTGATGATCCTTATTTGCATTGTTTATCCCGCGTATTAAGACCTAAATGATAAAATATATCTCAAACCACTAACGCGGGAAATCACGCAAATCGTGTGGTAACCACGACAAATCAGATGGTTCGAATTCAAAATTTGAGAGTGAAATTCGTATGGTTTTTAGCTGTTACCGTGGTAACCGCACGGAAAGGGGAGCCATAATCCCTGCTCAAACGGTAAGGAAAACCTACGAATAGGATTTCTTTGTGAACAACATAATATTATATATATATATGGTGTTTTTATTTTATGGATTTGAGTCTCAATGAAGTTCTTCGATCACGAGAACGTATCAATGTTATATTTTTAAGGTATGAAGGTAAATTGCTCTTTTTCTATATATATTTCGAAAGGTTGTAATATCAAAGTATTATACAAACATTTTTAAAGAAAAAGTGCATGATTTTGTATATGCAATATACATATATATATTCACAATATTTTAAAATATTGATGACTAAAGTTAATTATATATAGGAGGAGTATATGATTATATTTGTTTTAAAATAAGTTAATTTCCAGAGTAATTGTTACATTGGAGTCTGTAAATAATTAATTATATCGAGTAGATAAAATAAAAAATAGTTACATTGAAATTAGATAAAATAGAGATATTTGTTTGATTTTGATGAAAAATAAATTTATTTTGAAACGGAGGTAATAATTAATCATGTATTACATGCGGATAGAGATGGATGATTCTCCCCAGTTTGTTACTGGTCCGTGGAGTAGTGGTAAATATATAAACTAACGTAGGGTAGTAGTAACATAATAGATTGAAGAAGAAGATCGAACACGAACAGGAGCCCTCTGCCTTGGTACATTGTGCTGTTGCACGCGATCGATCGAGGTCGCCGCCGACCGCCATCGCCATGGACAGCACGGTGGAGTCGATTGAAGCCGCCTACGACGCCCTCCTGGACGCCGTGGCCTCCTCATCGCCGAGCCTGTCCGCACCACGGGGCCATCCAGGACCTCAAGAACCGCCTCGACGCTTTCCATGCCTCCTGCGATCGCGCCGATGAGCTCGTCCGCGCAGCCGCCGACCGGGTCGCCGCCACCGCCGACGTTCCTCCTCCTCCTCCGCCTGGGACAGCCACCACCAGGATTGACGCCCTGCTCCGCGCCGTGCAGGACATTGCCCACCACGATCATCCTCCTCCTCTCCAGGACGAGGCCAAAGGCAAGGCCACCGCCGGTGATCAACACCACAACTGATCTTAATTTCCTTTCCTTTTCTTTTTGCGCTGGAAATACTAGATTGATTCTGATTCTGCTTAATTGCCTTTACAATGTATAATAATGCCAATACGTTCTTGAATTTAGAGCATTTGGATCGAAAACTCAGTGCATCTATTTCTTTAATCTTTTTTTATGCGTACTGAAGACAATAAGGTTGGTGTGCATTAATCAACACGAGTCTGTTTTTTAGTGAACTCATATATAATGTAATTAAAAGCCTCTTTTTGGCTTGATGGCTAGTTAAGATTTTGGCTAGCTTTTGAGGCAGCAGTGACATCACTCTAAAACAGTTGTATATACTATGGCAGGTTCAAGGTGGTTAGGTTAAAAAAATGATTTTGCTAGGGAGGTAAAATACCTTACTCTACGATAGGTCTTTGTCTGAAAGAGAACAGTGGAGAAATTGAACCAAAGCCACACAAAAGACGGCTCAAGTAAAGACAAAAACAGGATAATAATGTGACGTGCAGGTTATTATTATCAAAGTCATATACTAATACTTACTACTATTCCATAACCATTATTGGAGGAACTAAAGCCGGCAAAGGAAAGATGCAGAGAAATGAAAGAAAGGCAACAGCAAGATTTGACACCCAGTGGCCACAGCACACAGGGAATGCAGAGTACCTGCTGCGACGAGCCACTGTCACTCTGTATTTTGTAGCACGAGCAAATGAGAGCTTGCCGACAACGCCCGACACAACAACTTAATGGAACATGGTCAGCATGAGCAAATTAGCATCGGCAAGAACAGCGATTTGCAAAAATACCCGCCATTTGCAAACATAACATGAAATGATAATAACGTACAACCCCTGCAAATAAAATATGCATATAAGATATTCTATCTCAATATGAACAATGAGTATGCCAATAGTTTTTAGCAGCTCCATCAGTCCAACAAGAAAATAGAAGTTGTGAAGGAGAAACGGATAGCTATATAGATGAAAAGAACAGATATTTGCATGCCAAGGCAGACAGGCAAAACATTACAGCACATGAAAAGAAAAAAGGAGACACTTACCAGTGGCTCGATGTTGTCCACTTCAAACATAGACCCCCACCAACATCAATACATCAGCAGTAGCAGACACCTCTGCAATCCAATCAGCACAGGTCGACGCACCCGACCGGCTGCAAGATGCAACTTCAGTTTCAGTATCACTCATTCATGTCAATTCTCAACTTGAGGGACTATAACTGGTAATAAGTCGGCAAAGGGTGCCTACCAACTTCTTGCAACAACCTGAACCTCAGCGCTCCATACAGATACAACCAAAGTCATGTGACACGATCATCAAACTGAACTTGTCCCTTATGTTCACAATTATGCTTGACTCTTCTCAGAATAGCATCTTGTAATTCAGCTGGTGAAAACAATTTGTAAAACATAACAAGCTTGTACATCCACACAGCAGATTAATACAACACGTTCTGTGACATCATTGTTCAGGCAAGCAAAATTACCTGCAGATGGATTCCACCAAAAAGTAACCAAACAGAAAACAGTACATAGAGCGCCTTCATCCAACAATTATATCAGTGACCAGTCTGTATCATTTTTCGGGTTATTCACATATAGATATAGAGGATTGAAATGCACCAAGTTTGAGATAAATTGAGACAAGGAAATGGAAAGAGTTGCATCATATGTTATCATTTAAGTTACATGGCCTACGCTGTAAATCACCAAAGAGTAGTACCTGTATTTGTTCGAAACGCAACTACCTCATACAGATAATAATATTGTGCGCTAAACTGAATGAAAGGCTAGATAGAGTTGGCCACAAGCACACAAAAGACATGCAGATCAGACATCAGACAATGGATTTAAAGTGTAAAATAATTGTCTAACTGATATTCTGATTGTGCCATGCATCATTCCTAGCAGTTACGCTTTCTTATCAGCTGGCTCAAACGAAAATTCAGCCTCAACCTTCTTCCACTCCTCCTTGGCATCACCCTTCACAACTTTCCTCATCGCCATGGCAACCTCCTTGGCGTGTTTGGCCTTCCTGCTCTTGAGCAATCCTTTGATCAGTCCTTGTACAGCTTGGAACGGTGGCGCCCACTTGTTCTGCAGGCATTCCTTGAACACCTCCAGTGCAGGACCAAACACACCCTTGTTGACTAGCCCCTCAAGCAGCATAATGTAGGTCTCAGAGTTGGGCAGCACTCCTTTCCATTTGGCCTCGGCACCTCTGGCATCCTCTTGAATATCGCGACAGCAGCACCCACCTCCCCTCCTTGCAGAGCCCCTGGATGACGGTGTTGAAGCTCCCACGGTTGGGTGGGACACCCTTTGCCTCCATAGCATCCAGCAGCTCGGCAGCCTCAAAGCTCCTCCCTTTGGAGCACAGTGCAGCCATGCGGAGGTTGTAGGTGCCCACATTGGGCTTGAGTCGCCTCTTGCCACCAGCAGCAGTGGTGTTGTCCTTGAGAAATTGATCAAAGGCAGCGTAATCAGCCGCGTTGAGGTAGCCCTTGAGGATCTCGTTGCAGGAGACAATGTCCGGCTCGACGCCTGCCTTGGCAGGCATTTCATCGAACAGCGCGCGGGCGGAGGCAACGTCGCCATTGGCAACGAGGGACTTGAGGAGAACGTTGTGGGAGACGACGCTGGGCTTGATGCCGAGCTCGGCGGGGAGGGTGCGGAAGGCTTGGATGGCGCGGTCGTAGAGGCGGTTGTCGTGGTAGGCGGAGAGGAGGGCGGAGAGCGCCCGGTCGGATGGCGGGGTGACGATGCGGAAGGTGGAGAGGGAGTGGTCGGGCATGCCGGCGGCGGAGTAGAGAGAGATGAGGCGGATGAGGAAGCCCTCGGAGGGGTGGGGCGAGGGGAGGGAGGTGAGGGAGGAGGAGAGGATGGAGGCAACGAGGTCGCGGCGGCCGGTGGAGGCGAGGCGGTGGACGGAGAGGGTGAAGAGGGGGCGGTCGGCGAGGAAGGCCGGGTGCGAGAGGCCGGAGATGAAGAGGTCGGCGAGGGCGTCCGGGGAGTGGGCGGTGCTGCGAATGGAGTTCTTGAGGGTGGCGAGGTCGGCAGGGGTTTGAGTCTGTGTCTGAGTCTGGGTGGAGAGGAGGCGTACGAGGAGTTGGCGGCGGAGAAGGAGGGCTGGGGCGGGGCCAGCAGCAAGGCTCCGGCGAAGGAGGGCGGCGGCGGCGGCCATTGGTGCTTGTTCGTTGGGGCCGGGGCGAGGGATCGGTGTAGTGCAGTGCACTGCAGGAGACGAGACGAGACGAGGGTTTAGACTAGCTAGCGGGCCTGTGCTAAAGTCCACAGACACAAGTACCTTACTGGGCCGAAACTGGGCATGCGATAGGTAGTCCACATACGGAGCAAGTCTAGTAATTGTCCCTCATGTCCTGACTGAATCGTCTCCCTCGATCCTACAATAGGATATAACGTCACCCCCATCAGAAACTGATGTAAATCACCATCGAATCAATCGCAAAACGTTACCCCCGACCTTCACAGACTAATGTAATTCACCTCCTTCGATGGTCTGAGAAATAGTTTTTTATCGATATGACAGGTTGACTATGATTGACTCGCTGAGTCAGCACGTAAAACCTATATGTCAACAACTTAACGAATCAACCGTGATCAAACTACTACCAGTAGAAACTACTTTAAATTCAATGAAAGAGTTGATTTGTATCAGTTTTTAAAGATAAAAGGGACATTATATCCCTTTAAATTTAATGAAAGAGTTGATTTGTATTAGTTTTTAAAGATAAAAGAGACATTATATCTGATTTTAGGTCGAGGGAGGTAATTCAGTCAGAAACAAGACAGACGGAAGGCAAAATTGACTTGTTCCTCCTCAGACACTAAGGACAAATTCAACGGCACATATTTGCTGTGAACCAATCCAGCGGCGCATGTACTTCCCAGTCTACCTTAGCAAGTAACCCCTCGTCCAAGGGACCAAGGAGAAGCAAGAAGCAGATAAGTGATAACATGGAGCATCAAGTTAAGTGTGGAGCTGAAGCAAAGAGGCTAGCTTAGCTAAGTAACGATGGATGGATCGAGAAGCAAGTAGAAGCAGATCGATCTTCGAAGTCTGGTACATATTCAATTCAATAGCGTGATCGTTGAGCTGAAGCAAATACATAGAGAGGATCAAGCAAGCTAGCTAATTAGCGATCGAAGGATCCATGGAGATGGCGATGAAGCAATTATTTGTAGATCCACTCGTTGGAGCGGGCACCGGAGTCGTCCGTGGGCATGTCAATGAAGATGCTGACGGCCTTGCCGATGCGGGGGCGGTCCTTGAGCTTGGCGAGGGTGGAGCGGACGTGGGCGACGGCGCCCCAGCAGCGGAGGGAGGCGGCGACGTCGTCGAGGCGGAGCAGGTACTCCTCCTCCGTGAGCGGGAAGGAGCGCTGCTCCCGGTACTTCCACATGACGTTCATGGCGAGCAGGCTCCGACCCATGAACTCCTTCTTGATCAGCGTCACGTCGTACGACCTCCCGTACTTGCTCCTTATCAGCGCCGCCAGGTCCGCCCCGCTGAACGTCGCGTCCTCCGGCCTCCCCACCAAACGCTCCAGCTCCTCCCGCCGCTGACGCCTCTTCTTCTCCTCCTCGTCCTCGTTCTTGCCGCCGCCGCCGCTCGTCGTTTCTGATTCTCCTCCGCCATCGCCCACGGCCCGGATAACCGCCACCACCCTCCTCCTCCTGCTGCTGCTCTTCCTGCCGCTGCTCATGCCCACATATCTCCCACTACTCTCACCTCCTTGTCGTCGATGGCATATGCTATATATCTGGCCGGCTTGGATGCTGCTGCTCGACACCATATTCATCATCGCCAGCCCACGCCTGCCTGCGATTAACAACTAATTCATTAACCAGTTGTGTTGATTGATTCATGAGCAACTGCATCAACAACAACAAAAATTAAGCGAGCGAGCTCCCTCTTCCATACACAATGGAATATTGATCCACAAGCAAGCATACATATAATATATATAGTATCTGGAAATCAATGGAGTAATTAAGAAACAATCGCAATGAGAATTAATTACCTTTGAAACAAGAATATATGTTGGGAGAAAAATATTGCTAGATCCTACCTTCGGCCTGCAGTCATTTACAGCTTTGAATAGAAAGGATGAGACAAGAGGGAAAAATATCTGAGCAAGAGGAAGGTAAGTTCGAATAGAAGAAGAAGAAGAAGAGGCAGAAGCAGCAGCAGCAGGAGGAGGAGAAGAGAAGAGAAGAGCAGCGGCCTGTGGGCTCCAACTATTCTACCACTCCCCAATTTGTGAGGTCCCTAGCGAGACACAGGGCAGACGGCGAGAGACCGGCTTCTCTTATGTGGTTGTCAAGAGGGATGAAACACCAGCACCACATTGTTTTCCCCCCAATAAATTCCTTCCAGGCTTTCTTTACTTTGTTTTTCTTATTTTGGTTTATCCTTTCTGCTCCAGGTTCCGATTTTTGCTGTATATATTCAAATGATAATAGGCCATACCCCAAAAAAGAAATTGCTCTCCTTCAAGGAAAAAAAGAGACCGTGTGGATTACTTAAGGTAGTTAACTTGGCAGGCTGATCATACACATTTTTAAGACACCAACCGTTCGGTCAGTGCCGGCGTCTGTCCGACTGCGTGCAATATTCCCCAAAAAGTTATAGTTTTACAAGGGAAAAAATTCCGCATTCCAACAAGCAAGCAGGCAACGTTGCAGGTTTGCACTCAACAATCGGTTAGTAATCTCCACAGGAACTTGGAACACGTCTCAATTGTACGCGGAATGAGTAGAAAAGAAGCTGCCTTGCACGCCACTGGCACTGCATACAGATTAACACACACACAAACACACAGGAACAACCTCACCTCTTGCACCCACAATACAGACATCCAAAGCTCTGTCCTTTTGAACCCATAACACATAGAAAACACTACTTATGTGCAGACAAGCAGCTCTTAACTGCACTTCCTAGTTGAAAACGGAAGGATTGGTTGTTGCGCTGCTCACTTGAACCTCAAGCACCTCCAGCTTCCGCTCTAGGATGTCCAGCTTCTCATTCAAGGACGCGAGTTTGCTCTTCGTTGTAGCTTCTGCACAAATGCATACAAACCTATGTAAGCATAGTTAACTTCAATAAACATGCATGCATAAGATAGGCTACCCAGTCCACTCTGTTTTGCTGACATACTCGAGTTCCGAATCAACATGGAGCGGATTATGTTGGGAACGCATCTTGTTTGGAGCAAAAATGAAAGGTGTGGTAGTTACCAGTGCCTTAATCCGGACCATATTGAAAAGGTTCAACATGCATTCTGGACTGAATGTACACACGGAGGGCAAAATACAGAACATATATTTTGCATAGCTATGTTAAAGGTCTTTCAAGCTTTGTTTTTTTACAGTGGTTTAATTGACATAATAATAAGCATACAGGGCTTGGAAAGGCACCAAACCAATCCCTCCTTTCCAAGTAACAACTGTATCACAATTGTGCAAAATTTTAGATAACGACAATTGTGCAAAATTTTGGTGACAATTGTGCAAATCAGACCGACTAGATGAACATAGTCACTGGAGTAGTTGGCTGGCCAACAGGAAATATGTTATCTTGTCAATGGAAGCTTAACTGACGTTGATTTAATAAGCTTATAGTCCAGATAATTCATATCCTAAAAAGATTTAAGAACAGTTTAAGGTCTACATCCACTAACACCTGAACTGAATTTCCGAATATGCTTAAGTTAGTTTCTTTGGTGTGACATCGCCAGCGGTTGGAAGGGCAGTAGAAAGGCTTGATTTTTAGATCCGGTGTTGATAATGGGAGCACAACAGGTTCAGATTAGAAGGGAGGCGGAATGGGTTTTGAGTTGAGCTCTCATCATGGATGGTACTAGTGTACATGGTTGAGGTAGAGCGCATTTGTGGAAGGCAGGGAGAGTGGAAATGAATTTTTGGTTGGTGCATAGCTTTGTCGGCAAGACCATTGGATATGCGGAAGGTAGCATAGCACCCTACAGGGAAGAGAACGAGCAAGGCAGATCTGGTAGAAAGGAAAAAGGGTAAGGGAGATCCAGAGAGAAGATCAGTGGGTACTACTGAGAATGGGTGAGTTCTAGCCAGATGCAGTGCAGGTCCATGGACGAATTATGGAAAGGATTAGGAAGCAGCAGATCGAGGGAGAGAAAAACGGACCGAATCGGAGGAGGAAGTCGAAGAGGCGGCGGACGTTGAGGGAGATGTTGGAGATGAACTCGCGGTTCTCCCAGTCCGCCTGCACCGCGATCCCCACGTTCACCGGGTTCCCCATCCCATGCCCGCCAGCGCGAGCCATCTTAATGGACGGGACTACTACCTTCTTCTTCTTCGCTCTGCCTCTGCCTCCTCCTCTACCTCGCTGCCGCCGCCGCTACTCCTCTACCTCGCCGCTGCTGCTCCTGCTCGTGTCGTCTCCTACCTCTCGCCCTCACCTTCATTCACCCCACGGCCATTTTCTCCCCCAGATAGTGCCCGAGTGGTTGGGTAGGATCTTTTGGGCTGGGCCGGCCTGCATGACTTAGTCATTAATGGGCCTATGGGCTGCATCTCCGTTCAACTCCTTTTGAGGCTATCTCCGTACTATATATAGCCCACGCAAATTCGGCCCAGTCCTTTCTTCCTCGTCCTCGAGGCTCGAGCTGTTTGTTTCTACTAGTTAACGAACGTGTGTTGCCCATGGTGGCGGCGCCGCCGCCACGGCACTGCAGCTGCTGCTGTCCCGGCCTTCGCTGACCGCCGCGCAGCTCCGGCAGGTCCACGCCCACCTGCTCGTTTCCTCGCTCCTAGCCGATCACTTCTTCCCCAACTCCCTCCTCCGCTCCCTCCTCCCGCCCTCCCAGTCCCCGCTGCGCGCCCTCCGCCTCTTCCCACGCCTCCGCCGCATTATCGATACCAATCCACTCTTCCCCAACGCCTACACCTTCTCCTTCCTCCTCACCGCCTCCGCCTCCCTCGATCCTCTTGCCCACGCCACCTCGCCGCGCATCCTCGTCTCCTCGCTCCACGCCCTCGCCATCGTCGTCGCCTGCGACGCCCAAGCCTACGTCTCCAACGGCCTCATCCACGCCTACGCCTCATGCGGCCTCCTCTGCTCCGCTCGCCGCGTCTTCGACGTCAACGTCTCCAGCAGGGACGTCTGTTCTTGGACCTCGCTCCTCAGTGCCTACGGCAGGGCCGCCCGCCTCGACGACGCGCGCGCCCTGTTCGATGCAATGCCCGACAAAACCACCATCGCCTGGGGCGCGATGCTCAGCGCCTACGTCGGCGCCGGGAGCTTTGCGGAGGCCGTCGACGTGTTCCAGGAGATGCTCAGGGCCCGCGTGCGGCCCAACAGGGCGGCGATCCTCAGCGTTCTGGCCGCGTGCGGGGCGCTCGGTGCGCTGGAGCAAGGGCGGTGGGTGCACGCCCTGGTTGCCGGCCACGGCGCGATGGCCAAGGACGGGATGGTGGCCACGGCGCTGGTGGACATGTACGCCAAGTGCGGGAGCCTCGACACGGCAAGGCAGGTGTTCTCGGGCATGGCGGAGCGGGACGTGTTCGCGTACACGGCCATGATCTCGGGCCTGTCGGACCACGGCCGCTGCAGGGACGCCATCGAGCTGTTCGGGCGGATGCAGGAAGAAGGGTGCGGCCCAACGAGGTGACCTTCATCTGCGTGCTGAGCGCGTGTGGGAGGGCAGGGCTGGTCGGCCCCGCAAGGGAGATCTTTGGGAGCATGGCGGCGGTGTACGGCATGGAGGCCGGCGTGGAGCACTACGGCAGCATGGTGGACGTGCTGGGGCGCGCGGGGATGGTGGAGGAGGCCCTGGACGTGGTGCGGAGGATGCCGATGAGGCCCGACTCGTACGTGCTGGGGGCGGTGCTGAACGCGTGCGTGGCGCGCGGCGACACGGAGGCCGGGAAGGAGGTGGCGGCGAGGATGGCGGAGCTGGGGCTGGACCGCCACAGCGGGGTGCAGGTGCAGCTGTCCAACCTGTACGCGGGGCGGGGGAAGTGGGAGGAGGTGGTCAGTGTCCGGAGACGGATGGAGGAGGGGAAGGTGGTGAAGGTGCCAGGGTGCAGCATGGTGGAGGTGGACGGCGTGGCAAGAGAGTTCGTCGCCGGCGACCGGTCGCAGGAGGCGTGGATCATGGACGTCGCCGACCAGCTGGACGCGCAAGTGCGGATCCTCGCCCATCACTGAGTTTTTCTTTAGCTTTTCGACTTGAGACGCTGAGCTCATCCGGCGATGGCGAGGCGATGCCAGGACTGAAGCTGGCTGTTTGTTAGCTAAGTACGTACACGATTCAGCGACTCTTCGGGTGGATGTGCCTCAAAAATCAAAATGAATAGGAACGTACTCGTGCATTGTTGTAAAACTTTAGTATCGTGTAAGACCACAAAGGCAAAGAGAAACAACGGAGTGAACGGCAAGAAGCAGCAATGATCATTATATTATGATTGTGCACAGCAACTTGTTTTTGATGTTGAAAGCAGGACACGGCACTTGTAGCGTTTCGCTGATATGCCATCAATCAATAACATCTTACAAGCCATTTTCAAAAGAAGGGGGCAATCGAGCAAAAGCTATCACAACGCAGCAACAGGTAGCAAGCCGTTGTGCCTGAGCAGAGCTTCCGGTGATGGCTCCCGTCCGCGGAAAGACACAAACACCTGCGTTTTCATTTCCAGAGTTAGCTTACAACGTCTTATTCCACACAAGTTAGTGCAAACTATGCCCTTATAAACGCTTATTGCACAAATAAAACATCCATGTAATGCTCTTCAAACTAACAACCGAGGTCAAGAGATGCTGTCAAAGGCACCAGAAGCCTACCTCGAGTGGAGATTTTCCACCTCCAAGTGCAAGGACTGTTTCTCTGAATCGTCTGCCAGTTTCCTCAATTGCCTACACAAAAGTCATAGCTAGAGTCAATCTCACTGATTTTTATACCCTATCTGTATTCTGTCTGCCACACATTGTTTTGTAGGGCAAAAGATATGTTTGGCCAAATAAACAAATTAGGTAAGAAAATGACCACTAAACAAGTCATTTTGACACATCCAGAGCACCTCCCTGGATTGGGGAAAAGAAGAAGAAAAACTGTACCTTCTCATTATCCAAACCAACGTCTTCAAATGCTGAGAATGCATCAGCTGACAGTACTTCAGCCCACTGTGCACATAAAAAGATACTAGTTTCAGCGTACTCATATGCCACAGAAGGAACGTAATGTTTTAAATGTTTACAATAATATACCTTGTAACTGTAGTATCCAGCTGCATAGCCTCCTGCAGATTGTCAATAAAAAAAAAGGTGAAATCTGCAGTCAAATGAATGAATGAATGAATGTACATGTAGGTTAAAGCATTGCAAACCTGCAAATATATGGCTAAAGCTGCACAGGAATTTATCCTCCGGAAGAGGAGCAAGAACCTGTGTTCGCTCAGCAACTCTTCGGTCAACATCATATATGGACAACGAACCATTTGGATCGTAAGTCGTATGCAGCTCCATGTCCACACTAGCAAAACGTATCTTCAGATGGAATGGCAAGGATTAGCCATTTAGAAAGAACATAGGCAGAAAGGAAGCATAAATTACATCTTACACTTGTTAGATATTAGTGTGCTGTGTGTACGTGACCATGACCTATACACAATACAGACAAAATAAAATATGAATCATACCTGACGTAAACTGAAGGTACCAGCACGGAAATTCTTTGCAGCGACAAGCTTTGCATAAATTTCCTCTGGAAGAAGTTCACCTGTTTCAAAATGCTTTGCAATGCTCAAAAGAGTATTCCTGGCACGAACAGAACAAATGTTTAACAAACAAGTTCAAGGCTACAAGTTAGAAAAACAAAATGATACAGATCCATCCTACTTGTGGTAGCACCAGTTTTCCATGAACTGAGAGGGCAGCTCTACAGCATCCCATTCTACTCCACGAATACCAGCAACAAAGCCTTCATCTTGTTTGGTAAGCATGTGCTGCAGCGCATGACCAAATTCATGGAACACAGTTTCAACCTACAGAAGACACATGCAAAAAAAAAAGATGTTACCCTCATAATCAGGATAGCACTACTTAATTGACATATCAGCAGGTGTGTCCCGAACTTCAGGTGAATTTGATAATTACTGATGCTCTCATCAGTACTTTACAGTGTACAATTTTCCACATATTGACATAACAGAATACTCGTACATTGGAGACTATCTGGAATAATTTACCATTGCCGTATTTATTGTTGCTTACCTCACGGAAGGTCATAAGACTGGGTTTATCGCCAACTGGTGGGGTCTGATTACACACCATATGGGCCACAGGAAGCCTGACAGGCGAACCATTGCAGGCAAGCACACGACTGCGAGAAAAACCACATTCATCCAAGCCCCTCCACGCTTTTCAGATGGTCTTGAATATGGATCGAAGTAGAAATAAGCAATAGGGCTATTCGAAGAATCTTTGACACAGTAAAATTTGACATCACTATTCCAAACCTGAAAAAGGTAAATCAGTGGTCAATAGCTGCAGAACATTAACATTTAGTTTGCTGAAGAAAAGAAAACAACTGCTTACAGGAGCCAATCCATCTGCAGGCTCTACGCTAACACCAAAGAGCTTATTTGCGAGACTGAAGAGGCCATCCATAACCTTGGGTAGTGCAAAATAAGGACGTAGATCTTCCTGCAGTAGCAATGCTAGAAATCAACTCAATGGCCTATCATCATTATAGGCAGCAGTTTCTTTCCAGGAGCACATTTAAGAGAGTTCAGCTCAACATATATATCGATAAAAGAATGTAACCCATCACAAGTACTCTGTGCAAACAATTTATGAGCTCGCAGAAGAAATCTACTCTAGAGAGCAAAGAAAGAACCTCGTTGATATCATATTTAGATTCCCGGAGGCGTTCACTCCAGAAGTTTAGGTCCCAGTGAGCCAGGTCATTGGCTTCTGGAGAACCAGAACCTTTAGCAAAGGCTTTTAGATCTTCCATATCTGCACACAGAAACAAACAGCTAAGATATTCGCGCCTAAAATGATGTTCAGCCTAGTCTTTAGAATATGCCACAAAAATTTGCTCATACTAAGACAGGTACAAGTATGAAAACAAGTATGATACATAAATAACATGAGGAACCCAAATCTCTTATATATTTGAAAGGTACAACCACAGAAAATCATAACATGATAAGAATATAGGATATGATTTATTTGTTTTTATAAAAGAACATCAAGGAGAACATCTTCACGCAAAGTCGCAAATCACGACGCGGTGCAAGTGATGCAAAGAGATGTCCATCTCTGATTTCTCAGTGTGTGCAAATGAACAAAATAGCAGGAAGAAAAACAATAATTTGATTGGCTATACCTTGAACAGCATGATCCCAGGAGGCAGCACGAAGTTTCTCAAGAAGCTCTTCTACGCGGTCAACAGTTGCCATTTTCTGAGCCATGCTTACCTTCAGGATTTAAAACTAGTTTAGAAAAACTCGATAATAGTATATATGATTTTGATGTGCAAATGCAAACACCTCGGCATAGTTCTTGTAGCCAAGAAGTTTAGCCTTCTCCAGCCTCAACTTTAGAATTTGGCTGATGATATTGGTGTTATCAAGGTCACCACTAGAGGCACGGGTAAGGTAAGCACGATAAACTTCTTCACGAAGTGCTCTGTTCCGTGCATGTTGCATAACAGCAATATAGCTTGGCGCATCCAATGTGATGATCCATGGTCCGTTTTCAGCCGAAGCATTTTCATGACCCTAAAAAATTGCTTGTCAGCGTAATGAATCAAGAGAGAACTTCTAAGCTTCAACAATGGTGTTCTTAGCTTATACCTTTGACACGGCAGTCTGTGCTGCTAAGCCAAGTGCTGTAGCAGGTAACCCATCAATTTCATTCTTATCAGTAATTAATTTCTCGAATTTCTTAGTTGCATCCAGCACATTTTCACTGAACTTTTGTGTTAACTTCTCAAGCTCCTGAAATGATGTTAGCATTCCATTACAAATATGAACCAGCAAAACGTCCAAAAATAAAGAAAATAAATAAGCATGAACAAAAAGGGTGAACAAGAAAAGAATATATGAAATAGACAGTCATCAGAAGTATTAAATAGCATCTACAATCAGCTGCAACAAACAGCAGCCACCCCCAAAAATGTGACATCACAGAAGCAGCTAAGGTTTATAAATGTCAAGTAATCCTACGTTTGTTGACCAAAAGCATGCAGATTTGTCAGGAAGAAACAAGCAAGTACATTCTGGACTTGTCTGTAATAATCAGTATAATGTGTTTGATCAAAACTTGAACAGTGCAGCATAGCATAGTAGATGCTTCAAGAGCATGTCTGGTGAAAAAGATCATGCCAGAGCCTATGTCCAACTATGTACAATGAAGAAATTTTTTAAGTTGCTAGAAGAGTGCATGAAATAAGATTTTCACCAAAATAAACAGTACAATATTTGATAAAAACAAAAAAACAAGATTACCTGTTCGATTTGATTAAATTTCTCCCTCTGTTCATCCTCAAGTGCAACTCCACTTAGAACAGCTTCCTTGATTTGGGCTGGCGAAGGAAAGAAGGAATATTATAGGAAAGAAAAATGCAAGTAATCATCTGCCATAAAGAAATGCTGTAAAGTTGGCAACTTGGGTTGGAAATGTTTGGAAGTATAACATATAATGATGGATGATAGCAGCATTAGACCATGATGACAAGGCAGATAAACGTGGTTTGAGTGCGGCATTATTATAACATAGAAGGTGACCTTCTACTATACGCTTGCGAGGCTCGCTGAGGGTTTCCCAGTCTGAAGAATTCCTTATGGCGTTGAAAGCTTGGTATATAGGCTTGCTCTGGCCCAGCCTTAGTTGGAATTTGACTTTGTCAGGCTGTGGCAATCATTTGAGTTGATCATCAGTCAAGTGAGGAGGAAGGGGGTAAAGGGAAACAAAGAAAGCAACGCGTTGCGGTACGTACCTGAACGTCCTCGACGGCGGCGCGGAGGTCGGAAGAGTCCTTGACGGCCTTGAGGTGGTCGACGGTGCCCCAGACGACCTCGAGGCTGTCGACGATCCGCTCGAGCGGCTCGACCAGCTTCCCCAGGTGGGCTGCACGCCCTTCTCGAGGTCGGCGAGCTCGCCCTCCTGCAACAAGGAAGGGTCAGATCCGAAATTGTGGGATGCGAAGCGACGACTGGTGGATGGATGGCACGTACGAGGCGAGCGAGGAGCGTGCGGACGGCGGGGCGGACGTGGCTGGGCTCAACTCGATCGAAGGGCGGGAAGTCGAAGTCGGCGAGGAGTGGGTTGTCGTCGGTGGCGATGGCCATGGAGGAGGCGTAGGCGGAGCAGGTGGCGGGGAGACGCGGCGGGAGGCGGGGCAGAAGGCGCGGAGAGGGGAGGAGGCGGGGAGGAGGAGGAGGGCCCTAGAGCTAGAGCTAGGGTTTGGGAGGCGAGCTCGAACGAGGAGTGGGAGACGGAGGAGGGAGGAGGAGAGGATGAGCAACACCATGGCGATGGCGATTCCTCCTCCTCGTGGTGGGCCCATCGCTCTCTCTATCCTTGGCTCTCTTTTGGGCTCTTAGCTTAGCGATAATTTCATTTTCATGGGCCAAAATATCCATGCGTCTGTGGCGCCTGGGAGTCTGTTTTTCTATTTTTATTACTCGCGGGAGTCTGCCTTGAAAATTGTAAAAAGAGAGAGAGAGAGAGAGAATTTAAGAAATAAAAAACACCATCAATAAAATCAACTTTTTGAAAATACCATCGTATAAACATATTTGTATAATACCCAAGGCCTAAAAATGATATTAGGTTCATACCTAAAAATGATGTACCTGGACTTTTCAATTTGACCAGGAACATCCCTTATTAGCACCAGCACCACCTATATACGTATAATTTTACCATTTCATCGGGTTCATCACCGTATGCTCGCATACACCATGTATATATGTAGACATACGTCATGCCACGACTATTTCATCGGGTTCATCCGATACCGTACACTAAGTATATATGCGTAACTGTAAAGATCGACTTTGATACTATTTGTAATGTTGAACCTGAAAACGGCATTGGATCTAGCTCATTCAGCTAGACTGTACCTATATTATTATCGTCCTAACTTCAATCAAAAAGATTCGAACCGGAGTTAACAGCGATTAGGCTCCATCCGGCTCACTCGGTTAACTAGTGAGGTGGTACAGCGCTCGGCTACAGTGACACGTAGTACTGTGGTGTGCTGCTGCTGCTTGGGCTGGGCTGCTAGTTAGTTTGCTCTTTCTTTTTCCTTTTTGTTTCTCGATTATTTGTTGGGGTGTTACAGTTTGTCCAAAAATATCATGGTTGTTATATTTTCGCTAACACCCCTTTGTTAAGTGCTATAAAATAAATCATTTTATCTTTTACGAATTGTTGAAAGCTTTTGTTAGCTTAAATTAATTTGTAGGCTACTCTTTACAAGTTTTAATCAATTTTCAACAATTCTTTAATGGTAAAATCATGTTTTTATAGAACTTAACAGAGGACTACTAATGAAAACCTAAGGATGATGATATTTTCAAAGTAAAATGTTTGTACGATGGTATTTTTAGGAAATTGGGTTCGTCAATGATATTTCTTGAATTGATGTGTTTATCGATGTCATTTTTTGGATTTTTTTAAAAGGAGAAAATTTATAAAAAAAATAAATTACTTTTAAAATATGTTTAAATTTGGTGTGGTTACCGTATGATTACCGTTACTTTACCCTGAGGGTAAACTGTGTTCTCGAGATGCAACCATGAAAGTTAATTTAGCACGCATGGGAGCCATGAGGACAACATAACAGCATCTCTCAATTTGCAATTTGCCAAAGAGGAAGAATCTTTTTATTCATGAATTAATTTGCAAATGAAAAGGAGACAAGGGGAGTAATGCTAGCTAGCTAGTAGTAGTGGTTAGGAGTTGTGGATCTGTTAGAGAATTAATCATCAATGTACATCAATTATATTGTTCCGGGCAAAAATCTTTTTTCTTGAGGCTTGATTTCTTCATCACGCATGATCTTCGTATTCTTGTTGTTGTTATTCCTGATTGGCTTGGATTAATTGTGCGATTGCTACTCTTATATGATTGGTCAGTATAATTGGTTAGGCCTCGTGATTATGATTATTCCAGCTGCTACAACGCAACATGTCATCTCATTTCATGACGCGGTTGCATAGGCGCGACACATCAGACGGGCGAACCGGCTTGATCAAAAAGTCTTCAGCCCCCTCCTCCAGGCACCGCCGGATTCTCGTCGGCGAGTTCTCCGACGACATTAGCACCACCGGAATCTCCTTCAGCTCCGCCGACTCCTGCCATGCCCAATCCAATCCAATCTTCAGTTGCTACTACAACACCCAGATACAGAGCGAAGCTGAGTGACTGTCTGAAATGCTAACCTTGACCCTCTTGAGGAGGTCGAACCCTGTCATCTCCGGCATGCAGTAATCAGTGATGATCATATGCACATTCCGATCCTGCATCATAACACAAACTAATTTTACATTCATTTCCAGCAAAAATTGACTGACATCCACAGGCATAGAGATTGAAGAACATACCAGACTGAGAACCTCCAGTGCTCTCTTGCCACTATCCACCGTCGTAACTGCATGCACAACAACAACAACCAAACAAAATTCAAGGTGACTGACTGCTTATTGTTCTTGATATACTTGATACTAACCAACCAGACCAAATGAACAATCAACGACTTCGTTCTATATGAAACTTAATTCTATACAGATGACACATAGATTTGCTAGCTAGTCATATTGATCAGTTAATAGAAATGCGCGCAATTGTACCTCGATATTTGGAGCTGCGGAGGAGCCTGGAGATGACAGTACGGTCGACGATGCTGTCGTCCACGGCGAGGACGTGCGGCTCCTGCTCCGGCACCGTCTTCGTCGACATGAGGCAGAGAATGGAGCAGAACAAACTCTCTCTTTTGGTGTTCTTGGCGATGGACAAGTCGCAGCCTGGCCTTTATACAGTGGTAGTTGGCAAAGAACTGAGTACCGACCGACCACAGAATATACAATGGAAAAGAAAAGCATTTCCAACAAGGAGAAGGAGAAGAAGAAGATGAGAAATGGAGGAGGATGAGATCTAAGCAAATCTGTAGAGGCGGTGGTGCAGCGCTGGCCGAGGCGCCTACCCCTACCATACCATATTGTACCATGCCAGGCATAGCTGCCTGCCCAAATATCCATAACCATAATTTCCTATTCAAGCTCCTCATTATACTAGTACCTGTTTCACATGGCACAATACTCCTAACCCGGTCTCATCATCTATAAAGAAGACATTAATTACAGTCAACACAAGTGTGTGTGAGAAATTAGGGTGTTTAAATAAGATGGCCCCATGCCATCCATTTCCTTGTCAGCTAGATGAGTCACACCTTCATATGGATTTCTTATAGCTAGACAAGATCCAGATCTTGAGTAGCATATTGATTGATTTTGTCCCCTATCTCAAGTTTTTGACATTTCAGTTGGATGTATTGCTCTTTGCAACAAGGTTCAAACATGCAAATTCAAGGCAGAAATGTGAGGAAGTTCAGCAATGGGAATCCATCCCTGTCCCTGGACCTTAGGGAGCCTTTCCCACAGTAGATGCACTAAACACCCACACTACAAGACCAACAAATTCTCAAGGACCACATAAAAATATTTTTCCACAAAAGAAAAAGATAATCATGCACGAACTCTTCACATTACAACATTTTTGAAGGAAGCATTACAGCATGTCCAATATGTGTAGGGAATCTTGAGGATAAAATTATTTGTGCACGGCAACTACTACTCCACAGTCCCACCCCCATTCTAAAATAATAATGGCGGAAGAATGGATTACTTCAAAAACTAATCAAATTTCAAGAACCCAGAGATTCTGATATATGATGTCTGACCTGAGGCTGGAGAGTTGAGAAGCCCCTTTATTTTATTTCCTGAAGTCAGTTTCTCTGTATCTGGACTGCCATTGAGAAGCCTACATCCAGCATAGCAACGTGATTGGTCGCAGAAGAAGGATTGCTGCTGCTGATCCATCTTGGGAGCCGTGGCTTTTTCTTTATGAGACAGTATTTCATTACTTCATCCTTCATAAGTGTCCAAGTGTAAGCTGTTCAAGTATGATGAGCTGCTGCTCTTTAGTAAACATCAGGGGATCACAGCTTAGAATCATAAGGTCAACTCAATAAAAATGAAAATTTCAGCTCATGCTTTTGAGAAACGCAAGAATCAAAGGTCGGTAATGACGCGAGATTTTTCATTTGACTCTGCTGCAACGTAGGTAATTGCACTTATCTTTGCCCATTTGGTGAAAACAAAATGGATCAGGTATTTAGATTCAGTTCAGCTGGGGATATGAGGTGCTGCGAGAACGAGACATTTCCCTCTTCCATACACCTAAAAGGTCTAGTAATATTCAAGAAAAACAATAGTTGAAAATGTTATATAGTTAGCTACTGAAGCAATAATTGACAGCAAAAATGACAAAATCTGCATAATCAAGTTTCAGGACATGTATGTGGCACAGTACTACTCAGAGCTCGACTCTGAAGCCATGTATTGCTGATCTGTTTAAAAATACAAATCAAGATTAAATAATTAGCATAACAAAACACATTTTTCAGCAGCCAGATGGCATTGTGGAGCACACAAGGTCCCTCATACAAGCTGCACTAAAGAAGAGTTCACATCAGGTATTAACTTTGACATGTCAATCTAAAAATATAATAGGTCGGCATACACTTAAACACACCCTACTTGTGATTGAGACAATCTTTGATGTTGGTGCCTTTTTACAAAATGAAATCCAACCATGTTACTATGAATTTGAAGCATCCAGCATGGTATGTCACTATACTGAGCAATGACAGATGGATCGCAACTGTGTGTCGACAATTAACAAAATGCATCTAATATTTTTAATGCAGGAGATCAGGAAAGTAACGAGGGAAGCCTCACTGTCATGTAGAAGAGAAAGTAGTTAGTAGGGACAATTCCACACTCACAAGGCATTATTTGGCACATATTGTCAAGGGCCTCAAGCCCTAGGATAGCACGACCCGACTACGTAGCTCGTAGTTGCGATCCGTCTTCTCCGGCGAGGTTTACCCCTCCGCCCGTAGGCTTAGATGAATGAGAGAGAGAGAGAGAGAGGAGTATTGGGATAACTGATTGCTTGCTAAACATTGTGAAGTTTGTTGATACAAATAGCCATCCGGCCAATCCATGCAAAAGGAAACTAATCAGCCAATCCATGTAAAAGGAAACTAATCAAATCCTTAATTCTAGAAAATAAACAAACTAGCAATCGCCGCCTTCCATCTAGCCACTCGGTCGATGGCCCGGCTGAGCGCGACTTGCGCGTTACGCCCCGCGGCGCACGTCGTGGTTACGCCGGCCGGGCATAGCCTTGGCCCCACATGACATCTCTCCTCCTCGAGATCCGTGTCGTCCTCGAGCCGGAAATCGGGATATGTGGCGCGGAACTCATCGAGGTCTTCCCACGTAGCTGATGATGCTGGTTCGCCGCTCCAGTAGACCAGGACCTGCCGGACGCCGCGGGCCAACCGTGCCTGGGTGACGCGGTCAGGGGTTAGGATGACCGAGCCATGGTGGATGTCGGGCAAGGGCGGGGGGCTCGCTGGTGGAGTCCCGACAAACTTCTTGAGCGTCCCGACGTGGAACACGTCATGGATGCGGGCCTGCGGGGGCAGCTCCAGCCGCACCGCGACCGCGTTGATGATCTCGGCGACGCGATAAGGGTCGAGGAAGCGAGCCTTCAACTTGCCCGTGGTCGCGTGTGGAAGGGACGACGCGGCACGCCGGCGCATCGAAGTAGTGCCCGATCACCACGGCATAGGACACCCGACGATGATGCTTGTCGTAGTGGATCTTTTGGACCGCCGAGCACGCTCCAGCGACGGCGCGCGTCCGCGAGGAACTCATCGCGCTCCTCCAAGTCCCGGCGACCGCGGCGACCCGAGTTTCGCCAGCTCGTACGAACGGATGGTCGGCGGGTCGCGGCCGTACACCACGCGGAATGGAGTCTCCCGGAGTGACGACTGGTAGGCCGTGTTGTAGATGTACTCGGCCCATGGCAGCCACCGGAGCCATTGTCGGGGGCGATCGCCGGTGAAGCAACGTAAGTACATGACGATGACCCTGTTCACCGCCTCGGTCTGGCCGTCCGACTGTGGATGGAAAGCGGAGGACATGTGGAGCTTAGTCCCCATCAGCCGCATGAGCTCGCGCCAAAATGTGGAAGTGAAAATCGGGTCGCGGTCGGAGACGATGGACTGCGGCATCCCGTGGAGGCGGATGATGTCGGCGAAGAAAGCCTGTGCCACGGACTCGGCGGTGTATGGGTGGGCGAGGGCGATGAAGTGGCAGTACTTGTTGAAGCGGTCGACGACGGAGAGGATGACCGACTTGCCGTTCACCCTGGGAAGCGCCTCGATGAAGTCGAGCCCGATGTCTGCCCAGACGCCGGTGGGAACGGGCAGCGGCAAGAGGAGGCCAGCCGGGTGGAGGTGCTCTGACTTGTAGCGTTGGCACGTGGCGCATTCCCGCACGAAATGCTGCACAAGGCGACGCATGTTGGGGAAGTGGAAGTCGCGGTGAAGCCGGTGCCAGGTGCGCTGAACGCCTTCGTGGCCATCTTCATGGACCGCTGCGACGATCTCCTGGAGCAAGGGTGATGCGGGCGGTATGTATAGACGCCCGTCATAGAGCACCATGTTGTCGACCACCGTCCACGGTGCGGTCCGAGTGCCGGCGCGTACCTCGTCATGGATGGCGATCAAGGCGGGGTCTACGGCCTGTGCGTGATGAAGTCGGCTAATGAAGTCGAAGCGTGGGGCCGAGATGGAGCGGAGACCGCCCATGCGTCCTCCTCGGCATCGCGGCAGAGAGAGCGCGTTTGCTACGGCGTTTGTCGCCCCGGACTTGTACTCGACGGTGAAGTCGAAGCCAAGCAACTTGCCGACCCAGTGGTGTTGTGGTATGGTGGCGAGGCGCTGGTCCAGCAGAAACTTGAGGCTGTGGTGGTCCATCTTGACGACGAATTGGCGGCCCCACAAATATGGCCTCCAGTGCCGCACCGCGAGCACGAGACCAATGAGCTCCCGCTCATATGCCGCGAGAGAGCGATGCCGGGCCGCGACAGGCCGGCTGAAGAACGCGATCGGGTGGCCCTCTTGGAGCAGAACGGCGCCGAAGCCGTACGTAGACGCGTCGCACTCAACTCACGAAGGGCTTGGTGAAGTCCGGCAGGGCCAAACCGGTGCCGAGGTCACGGCTTCCTTGAGGCGCCGAAAACCGCCTCGCGTCGGGGTTCCGGGCAAACCCTTCCTTCTTGAGAAGCGCCGTGAGCGGGGCCGCAATCGACCCGTAGTTGTGGACGAACTTCCAGTAGTATCCCGCCAAGCCGAGGAAGCCACGCACCGCAGGCGGATCGGGCGCGGCCTCTCGTGGATGGCTGGACCTTGGCGGGATCCATGGCGGCGCCTCGGCCTTGGAGACGGTGTGGCCGAGGTGATGCGACGGAGTCCACCCCGAAGGAGCACTTTGACCGCTTCACGAACAGGCGGTGCTGGCGCAAGAGCTCGAAGACGATGCGCAGGTGCCGGAGGTGATCTGCCCACGAGGTGTTGTAGATCAAGATGTCATCAAAAAAGACAAGGACAAACCGTCGGAGGTAGGCGCGGAGGACGTCGTTCATCGGCGCCTTGGCGTGGTCGGAGCGTTGCACCGGCCGACGGCATCACCGGGGAACTCGTAGAGGCCGTCATGGGTGCGGAACGCGGTTTTGTGAATGTCCTTGGGTTGCATCCGCACTTGGTGGTACCCCGAGCGCAAATCCAACTTGGTGAAGAAGCGGGCACCGTGTAGTTCATCGAGAAGCTCGTCGACGACAGGGATGGGAAGGCGTCCTTGACGGTGAGAGTGTTGAGGGTGCGGTAGTCGACGCAAAACCGCCACGAGCCGTCGGCCTTTTTGACAAGGAGGACCGGGGAGGAGAAGGGCGAGTCGCTGCGACGGACGACGCCCTGCTCGATCATCGCGGCGCACTAGCGTTCCAGTTCGTCCTTGTGGGCCGCCGCCGGTATGGCCGGACGGCGACGGGGCGGAGCCGGGCTTGAGGACGATGGACTGGTCGTGCGTGCGCTGCGATGGAAGGCCCTTCGGCTTGGTGAAGACGTCCCCGTATGCGGCCAGGAGCTCGTCCAGGAGCGTCCCACTGGCCGCAGCGATGGTACGTAGGCGCGCGACGGAGGACGAGGGTACGCCCGACTAGCTGATGGAGCGTCCACGGTACTGGAACGTCATCGCACGGGAGGTGAAATCCTGCACGATGGGCCCTAGCGTTCCCATCCGGCGGGTGCCCAAAGACGACGTCGTATCCTGCAAGAGGCATGACAAAGAGGTCCGTGTGGAACGTCGTGTCGTTGATGGAGAATGGTGCGCGCGAGCACGCCGGACGAGCCACGCGCTCGCCATTCGCGGCCGTCGCCGTCATGCGCGGTGGTCCTAGATCGACCCACGTGCGTCGTGCTGCGTCCTCGCCAATGAAGCTGTGCGTGGACCCGCTGTCGAGCAGGGCGAGGAGGGAGACACCACCGACGGACACCTTGATCTGGATTGTGTCAGCGACCGGTACACCCGCGACAGCGTGTAGGGAGAAGAGCGGGGACTCCGTGTCCGCCGAATCCTCGATCGCGGCCGTGGCGTCATCGTCGTCGTCGTCCGCGGAACAGTCCAGGAGAAAGAGGCATTTGCACACCTTATTGTGGCCGCGGCTATACTTCTCATCGCAGTTGAAGCACAGGCCGAGGCGTCGACGTTCCTCCTGTTCGGCCTGGTTGAGTCGGCGGACGGGCCGCCCGTCTACCGACGTGGTGGCCGGTGCTGCCTTGGGCGCCGGGTGCTGTTGTAGGGCCGGCCGCGGTCCCGGCATGGGGAGGACACCCTTGGCGGTTGCCTTGCCCGGGAACAGATATGGCTTCATGAGCTTGAACTGCCTGACGAGGCTCATGGCGGCGCGAGGGTTTGCGGGTTCGCCGTTGGACCTCGGAGACTCGAGCGACGGCAGAAGACCCCGTGAAGAGCCGCACTCGCCGGGATTCATCGAGACGACCGGCGCGAGGAAGCAAGGCCTGAAAGCGGTCCTGGTAGTCCTTCACCGTCCCCGTACGGCGGCACGACGAGAGCTCGAAGAGGGGCGCCGACCGGAGCGGAGGCCCGTAGCGCAAATTGAGGAGCTCTTTGAAGCGCGCCCATGTCGGTGTGCCTTCATCCTCCTGGACTTGCATATACTAGAGCTGCGCGCCGTCTTGGAGGTTGTAGGAAGCCATCCGGACGCGTTCTTCGCCATGATGCGCCGCTTGGGACGAAGAACGATTCACACTTGTTGATGAAGGACAGCGGTCGCTTTTGCCATCGTAGCGCGGAAACTCCGGCGCCAAGAGTTTGCCTGGCCGGTCTTGGTGATGCTCGCCAAAGCCCGGCGGCCACCGATGCCGAGGACAGTGAGGGCACGAGGGAGAGGTCGTGGATGGCCTTCGCGTTGGCCTCGATTGATCGTTCGCATTAAGGCCACATTCTTGGTGAGCTCCTCGAGTGAAGCCTTGAGGTCGTCCACCATGGTGCCGGCGCAAGATGTGACGGACGTGGATGAAGATGATGGTGCGGGTGGTGGTGGCTGGCGGAGGTGGGCTAGGGTTTGTGGTGGGTGGCGCGCGGTGGATGCCGGAGCCGAGGATCGAGAGGAACGTGATACCGTGTTCTCAAGGGCCTCAAGCCCTAGGATAGCACGACCCCTACTACGTAGCTCGTAGTTGCGATCCGTCTTCTCCGGCGAGGTTTACCCCTCCGCCGTAGGCTTAGATGAATGAGAGAGAGGAGTTTTGGGATAACTGATTGCTTGCTAAACATTGTGGAGTTTGTTGATACAAATAGCCATCCGACCAACAAAAGGAAACTAATCAGCCAATCCATGTAAAAGGAAACTAATCAAATCCTTAATTCTAGGAAATAAACAAACTAGCAATCGCCGTCTTCCATCTAGCCACTGGTCGATGGCCCGGCCTGAGCGCGACTTGCGCGTTCTGCCCCGCGGTGCACGTCACGGTTACGCCGGCGCCGGGCATAGCCTTGGCCGCACATGACACATATGCTCAAAATATACCCGCATTGCATACACAAAAAGGAACGAACGTTCAACTGCAGGATAGAGTTTTATCCAAGGGAAACACGATAATATAGTATAGTATCTCAGATAGGTAAAAAGGACATGGATTGTACCTTCTAGGACAAATGGGGTGAAATAGGCTATGAGATGTTCATAGTGCCACATATTCCATTTCTCATTGGCCTAGAACAGCATTGGTTTAAAAGCACAAACCACAGCAGAAGTTGTCTATTTGGGCTACCAAATGTAATACCTCTCCGATGGGATTGCCACACCATGGATGGGGAACTACCAGAGTTTATCATAACTTGGCTACTCAAGATATCTGTTCTATACTAATAGCTCCAGGATAAAAATAACATAAATAATGAGAATCTCAATAATTCGTCCTCCAACAGAAAACAGTACAAAATATTGTACAGAAATCAAAAAGAACAAAGAGTATGACAAAGTATATTAGCAGGATATATGATGTACCAACTTAAATACTCAGACAGATTCTCTCTCATTTGTACTCATTGCTTATAGGGCACATTATGATGTTTGTGTATTCTACCTACAAAGGATACAGATATCTACGACTTGTACAAAAAAGAGGCACACATGAGAAACACTCTTCTAAACTATCCCACCTAAAAGATGCCAAACTATGTAGCAGACTATACATGAGCTAATGTTAGCAGCATATTAACCCAAATATGCAGAAATACCATATGTATACAATACACACACAAAGCTCCAATCCAAACAAGAAAAGAAACCTCTAGAACAACGTCTTATGTTTCAATAAATCCTATATTCTTGATGACAAAATGCAAGAACTAGGATGTATCCACTCCACATAAGCAACTTAATCCAAAGATGATTTCATATTTTTCATCGCCAGATTATGCTCTCTACAATTATCATACCACACCACTCTGTAGAAAAAATTCCACATGTTGGACTGCCCTCGTCCTCTGGCTACATGAAACTTGCAATAACAATGCTTGCTCAATTTATTTTTGTTGTTGCACTTCTCCAGATAGTTGAAACTTTGAACACAAACAAACCAGCCCTGCTGCAAGCTTTCAGATGTTCTTACGAGGCTGTTCAGTAGCTGACTGTTCTAAAAAGTATGCAGCCATACCATTTGGTCCACTTTTAATATTAATAACAGCTGATGAGGGTAGAGGAGCACTATTAGAATCGATAACATCGTCAACAAGTTCAGTGTACCGTGTGTCAGCTAGCTCAGACATAGTACTGCTCCCAGTGCTACTACTGATTGTGAATGCTTGTTTCCTTTGCCGAAGCCCTGCTGCTCGTGCCACTTCAAAATCATTGCTTACTGCCATTGATGAATCCCTCCAAGAAGCATCTTTTGCATATAGTTTTAGAGAAGGCGTTGGTGCAAGAGCAGGTGTAATTCCAGCTACCTCCTGAGGGTCCATGGGACTATTCTGTTGCCAGAAATCATATCAAGGCAGTAAGTACAGTTGGGATACCTTGCAATACCAGGTTTAAATAAGTCACAGAACTCACCTTAGTAAAGAACATAGAAGTTCAAAGTAACATATGAGGGAATGTGACTCACCTCATGGTCGTCATCTAAGTCTTCTAAATCCTCTTTCACATCGTCCAATCTACCGTCTTTTGCTTCCTTATCCATGCAAAGCCAATCAGGTAATTCATAGCCCTTGGGAAACTGAAGAGCAAGTGCCATTGGTTAGTAAAGATACACATTCTATTTCCCCAAATTAAGTGATAATGTATTAATGTGCAATCAAATTAAGCCATAACGTCAGATTATTGAAATGAGAAATATTGTGTTATCCCCTCTATCTTTTTCCCACTGTGTAGTACTATTGCTGCTTTCAATAGCATTATTTTAAGTTCCATTTTAGAAAGTTCATCCAACAGGCATTCACCTTTATTTCCGACATCTGTAGACAGTTCTTGGGTAGCCTCCGCAATGTTGAGTTCAGAATGACAAGAAGAAGAGCATCTGGTATTGTCATGGCCTTTTTCAGCTTCAGTGTCATTATCTACAAAGAGGGGCATCCCTGCCAAAAGAACAGCAACCTCTGGTCCTTCCTGATACAGTGGCTCAGAGAATCCTTTCTCAAAATTTTCAGGGGCTACGGGGCAATTATTATTCGGAGCATATGGAAACAATCCCGGCTTGTTCGGAAAACTTTCAGTATGCTTGACATCTTCCTTAATTATAGCTGTCTGCTCTGAATTACGGGCAATTTCATTTAATGATTTGTTTTCCCTTTCTTCACCAGCAGGAATCGTATCAAAACTATGAACATCAACCATTAGAGGATCACTTGATCCTTTTCCAGATGATCTTACAGCTTCCTGTGTCAAATGGACATCGGCAGAGAAAAATGATGAAATTGTCTTGTATGTGTTAATTTCAGCTTTGGAATTCTGAATTGTATGAACAGATGAAGAAGGCAATAAGTCCAAGTAATCATCTGATTTTCCCATGTCATTGCCTATATCTGGAGTTACGAAAGCATTAACAACGTTGGATGAAACTTCATGTAGTAAACCATCTATTGATTCCCCAGCAACATCAAGAGTTTCTATCATGTTGGTCTCTGGAATAAATTCAACAGACCTACTGTTGTTTCCATAATATTCTGTACTATTCACACTGTAAAACATCATGGTGTTCTTATCATCCAAGTTGAAAATTTGACTGTTTTCTGGTTCAGCCAATGCGCCACCTCCAGTAGCATGCATCATGTTAACCTCTGAAACACATGAGGATGACCTGGAATATAGTGAATATTTTTCAGAATTTATGCTCTCTTCTGGAGATACAAAACTTTCCTCTATACCGAGAGTAAGTCCCTGTAATGTTTCAGATGGAACTCGTTTGCCATAATGAAACGATCGAATCTCGTTTCTGTCTGAAATAAATTGAGAAGATCCAGTGTGATTCTTCCAATTTTCAGCTCTTGTAACCTCATCAAGAAAGACAGGAGTAAAAGCAGAAGTCGTTCCATCTTCAGACTCAGAAAGTCTGCCCTGAACAGAAGAGGGTGCATTGTCTTCCACAGCACTGGCACGTAAAAGGTAAGAACTCGAGCTGCTTGAATAAAATACATCATTATTGATCTCACCTGAAGATAATAAAATCCCTTCAAAATTACAAGTTCTTTGGTCTAGCTGATTAGAAAATGCTTCCTGAGTCTTCTCCTGGCCACCTTGAAAATTTTCCTCATGTTGGTGTCTGAAACAAAATGTGCAGGCATTACATTATTTATCATAGCCTGAGTGTTACTATCATCACATGAAGGGTTGACAACAGCCTTTATAGGGTTAAATGGGCCTTCATCTTGTGATTCAGACAAACTTTTCTTGACAGCTCCATGAGCTTCGGTAATAGTTGTCTCTATTCCATTGCATAAAAACATTCGGATGTAGCTAATGAGTGTTCAGAAATATCAACTACAGGTGGATTCATAAAATCTTCCTTATCCAAATCAAAAGGTAGACAGTTTGGCTCCTTTAAGTGCAAGTCATACGATAATTCCTCCTTTAAGACTTCATCGCTATCTGTGAGTAGCTCTCGAGATGTTGGGTTGTTCAATTCAGGATTAACGGCAACAATCCTAGGAACTTCCATCATATTGGCATCTTGACAGCATAAAGGGAAACCTGAAGTTTTCATGTACTGTTCAGTAGTACTGACTACAAGCGGACCCAGCAGAGATTCCACCTCTGAACTGATGAATACATCATTTCTTTCCTGCCCGTTAAATCCATATGGTTCTTTTCCCTGGTATCCTCGTCACCTTTCATCACTAACTCTGCAGAGGATGAGAATCTCACCTCAGGATCCTCAAATTCCTCACGATGCAACTCTTGAAATGCTGGAAGGTTCAATCTAGGACTGACCCCTGTATCAATGTCCGCAACAGCTGCAATGATGTTTGCATCAGTAGAGATGCAAGCTAGTGCATTGGTAACCTCATCAGGATCAATTATCACTTCATTATCATCAATGGCATGTGAAGTAGGGACCTTCTCTGGAGCGAAAGTATCTGTTTGCAGCGCTGCTGATTTGTGTGGCTCAAGCAATGATTCCTCCTTGCCACCTTCTGGAGGAACCTTTTCAAAATTTTCTAATGCAGATAGCACTGGATCAGATGGATTCGGGCTCACATCATTTAAGCTACCATAAGCAACAATGTAGTCAGATGGAGAAGCAGGAACTTCATTAATAGAAACTGGATAGGATTCCAGCTTTTCTGGTTGAGATGGTGAGTTTTCCTCGCTGACTTTGACAGGCATTTCTCTGAAGACAGTCCCCAAGGATGGTATCCCATGTTCAGTTAAGCATGAGTCACCTCTATCAAAAGAACTGTCATGAGAGTTAACTGGACATATGAGATTCTCCTTGCAGGAGCTGAAATTAGTGTTCAGAATGTCCAACAATCTATCAAAAACTTTGTCTTCACCACCTCCTACAGGCGATTCGTGATGAATAGTAGGAGGTTCAGTTAACTTGACAGATATAACAGGTCCAGAATGGTTCCTGTAATCGAGAGGAGAGAAAACAGTATCTTCGGTAGAATCATGGGCACCACCTTGCTGATCCAAATGTGTGGAGGCAGCTGATACTTCTTCATTTACATCTCTCGGAAGGATTCTGGGATACCTTATCAATGGTGCTGAACTGCCAAATATCGGTTTTATGTTTTTTGGTTGACTTATAGAGGAATCACTTAATTCAGGAAACTCCTTGCCGCAGCTGGAACCTGCGACACTAGATGACATTGTATTCTGAGTATCTTCCTCGATGCTTTCGGTAGCAATGCTTGTTGTTGTATATGTTTTCTCACTTGAGAATCTTCTCTTCCGTAGGCCATCCAAGGGCATCGGCTGGAAGTCCTTACTATGACCCCAAGACATATCTGCTTCAGCATCACCCCTTGAGCTAATACTTGGCTGGCAGCATTTCTTAGGCTTAGAAGTTCTGTTCTCTGAATGAATTGCTGGCAGAAAAGTACAATTTGAATCAGTTGCCGGCAAAGAACTACTGGCATCATCTACATCGCCACAGTTCTGCACCAACAAACAAAGACCAATGATGTTGAGCAAAGCAGAACAAAAATGCTCAAAGAACAGAAGGAAACAAGAACTAAATCACATAAATGTAAAGTAGTACACATTTACAGGTTAAGCTTATATGCAGAAAAATAGAATGAAGGAAACAAACAAACATGTGCACTGATCAGGTCGTTGTGGTTAAACTTCCTTGGTTCACCTTCATTTGCCTGCTTCTCCTCCTGAAGCCTTTTAAGCCTTCTATGGTCCTTGAGATCAACTGCAACGCAAGATGAGATGTTGCCACTTGAGAGACACTACAGCAATGCATTGTGAGGCTACACAAAGAATTCCACATATATTTGGTAGCAAGTGCGGAGCTTTAACAGTCTGAAGACAATGGTGCTCAAGCTTGCCAAATGTTAGTAAGAGTCTGAAGAGATAGAGTCATAGAGACAAGAAAGTTGGCGAAGAAGGAAGAAACATTGTTACGCACGTCTTCTGGTGAAGCCGATGAAGGAAGCATATATGAGTGTAGCTAGAGCAGGGATGAAAAGAACAGGCAGCGCTTGAATGGGCTGCCTCCAGCTCAAATTGCGCCTCCTGGCCCTCCAGAAAGCATAAATGAACACCAGGACCTGGCGATCAATTCAACCAAGACAGGTTGAGAGGAAAATTTAACTGGAGTTTTTCAATTCAGAACTAACCAAAATGACATGATACATCAACTGAGATTAGAAAAAGAAAAGACGATCCAGCCAATATTGGAGGCGAATTTGCGCGATTGATCATCGGCATCCGCGAGTAGCAAGAAAACAAAATGAAGCGACTGGTAGCGTGGTACGCGCATAAAAGCAAACACCTGGAGCGCGCTTCCGTCGCAACAAGTGTCCTGACGTAAAATCAATATGGGGCGGCAGCTCACCTCGAGGTTGAAGGAGACGAAGGCGAGCTTGTGGGCGAGCCGCCGAGCCGCCGCCGCTCGCCTGACAAGTCGCGAACGCACTGTTTCCTCGGTTTGACTATCGTCGTCGTCGTGGTCTCCGGCTCCGGCGGGGTGGTGTGCGCCCCCAGCCCGGCGCCAAGCGGAAGCCGTAGCGCGGAGGCGGGACCAGACCCCGGAGAAGAATCCGACGGAGGAATCATCGGCGGCCATCCCTCTTTTTCTGCGTGGAGCGAGTCTACGTCTGTCTGCGCGCTACTCTCTACTCTCTCGTAGTCGTAGGACATGCACGCACTACCAGAGGCAGCTGGCTACTCAACTTTTCTTTCCTTTCCACTCCTTTCCCATTACAAAATCAAACACTCGTTGGCCACTTCCTTCTTGTGTGCAGTAAGCTAATGGTTATCACGTTCTTTTCTTCAAAAGAACAACACAAAATGTGATTCAGACAATATTCTATCAGTCTTGTACTCATTGTTGGAGAGTTATTCATATCATCTGAACTGTTTTCTAGTATATGTCTAGTGCCAGCCAAATGAATGGTTTTTCTTTCCACGCGTAAGTTTCTCTGACATTAATCTCTTTTTAAATTTAAAATACTTAATTAATTATATCCTAATAACTCACATTATTTTACTATATGCTCAACCTCTTTTTCTCCTTATCTCAAACACAAGTGTTGTTGAGCCTTTCTTATCGTACATACCATGGGCTGATGGGCAAACCAGTCACAATCAGCTTGTTTGAGGTTACTACCACTGTGCCTGGTTTGCTTTTCCCTCTTAGTTTGTCTTCTGGATGCTAGCTTGATCTTCAAAGTAGGAGTAAGCGTTAGCAACTAAGGTACAAACATGCTGCTACTGCTCCATGAACAATGGTAAAGTTATTTAAATACTGGAGTAGATCGAGTTAGCAATGAACTTGCATATATCCTCGATAATACAGATCTTAATTTGAAAACAAACAAACAAAAAGATACTACTACAAGTAGTCATACAGTAGAGTTACAGTAGCTTAGGTAGGCATCTTGTCCATTGGCGGGCATGTCGTAGCAGCGGAGCTTGCGACTCACAAGGCACAATTCCTCTTCCTTGTCTCCACCACTAAGCACTCCTCCTGACGACGAGTTGGAGTTGGACGGCGACGAGCAAGAGAGCAAAGCGCGTGGGCTCACGGCGCTCGTTGTGCTGGATGCGCATTGTCCACGGCGATGCACAGGTTGCCATGTCCCAGGTAGGCCAAGCTGCCAGGGGTTACCAACACGCACCCCATGTCGTTCAACTCGTCGGGAAACGTGCCCGGCCACACGTACCGGACCACCGGCGCCGTCGCCGTCGCCGTGGCGGGCAGGTCGAAGGCGCACCGAAGCAGTCGGGGACGACGAACACGCCGCGGCCATCAATGGGGAGCTCCCAGTCGCCCTCCTTGCGGCTTGCGCCACGCCACCCCATGGGTGTCCAAGGAGTAGGTGCCGCTGTCCCGCTCCGACACCCAGACGTGCGCGCCGGCGCCCAGCCATCCTTGCAACGTGCCGCCCCACAGGTCGCGCGGCGGCGTGGGAAGCGCGCGCCACGACCAGCGCCGGCGCCTGCCGCCCCCTGAGACTCGGCTTGGAGAGAGGAGGAGCTGCAAGGTGGGGGATGTCCGGCAGGGGCGGTTGCCGATGGCAGTTCACAGCGCGATGAGGACTTACGCACATGCTGTATAAAATCAAATTTTTTATCAGGTAAATCAGAAACTATACAAGTACAGAGATTACCACTCGACGTGCTTTAAATTAAAGCATTTCTTTTATCTCCCTTTCAGATACCATTTCTTTCAATCTCTATGAACATGTGCCAAGCTCTCCTCTCATCTCCCTTAGGTCCATAAGAACTAATGGGTCAGTTTAAATTTTTGAGAAGTTTAAATGATTAGTCATGCTAATAAATTAAAGAATATTACCATCAACGCATTACAGGCTTGGACCATTGTATGATATGTCAAAACACCAGGAAAAGAACTTGGATTTTTTTTCATATATGCTTCAGGGAGTTTGCCCTGGATACAAACCATTGTTAGCAGAGCAAAATTTCAGAGTAGACAACAGGAAAAAAAAGGACAACACTTACCTGTTTGACATATGAATAAATCAAGAGTACACCTCCTTGGTTAAAGGAACCTTGGAGTTCATCGTGTCCTAAAAAAACGTTCCACACAATTCCCCGATTTACAAGATCCACTGACGTTAAGAGGTAAGTTCAAATATTCAGACGCCAAGGCTCCACACAAATATTTTGTACTCCTACATAATATTCAGAACTGAAAATTTAAAGAAAAAAACTTAAGTAAAGCTTAGGATGCACCCTTTGGTGGATTTATGCCTTGCAGTAGCGGCAGTTGCGTCAACTTTCCCCAACCGTGAGTTGCATCAGAAACACTACAGCCCAAAGCAAGTGAGCAACCTTGTGCATAGGAAAAAAACAAATCAAATGGTATGTAAGGAACAAAAATAAGGTCAAGAACAAAAGGGGAACTGGGGAATCCTCCTTGATTACAACTGAAGAACAACTCCATTAAGTTTGTTGAGCTATTGCCCTTGCCTCTGGAGGAGGAAGATTGGATGTCGGGAGGAAGCTTGAGGGAGTAAGGGAGGCACAAAATCGTGGGGATTTCTCATGAGTTCGAATCCGAAGGAGGGGGAGGAGTAGGGTGGGCACTTTTAAAACAAAAACCAAAAAAAAACAAACCGCACCGAACTGGACCAAACTTATGGTTTTTCGGTTTTTGTTTGGTTTCGGTTTGTGGTGTTGTATAAACCGGGTAATTCAGTTCGGCTTTGGTTTTTGACGTATGTGAACCAAACAACCGAAAAAACCAAACAATTGAGAAACCCTAGCCGGCCGTCGAGAAAACCCAAAAAAACCGAACAGTCCACAAACCCTAGCCTCCGCCTCGGCGGCCGGCGTGTCGCGCCGCCTCCACCCCGCCCCGCGCCATGCCGCCCACTCCTCTCGCCCCGTGTCAACGATGCTTCTCTGTTTTTGTTTGGTTTTTGGTAAAAACAAAAACCGAACCGACAAAATTGAACCCAAATTTTATGGTTTTCAATATTTACGAGAACCAATCGGTTGTACTTCATGCCAAACTATACTTCGCGTAGAAAAAAATCGAACCAAACTTTCGGTTTTAACCGAATACCCACCCTTAGGGAGGAGCACCTTTTCTATGTAGATGAGCTAAGACATGAGTTCATAGGGGGCATTTTCAGTAAAACATATACCGAGCGGGGTGGTAAACATAAAATGTTACCATTCCAAGGGGTACGCTGCGATCTCATCCCTTGGAATCGGATCTAAAACGGTTAGTTTGCAAATTTCCGACACTTCTGTTTTCACCAGAATTGCTCTCAAACTTATTTGCGTAAATTATATTTGAGTAAATTCCATGTATACCTTGAGAACTCACTTAATCTCTCTCATACCTCTAAAATGTATCCGATCTCTCTATATCTTCGAAACTTCAACTTGATCCTTTTAGGTCCCTGCTGTTACATTTTCCTTCATTTCATTTCCTTCATTTCAGTGTTAAGTTTGGTTGCAAATGCCATTTATGCTCTTGAAGATGTAGGTTTAAATATAAGCTTGAAAAATGATTGAAAATTTTGTTTCAGTGCATAGTATGTGTATTTTACGAAACTAATGGATTAAATAATTAGTGCTCAAATTTTTAACATAAATTTTGAAAATAAATGTAACACATTAAATTTTTTATTTAAAATTTTAACAGGACAGTGGGTTTTTTTGTGATTGAGAGCATTCATATTGTCAAGGTTATAGATAAGGCATATCTCCTATATGTAGGATTATGCTATACGTAAATACCACACACCCAATAGTATATGAGAAGGTGTCCTTCAATATGGATTTATAAGAGTCTATAAGGAAATTGTCTATCCATGATAAAATATGTCGAGTCCTATTCAGAAAGACAAGGTTCCTTCGGCCCGTGTCTAGCCCAAATTTTTCAAGTTCTACTTAAAGAAGAATGTGCTTATCGCTATAAATCCAAGGCCCGTGGACGAAAGGGCATCGGATTACAACCATAGCCAAGAGTCACATCGAGATACAACTGGAGGAAGCCGAAACCCTAGTCGTGAATTAGATCTCACCGAGCTGTTCTCGCGGGTTCTAATCGGCAGATTATATTAGCCATCTCTTTCTCCTTCATTGTAATCCGTGCAACACATCTTCCCAAAGAATACATATAAACCGAAGTAGGGTTGTTATTCATCTTGAGAGCTCGAACCAAGATAAACCATGTCCCTTGTCTTCTTGATACAATCTCATGTATATTCTCGCATCCACGATTTACATACTCTATAAATATCGTTGTCGAGTATAACCCGTCAACACATACAAAATGAGGAGCATCCTTTTATCGTGACCATTAGTAGCCCCATCTTTGTATGAGTGCTCCTTATTTTTTATGATTTTTTAATAAATAAAATAAATACATATTGTTTTTCTTTCATTCTCTAAAAAAAATTTTGACACAAATGACGTGTTGTATAGAAAACTCATAACTATAATAGTCTCATGCGACAAACTTTTATATCTTAAACAACGTAATTTATAAATTTCTATGTTCATTCATGTGTAAGGGTAAAACAATCATTTTTTAAGAAATTAGACGTCAACGATGGGAGGGCATGTAAGAGATTAAAATCAAATTTTAGGGGTATACGGGGAAGTAAGCAAAACTCAGAACACGGAAAAGATTAGCTATAATTTTAAGGACGCATAAGAGAGGCCACCTTTATTATCAAAGTTTCATGTCGAACCACCCTTTATCTCATCTTTTCACTTTGAGCTAGGTTTTTTTGCCTTTGTTTCATTTTGAACTATTCAAGAACTTTTCTCGAGCACATCAATGACTTTAACCACATTGGCGCTAGTAAACCGACATCAAGATCGTGATCGGCTCAAACTCATCGACGTCACCCTCACCCTCACTCAACAAGTACTTGAACGAGGCCCTAAAGTGCACAGAAAGCACGCAGGAGCATTCCACCACCCTTCTCCCCCGCTCATCACCAGCAGCCGCCATTGAGCTTCTCCTAGCCGGCCACCACACGCCTCGCCCGCCGAACGGTCACCCTTCCCCTTGGCCGCCCTGAAGGCCTGGACTAAGATGGGAAGAGAGGGGAAGGTGGAAGAAGAGGACCAGACACCCTTTCGCATCGAGAGGTCGAACTAGTGTTCGTTGTTGTCGAAACTTGGTTTCGGCAATAAAAAATTGGGGTCGCAGTCAAGATCGCCAAGCACAATGGGTTAGGAGGAAAAGAAGATTTAGACAGGTTCAGGCCCTCTCGTGAGGTAATACCCTACTCCTGTTTCGATGGATTCGATCCGCCGAGTGTCTTTATTGATCTCATGAATCTAAAGCTCTTGCTTATGAAGTCTGCTATCGCCTCTAGCATAAGATATCCCTCAAGGGACGCCCCTTACCCCCCTTATATAGTCTTGGGAGGAGGGCTTACAGATCAGAAACCCTATCTTATTCTAAGTCGGTTTCCTCAATCTTACCAAACTAAGACTATGAGCCATTGCCTTATCTAATTGGAACCGTAATACCCAAGTCATAGTTGGTTTACATATTTGGTAGGCACAACCTATCCCTATCTCCAGTCGGATAAGCTTGCCATGTGGATACCCGATTGTCATCTCCACAGTAGCCCCCGAGTCCTTTTCAGTCGACGAGACAACTCAACTTCAAACCAAAACAGTACGCAGCCAAAAATCTCTTTGGCTGAGTGCTTCTGGCACCAAGTGATTCCATCATCTCTGCCTGAATCTTCCCGAGTGGCTCCAAAGACTGTGAAGGGCTGGAAAATATCTCAAAAATTCTCAAAAATAAATATCTAGGTGCATCTCCTGATGCACCTAATTAGGTGTAGCCCCGACTATGTGGTTAGTCAAAAACAGACTAAGCATATAGTCAAGAACTATAAAAAATCATTCTCATATGAATACTTAGCTCATGCTAAAGTATTTATATAAATCTCATCACTCGGTAAGCTCATGCTCATCCGAGTGAATTTGCCCAAGTCACCTCGTAACAAATAACTCAACCAATCCTTATGGATGAAAAGCACTCGGTAAGCTCATGCTTATCTCGAGTGGATCTCCGCCGAGTCATCTCTGAACAAATATTTCAATCATCCCTCATGGGTAAGAAATCAATTCGCTCGGTAAGTTCATGCTTATCCGAGCCGATCTTCCCGAGTCATCCCGGAAATTTGCCCGAGTTATCTCGAAACAAATAATTCTCATATAAATGCTTAGCTCAAGCTAAAGCAATCATAAAAATCACATCACTCAAGCAAGCTCATGCTTATCCGAGTAGTTCGCCCGAGTCGTCTCTAACAAATAATTTATTTAGCCCTCATGGGTAAGAAATCAATTCACTCGGCAAGCTCATGCTCATCCGAGTTAACTTGCCCGAGTCATCTCGTAACAAGTAATTCTATCGACCCTCATGGGTAAGAAAATCAATTCACTCGGCAAACTCATGTTTATCCGAGTTGATTTGCCCGAGTCATCTCGGAACAAATAGCTTAATCAACCCTCGTGGGTAAAAATACTTGACAAGCTCATGCTCATCCGAGTTAACTTGTCCGAGTCATCTCGGGACAAATAATTTAATCAACCCTCGTGGGTAAAAACACTCACAAGCTCATGCTTATCCGAGTTAACTTGTCCGAGTCATCTCGGACAAATAATCTCATCAACTCTCGTGGGTAAAAAAACACTCGTAAGCTCATGCTCATCCGAGCTAACTTGTCCGAGTCATCTCGAGACAAATAATTTAGTCAACCCTCATGGGTAAACAAATTTTTCATCATTCAAAAATACGACCAAAATATTAAATAGCTCATGCCATAATATTGGTCTTAATCTAAAAAGATTCTTCACCAAGGTGGAAAAATAGCATTGATATAATCATTTAATCAAATGCTTAGAAACCAAACAGATCCTCGTCATCGGACTGACCATGAAAAGCTTAACTATTTGTCACCTTTCAAATTGCATCGTGCCAACTTCTCATGAAGTTATGCAAACCGCGGTATGAAAGGATTTTAAAGGTATTGGGCTATGTGACACGTGCATATTGCCAAGGCAAATCTGCTTAAGTCCATCCACTTAAGTCCCTAAGGACACGTGTCAAGCCACACCTTAGCCGGGCCGCAAGTCTCTCATGGGCTCGGCCCAATCACGAGACGACTTAGCAAAACCCTCAAGTCTTTTACGAAGCTTCGAGGTCGTCCCCGCCACTTCATCTAATCATCTTGGTCTCTTTATGCCTCCGATGTGAACTTGTAGGTATCTAGCTTATTTATGTTGATGCCTTGACCCGAGTCTTCATAGAAAAATTTCTTAAGTAATTTTCGTCCGACTGTCACCAAGCCTAAAACTTGATTAGATCATCAAAAATTCTCATCCTTATCTCGTTGAACTCGAATCAAAACAATAAACAATGATAAACTAAATATAAACAAGTTATCAAAGAAAATCATGCTTTATTGACACGTATGCAGCCCCCGACTGTCAACTCAAGAAGTCATCTTGCTTGAGGTTGACAGTCAAGAACAACATAAAACTTACGGCAATTTAAGCATAGTATCATCGAAGATGTTCAATATTCCAGGAGTTCTCCACCATAGATCCATCTTCGCTCTTTAGTCGAAATGCTCCTGGCCGAGTCACCTCAGCAATTATGTATGGTCCCTCCCATAGTGGAGATAATTTGTAATGGTCCTTGATGGTCGACTGGATCAAGGAAGATTTTCTTCGTTTTGGCTCGCCTTGTCCCGACTTGGCTATCTTCTTTGTAGGAATTTCACCCTCTTCAGATGTTGATGTAGCCAGTCGGATTTCTTCCTGGCCACGTGATCTCTCACAAGATTGGGCCATATCGCAGCTTTCTTTGTCGCAGGTGAAGGCTTGCTTGACGTCGCTGCGCAGGGTGATGACGCCGTTAGGGCCGGGCGTCTTCATGCATAAGTAAATGTAGTGTAGTATCGCTATGAACTTGGCGAGTGCAGGCCTTCCGATGATCGCGTGGTAGGCCGTCTTGAAGTCGACCACCCCGAAGGTGGTATTCTCCGTTCGTAAATTCTCGCGAACTCCCGAGGTGACTCGGAAGGGCGACGTGCCCGAGTGGTGCGGGCGACAGCCTGGATCACTCCGTGGAAGGGGCCGAGCTTGTCTTCAACTCGCTCTCGGGATTTGTATCTCATCCGGGGTCTTGACGAATAGGAGATTGAGGACACGCCCCATCGACGAGGACGCGCTTCGGCTCGATGTTCGAACCACTGTGTCAAGTACCAAGGGATACGCCTCGGGTGAACCACTCGGCGGATGATCCGAGCGATTAAACGTGATGGCCACCTCCACCATCGTAGATGTTGTGGGACTTCGGGTTGTGCCGCATTGACCTCGCGGTCCATCGCTTTTGCTTCCTCTTGACTCATAAGCCTGCGGCCCCCGAAGATGTGATTCAGCTCGCCCACGTGGTCTTGAAAAGGCTTCAAATTTCCGGTCGGGTTGTTCTTCTTGGTTCCCGATGGACCGGTTTCATTAGTTGGCTTCTTATTCAACCGTGCCGCATATTGCTCGCGAATTGCTTGTAGATGATGCGTGCACCGAGCGTTCATGATCGTTCATGATCGCGTCGTAGGCCGCAACTCGAGGACGACATTGAGAGTTGGATGTTGTGGCAACCAGGTCTTCGTGCCGACGCTTGCGGTCTTTCGGGCCTGATTGTTATTGCCGTTATCCTTCTTAGGATGCCGGCTTCCTCCCGATTGCTTATCGTCCCTCCCTGTCGGGCCGGTCTTGGCGCGCCGCTTTGATTGCGTCGCTGGATTTGGCGTACGAGTTCGCCATCTCAAACATCTCGCTTCACCGTCTTCGGTGGCTTGCGCCCAAACTTTCCATTAATGCTCATCACGGACTCCCTTCCGGAAGGCGGCGATGATGATGTCGTCGGTGATGTTGGGGATCTTGTTGCGCTCTTTCTGAGAAGCGCCGGATGTAGTCTTTCAATGACTCGTCCGGCTTCGGACGATGTTGTAGAGATCGAAGTGGGTTCCGTGCCTCTCGAAGGTGCCCCGGAAGTTGGCGATGAAATGGTCCCTCGCCCGCTCCACGAGTGAAGGGTTACGCGAAGCTACGCTAGCCGAAAACAAAAATTTTCTACCGCGCAAACCAGAACACTTGCAAGTAAGGGCCGATAGATCGTTACCGATTGGAGTAGAGTGCAGCGGAATAGCCAATCGGGCAATCCGATCCGGAACAAGTGTAGCCGATTCCCGAGACAACACGATCAATAGCGCGCAACGTAGCGGCGCCTCTACCGGTATCCACACGTCCGGGGACGAACGCCCTACACCCGTGTGCTAGCACGCGATGCAAGGCTAGGGTTTGGCTCGAAAGTAGGGAGGGTTTCCGTGGAGATTGATCTCGGCGACTTCGTTGCACGCGATGCAATTGATATATGGCAGCCTCTCCACCCCTCCCTCCTTTATATAGAGTTGGCCGACTGGGATTAGTAGCCGCTCAGGACTCTATTTTGAATTGGATCTCATCCGTATCTCATATAGAGTTTGGCCGCTCACACGTCGTAAGCCCATAGGACTCTATTTTGAATTGGATCTCATCCGTATCTCATATAGAGTTTGGCCACTCACACGTCGTAAGCCCATAGGACTCTATTTTGAATTGGATCTCATCCGTATCTCATATAGAGTTGGCCGCCCACACGTCGTAAGCCCATAGGACTCTATCCGATCGGATCCCTATCCGATCGAGCCGTATCCGAGTCCAACTCGAATGCCTATTCTTATCCCCTTAAGCGTGCGACCCTGTAGGTTCAGGTATACTCGGTTTCGGCTATAGTCTAACTTAGCCGATCGTCGGCTCGAGTCCAACTCAGCAGACCTGTCAACAGCGGCGCCTAGCAGCACATATTGACACCATAGTATACAAGAATATAATATCGGCTCGAACCTGTAATGTGTACACAAATCCCTTTGCCTCACGATACCGGTTAAGCTATAGGCAAGATGTGTGCCATCCCTTCAATAACTTAACCATTCACTCGAACCGTATTGGATTATCCGTCTATTGATTGACTCCTCAATCAACTTAGCATGGCCATGCATTTCCATAATCCATTACCTCGAGGGCCCAGATATCTCTCCAAAGGAGGGGCAAATTCCATCTTGATCACTCACATCCCACTCCATGTTTCATAGCAAACCCGAAAACTACCTTTATAACTACCCGTTACGGAATAGCGTTTGGTAGTCCCAAAGTAGGCTACTACACATGTTGGAATCCATGGTGATCTCAGGTCTAGGGACTTTGTACCAACACTACCCGAGACCAACTAATGGCACATTAATTCCTGTAGTGTCTCATGGTGGGTCTATCCAACAATGTGTTCTCCAACACATATGTCCATGTTTATTGATTTGGTATCACCATACCCATGATCTATGAGACATGATCATCAATCAATAAACATGCCGATCTTAGAATCATATTTGTTTCAACAATATGACATATGATCAGGGATCGTTTAGAAATAGATTCATACATATCGAGTCTCATAAATAAGTCACGTACTTATTGATCAATACAAGATGTCTATTTCATGGAACTGAATAACACTTTATTCATTTATACATAAACATTGACGTGATATCCAACATCTCCATGTTGCCTCTAGGGCATATCACTAACAATCTCCCACTTGCACTAGAGTCAATCATGTAAGTATCTAATACCCATTGCTCTTGTGTGCGCCTCATGCTTCGGCTGAGGGAGAGGTTTTGTCAGCGGATCGGCTATGTTGAGATCCGTGTGCACTTTGCATATCTTGACATCACCTCTGTCCACAATCTCGCGGATGAGATGATATCGCCGAAGTATGTGCTCAAGCGCAATGTACTCGGCCCGTTGTAGAATCGGCAACGATATCTGCTTGGAACTCTTCCAACCGGATTGCGCCTCCGTTCGGCGCAGAACACGAACCCAGATTGCGATCTATAATCATCCTTGTCTGTTTGGAAGCTAGCATCGGTGTAACCACTTACAACGAGCTCTTCTTCACCTCCATAGACTAGGAACATATCCTTAGTTCTTCTCAAGTACTTAAGGATATTCTTTACTAAGATCCAGCTGACCTTCACTGGATCGGCGAGTATCCGCTCGTAGCACTCAAAGCGTACGAGACATCCGGGCGTGTACAAAGCATGGCATACATGATGGATCCAATTGCCGAAGCATATGGAACCATACCCATCTTATTCCGCTCATCATGTGTCCGAGGACACCGATTCTTGCTAAGATTAATGCCATGTGACATGGGCAAGAAACCTTTCTTGGAATCATGCATGTTAAACCTTTTCAACACCTTGTCAATGTATGTACTTTGGCTTAATCCAATTAGCCTCTTGGATCTATCTCTATAGATCCGAATGCCTAATATGTATGTGCCTCCCCTAAGTCTTTCATAGAAAAACTATTTTTCAATGAAGACTTGACGGATTCTAGCATAGGGATATCATTTCCAATCGTAATATGTCATCCACATATAAGATTAGAAATACAATTGCACTCCCACCGACCTTTTGTAAACACAGGCCTCTTCTTCGTTTTGATGAAACCAAACCCTTTGATTACTTCATCAAAACGAATATTCCAACTCCGAGATGCTTGCTTCAATCCATAAATGGATTTCGTAGCTTGCATATCTTTCCAGCGATTCTGGATCGACAAAACCCCGAGGTTGTATCATGTATACATCCTCGCTTAGGTTTCCATTTAGGAAAGCCGTTTTGACATCCATCCGCCATATCTCATAATCGAAATATGCAGCAATCGCTAGGATAATCCGAATAGATTTAAGCATTGCGACGGGCGAGAAGGTTTCATCATAATCAACTCCTTGAATCTGTTTAAAACCTTTCGCCACCAATCGTGCCTTATAGATGTGAACATTTCCATCCATATCGGCCTTTTCTTAAAAACCCATTTACACTCAATGGTTTTGACACCATCAGTGGATCAACCAAGTTCCAAACTTGATTGTCGTACATGGATTCTATTTCGGATTTCATGGCTCCAAGCCACTTGTTGGAATCGGGTCCCACCATCGCTTCCTCATAGGTCTTAGGTTCATCGTTGTCCAACAACAATATATCACGTTGTTCCGCACTGTGTACTGTCGGTGCACGACGTGATCTTTCGCACCTCCGTGGGCTGGTGTATCTACAACCGGTGGCGCAACTCTTTGCTCCTCCCGTTGTGGTTCCGTGGTCGCCGAAACATTTTCTCGGTGTTTCTTGAACTTCTTCAAGATGCACCTGCTCCCACTAACCCTTCTTGAAAGAAACTCTTTCTCCAAGAAGACACCGTGTCGGGCGACAAACACTTTGCCTTGTTCCCGATTATAAAAGTAATATCCCTTGGTTTCCTTAGGATATCCCACAAAGAAGCACTTGTCGATTTGGGTGTGAGCTTGTCGACGTAAACGTTTTACATAAGCTTCGCATCCCCATATTTTGAGAAAAGACAAACTAGGGGGTTGCCCCGTCCATATCTCATATGGTGTCTTTTCAAATGACTTAGATGGAACTCTATTTAGTGTGAGCGCAAAGTTGTTTCAAGAGCATATCCCCGTAAGGATAACGGAAGATCACTTTGGCTCATCATCGACCGAACCATGTCCAACAAGGTGCGATTTCTCCGTCTCGGACACCCCATTCCATTCTGGAGTTCCTGGCGGAGTCAACGTGGAACAATTCCACAATCTTTCGGATGATTACCAAACTCTTGGCTCAAGTATTCCCTCCACGATCCGATCGTAGAAACTTGATTGTTTTCCCTAAATGATTCTCGTACTTCATTCGGGAATTCTTTGAACTTTTCAAAGGATTCGGACTTATGCCTCATTAAGTAGATATAACCATATCTACTAAAGTCATCAGTAAAGGTAATGAAGTACTGATAACCACCTCTGGCCGTTGAGCTCATTGGTCCACATACATCAGTATGTACGAGTGCCAACAAGTCACTTGCTCTCTCACTATGTCCCGTGAAAGGTGCCTTTGTCATCTTACCAAGTAAACAAGACTCACATGTCTCAAATGATTCAAAATCAAAAGAGTGAAGCAATCCATCCTTATGGAGCTTCTCCATGCGTTTCTTATTTATATGGCCTAAGCGACAATGCCGATAAACGTGGGGTTTATATCATTAGAGAGTTGCCTTTCGTATTAATGTTATAGATGGGAGACGCTTCAAGATTCAAAACGTATAATCCATTCACCAATGGAGCATGAAAATAGAACATATCTCTCGAGATATATTGAACAACCATTGTTCATTGATCTAAAATCATATCCTTCCGCTTGCAAACATGAAGCGGAAATAACGTTTTGACATAGTGTTGGAACACAATAACAATTATTTAATTCCAAAACTAATCCCGAAGGTAGATGAAGTAGTATCGTGCCGACAAAGAATCGTAGCAACGCTTGCTCCATTGCCGACGCGCGCAGTTCACCTCGCCCTTCTCAATCCTCTACTTCTTCTCATTCCCGCAACGATTTGCAAATATGAGCTACCGATCCGGTATCAAATACCCAAGAGTCAAGGTAGGTGAAGTAGCAAGATTAATGTCTATAACATTAATACCGAAGCGAAGTCGTACTTTGCTTCTTTTGAGATCCTCCATGTACTTCTTGCAGTTCCTCTTCCAAAGGGCCTGTCTCCTTGCAATAGAAGCAAACGGCATCCGATGCCGCCGACCCTTCTTGCCCTTCTTTGCATTAGAGGCACTCGCGATCTCATCGGGAGTTAACTTCCTCTTGGTGCAAAGTTTCTTGACAGTGGTTTGCGTTTAGCCTTCGCATCATCATCACATGATGACCATTCTTCGGATACTCTCCTCACTGTCTTTAGCATCCCATGCAATTCAGCCAAGGTTCTATCCATATTGTTCATGTGATAGTTTAATATGAATGGCTCGAAGCTCGGAGGAGCGACTGGAGAATCACATCGCAGCCAACTCTTGGCTAAGGGGAAAACCTAGTTTTTCCGGACTCTCAATGTAGCCAATCATTTTTATCACATGCGGACGACGGGATTCCCCTCAACAAGCTCGCACGCAAACAAGGACTTTGAGGTGTTGAACCTCTCGGCCCGTGCTTGGTTCTCAAACATGCCACGCAGTCCCCGAATAATAGTGTGAGCATCGCCGCTCTCATATTGCTTCGAAGCTCGGGGACATTGTAGCAAGCATGAGACAGCTTATATCTAGGGCATCATTAGTGTGCTTCTCATAAGCCCTCCGTGCAGTTGCAGTGGCGTTATTAGGCAAATCCTCAGGATAGGGTACTTCAAGAACGTGCTCCTTACGCTCTTGCTTGAGAACAATTCTCAAGTTGCGATACCAATCCATAAAGTTTGTTCCATTTAATTTTTCCTTTTCGAGAATAGATCGCAAATTAAAGGTCGGGTGCAAGATTAACCGCCATTTATTCCACAACAGAAAAAGCAAAGTTTAGCACAATGTTTATGATATGTCTATTGTTAAACAATTTAACATTAGACTCTCATTACGTATTTTTCACCTTCCCTCTAGGTTACGTATTGGGTCAAGATCCACATGTTAATTAATTTTCTAGTGAGCTTTGGCATCACGCTAGAAAATTAATAACATCGATAAGCAACTCCTTGCTAATCACATCTCTATGTGACTCTTGTTGTTGGTGTGGCATCTCCATGCCCCGGCGCCAACCTATGCCCCAAGGCCCAAAACTGTTTTGATAGCCTTGTTAAGTAAACCAAATGCTCCGCTTGTATATGTCCGACATATACCCCTCGTGTTATGATAGAGAATGGCACTCTGCTTTGCAGCGGACCCACCATTGACGAGCATAACGGTGACGGTGAGCATTTGGAAGGGCATCATTACTACTTAATTTTGTGAGGGATGCTATCCTATCAAACAAACATATCACATATATGAAAGCAGGTAGAATAGCATATAATGAAATAGTATGGCCCCCTTCACATGGTGATCTCCATCTCCATGTCGGCGCCGAGGATCTCCATCTTCGGCACCATCTTCCAATGTGCATGATGCTTGATTTCTTCAAACTAAGCTACTACTATAGAAGCTCTAATTGAAGATTACATCGACTCGCAGGTCGTGAAAGAATATTACAAGCATTGCACGTATGAAAGAATATTACAAGGATTGCACATATGAAAGAATATTACATGCATCACATGCATCTCATACATCTCATACATACAATAGGGCCATACCATCTCAAAGCATTCTCTGCAAAAACAAGTTAGGCGTAGAAACGTTTTCTACTTATCGCGAGCTACGGCATCGAGACGACCTATAAGGAGGGTACGCACACGGCGGTCCCGCTAGCCGGTTAGCGGGCGGGGGTCGAGGGGAAGCCAAGGACGAAATTCATAGATCCAATCTATGAAATTGCTTACGGAAACCATATCGGCATAATCACATTATGCCGTCCCGATACACTATCAAGGAGATGGTTTGCGCAGGCGCGAGGCAACAAACAAGATCGGACTACGAGATAGCTTCGGCATAATCACATTATACCGTTCCGATACACTATCAAGGAACGCTATCTCGAAGCCGACTCAAACCGAGTTCTATGGATATTGCTTCGACGTAATCACATTACGCCGTTCCGATACACTATCAAGGAACGCAATTACCATGAACTCTCCTCAACAAATCCCGTAAAACCGATTGATCTAATCAACCCGTGCGCAAAACTTGTTCCGATCCAATCTAAAACCCGAACTAAGCAAGATTAGCTCGATACCACTTGAAGGGTTACGCGGAAGCTACGCTAGCCGAAAACAAAAATTTTCTACCGCGCAAACCGGGAACACTTGCAAGTAAGGGCCGATAGATCGTTACCGATTGGAGTAGAGTGCGGCGGAATAGCCAATCGGGCAATCCGATCCGGAACAGTGTAGCGATTCCGGAGACAACGGAGATCAATAGCGCGCAACGTAGCAGCGCCTCTACCGTATCCACACGTCCGGGGACGAACGCCCTACACCCGTGTGCTAGCACGCGATGCAAGGCTAGGGTTTGGCTCGAAAGTAGGGAGGGTTTAGTGGAGATTGATCTCGGCGACACATTGCACGCGATGCAATTGATATATGGCGAGCTCTCCACCCCTTCCTCCTTTATATAGAGTTGGCCGATCGGGATTAGTAGCCGCTCGGGACTCTATTTTGAATTGGATCTCATCCGTATCTCATATAGAGTTTGGCCGCTCACACGTCGTAAGCCCATAGGACTCTATTTTGAATTGGATCTCATCCGTATCTCATATAGAGTTTGGCCACTCACACGTCGTAAGCCCATAGGACTCTATTTTGAATTGGATCTCATCCGTATCTCATATAGAGTTGGCCGCCCACACGTCGTAAGCCCATAGGACTCTATCCGATCGGATCCCTATCCGATCGAGCCGTATCCGAGTCCAACTCGAATGCCCGTTCTTATCCCCTTAAGCGTGCGACCCCGTAGGTTCGGGGTATACTCGGTTTCGGCTATAGTCTAACTTAGCCGATCGTCGGCTCGAGTCCAACTCGGCCGGCACTGCAACAGGCCGGCGCTAGCAAGACATATTGACACCATAGTATACAAGAATATAATATCGGCTCGAACCCGTAATGTGTACACAAATCCCTTTGCCTCACGATACCGGTTAAGCTATAGGCAAGATGTGTGCCATCCCTTCAATAACTTAACCATTCACTCGAACCGTATTGGATTATCCGTCTATTGATTGACTCCTCAATCAACTTAGCATGGCCATGCATTTCCATAATCCATTACCTCGAGGGCCCGAGATATCTCTCCAAAGGAGGGGCAAATTCCATCTTGATCACTCACATCCCACTCCATGTTTCATAGCAAACCCGAAAACTACCTTTATAACTACCCGATTACGGAATAGCGTTTGGTAGTCCCAAAGTAGGCTACTACACATGTTGGAATCCATGGTGATCTCAGGTCTAGGGACTTTGTACCAACACTACCACGAGACCAACTAATGGCACATTAATTCCTGTAGTGTCTCATGGTGGGTCTATCCAACAATGTGTTCTCCAACACATATGTCCATGTTTATTGATTTGGTATCACCATACCCATGATCTATGAGACATGATCATCAATCAATAAACATGCCGATCTTAGAATCATATTTGTTTCAACAATATGACATATGATCGAGGATCGTTTAGAAATAGATTCATACATATCGAGTCTCATAAATAAGTCACGTACTTATTGATCAATACAAGATGTCTATTTCATGGAACTGAATAACACTTTATTCATTTATACATAAACATTGACGTGATATCCAACATCTCCATGTTGCCTCTAGGGCATATCACTAACAACGAGCCGATTGAGCCTCTTGGCAGCTCCCGAGCCGTTCCGGCTGAGTTGGCGAGGGCCACGGGCAGGTAATTGGCCATAGCCTTGTTGTCGCCACCTTTCAATCCCCAGGCTTAAAGCCACTCGGCCAATGCACTCGCGGAGCTCCCAGTAAAGGCCGGTACTCCGTCGTCGTCGCTATCGGGTGATCCTTCGATCTTCCCGAGTGCGTCGGCCGCGCTCCCGGTAGCGGCGATCGAGGACTTCCGTAGATCACTCGGCTGGGGGTCTTCGGTTGGCCAGTTGGGTAGCTGGAGCCGCTGTTGCGGCGAACGCGGTGGTGGACGGGTGGACGTCCATGTCGTTTGTCGCGGGAGCTCGGCCGCTCTCCTGGTACTTCGGCGTGGACTCGCGGGGGTGGGCCTCTTGGCTCGGTCGTCGAGCCGATCCGCGGGCCTCTTGTAGTCTCCGACCTTAGAGGCGGGGCGGCTCTTGTCGGCGTTTCGGCCACGGTTCGGTCGGCCTTCGTGCCGAGGTGGCGGGGTGGCCGTTAGGCGTGGCTGCGACGATGGTCTTAATCTTGTCGAGTATCGGAGTCACATTGGCGGGTGCCGTCTCCATGACGGTGTCCAAGAGAGTGAGCGCGGCTTGCGCGTTCGCGTGGCGTTTGGAAGATGTTGGTGTTGCGAACTCGTGTTTGGAGGATGGCCTCCGGGCGAGATCATCCGGCAGCAGCCGCGCTGATCCTCGCTTCCTCTTGTCGCCCTCGTCCTTGCGTTGCTTCTCCTCTTCACCGTCTTGCGCTCGTGCTCAATCTTGGCTCGCTCTTCTTCAGCCAAGCCTCCCGGCCATGGCTGAGTCGGACTCGTCCGGCTCGGCCATGAGACATCAAAGCACTTGGCTCATAGTCCATGCGGCAATCTGAGTCGTCGGCTCGTCCGAGGGGATGCCACAGGTCGTCGGCCGGCGGAGGCGAGATATTCGTTGAGCTCCGAAGATGAGCATGAGCCGAATGGCGGGAGGATGACGGCGACCTCCCTTGATCCCGGGTAGCCGGGTATGGATCGCCCACCGAGTCAGAGTGGAGCATGGGGAAGGTGGCTCCTCCGAGTGGGTCGACCTCAACTCGGGGAGGAGTTTGCTGAAAATCTCGGCGATGTTTGGTAACCCAAACGGCACCGAGAGGTCTTCATCTCGAGTAGATCGCTTCCGTCTGGGAGGCGAGAAGATTGGCGCAGATTTCGGCAGCATTCGGTAATCCGAATGGTGCCGAGTGAAGTCCGTCGTCGGAGAAAGTAGATTGCATCTTGGTCTTCAAGACGTCGTTGTAGATCGTGGTGCTGTTCGGAAGTCCGAACGGCGTCGAGTGGATTTCTCCTACCGACCGGTCCGAATCCGAGTCGAAGGAGGAATCGCACGAGTTGGCGCGGTCGCCGAATCTTGAAGGAGATCCCATCACGCTTGTCGGCGAGATTGTTGAAGAAGTCTCGACGCGGGCCCCTACTCGGCGCGCCAACCGCCGAAACTTGGTTTCGCAATAAAAATTGGGGTCGCAGAGTCAAGATCGCCAAGCACAATGGGTTAGGAGGAAAAGAAGATTTAGACAGGTGTTCAGCCCTCTCGTGAGGTAATACCCTACTCCTCTGTTTCGATGGATTCGATCCGCCGAGTGTCTTTATTGATCTCATGAATCTAAAGCTCTTGCTTATGAAGTTCGCTATCGCCTCTAGCATAAGATATCCTCAAGGACCCCCTTACCCCCTTATATAGTCTTGGGAGGAGGGCTTACGGATCGAAAACCCTATCTTATTCTAAGTCGGTTTCCTCAATCTTACCAAACTAAGACTATGAGCCATTGCCTTATCTAATCGGCAACATAATACCCAAGTCATAGTTGGTTTACATATTTGGTAGAGCACAACCTATCCCTATCTCCGTCGGATAAAGTTTGCCATGTGGATACCCGATGCCATAATCTCCAGGTTGTTGTCTTCCCACTCCCGATGTTGACCGCGGCAGCAAGGATTACACAACATCGGCTAATCCAATGATATGGTCCTCGATTATTCATTTGTACGTTCCAAGGTCTTATATACACTCATCTACTTATTTTGGATTTTGTGCAAGCGAGTAAGAGGCCCAACAGTAAGGCAAAAGAAAGGTATTTTCGTGCCCAACATATGTCCTTGGGATTTTTTGGAGAAGACGGTTGAAAGTTGTTTCGTATCTCCTTTGTTTTGCTCATTATCTGAATAGTTATGAAAAAATATCTAAATAATTGATAACATAGAGTGGTATATCACTTAAAAACACAGGCAAAATTTGCATTCCATATGTAGTCTTCTTGAACTGAGTAGGGATGACAACAGGACCCGATCCTCGATTTCCTGCGAGAAATTCACCCATTGTGAGGATGAAGATGAAGGAAAATTCATCCTCGAGGATTTAAATGGGGAAATTTTGATCCCGTCAGGTACGGCGAGGGCGGGTACGGGCGACCATTCCCGTCCCCGTGAACCCGCGTACCCAACTCTTCCTCAACCTCACACGTTATGGATAAGAAATTGATGGTCTATCCCAGCGCCCACTCCACGTCATTCCATTTTTTATTTAAAAGTTGGTGAAAATGTTTGATGTTGTGTTTGAATTTGATAGTATGATTATGAATCTCTTTTTCATTTGTTTGTGTAAAATATCTACTGATGGTGAACTAATAATAAGGTCATTGTTCGTGTGGAGAGGTTTTTCCGTTGGGTATAAAATCTCTGTTGGGGATGAGGATGAGAAAAAATCTCTCTCACGAGCACCGGTGGGGACTGGGACGGAGAAGTTTTCTCCTGCGACGACGGGGTTGGGGAGACATTCTCCAACGGAAATTCCCGTTGCCACTGAGTGAGAAACGAAACAAAGAGCAGAGTATCTCCATTAATATTAATTTCTGGTTTGTGCAAATTAAGCAACGATCGATCACTAGAAGATCACGCAGTACATAGAAAATCAAAGATGAAGTTAATTGTAGGAGTAAAAAGTGATGCATGCATGCATGCATCAATCACGTACATCCTCCGTAAAAAAATCCAACCTCTAAGTATGTATCTGGACAGATACATATTAGATTCATAGTTAGGATTGTTTTTTTTTCACGAATTAGGATAGATAGTAGATTCTGTTGCATACTGTACGTACGTGGTAGTATGTGTATGTACGTAACTTATATCAATAAAGATTGTTCATTCAGTCATCGTCTCCGACATGGAAGCTCAATCTGGAGTGGCCTGCTATCTTGGTAGCAGCTGCCTCAGCAGATGAATCTGAATCGGACTCCTGCAGGGGCCAAGTTGTAGTATAGTACAAATTAGTACTTGTAAATCAATAAGAAAGAAATATGAATCGTTGATGGGCATGCATGGATACGACATTGCAGGAGTAGCTGCCTGCAGGGAAGAGAAGGAAATTAATACTAGTAAATCCATTAAAGACGGACCTGGGTATTGGGGATGAGGAGGAGCTTTTGCATGTTGTGGTGGCTTCCCTCGAGTGACCCATCTTGGCCTTGTTCCTCTCTGCTCGAAGCCGATCCAACTTCTGCTGGTCCTTGGCGTCAACTGCACGATTAAGATGACATCGAGAGAGATTAAGAGATTAATTAGTTTGAGGATCGATCATTGATCGTTGATTTATGCAGTGGTTGCGTCCATGCGCAATTAAGTTGAAGAAAAAGAAACAAACTGATGGATCGATGGAGGAATTAAGGAGTTACTGAATTTGTGGAAGCGGGCAGAGGCGGCGAAGAGCAAGGCAGCAAAGGCGGGCACGGACACCAGCACACCCAGCAGTAGCTTCTTCTTCTTCTTCGTTTTCTTAGCAGCCCTTCTCGCCGTCCACAACCCATAAACGAATAATCCAGCAGCCTCAAGGGTGAAGGAGGTGAAAGCAATGGTGCGCCGGACGCCGCGGGCGGTGGCGTGGCGCCTCTGGATGCTGGCCTTGACGGCGGCTTCCTCCTCGGCGAGACGCCGCTGCTCGTCGGCGTCATCGCCGAGCTTCCACCACACGCCCGACAAGGACCCCGTGCGGGTAGCTGCCGCGCCATGGTCGATCAGGTGCTACGTACGAGCTTTTGATCGATCGATCGATCGATCAATTTCTTCTTCTTTCGATGTCTATGCGATGCCGCCCTCCATTTCAGAGGCGACTATCTATCTAGCTTGCTACCTAGCTTTTGATATGTATCAAAACGCAACCCCAAGTTGACGATCGATTTCTTTTTTCCCGTTTTCTCTGTATACATCTCAGACTGACACCAGCCAAAATACTATATTAATATGACCCATATAATACTCTTATTTGACAGTAAGAAGAATGATCGTGCTAGGTCGATTGCACTGCAGATTTTGACGCCGACCAACTCCAATTAAATCAAACAAACTAGTACTCCTTCCTACCACTACATGCATGCTGCAGCATAATCATGCTTGCGTTGTCTGTCCTTCCTTGCTCTCCTCTAGTTCTCTGTTAGTGCTGACTGTTGACAAAATGTTGGAAAATGTTCACTGTAGATCCCTCGTGTAACGATAAGTTTAAACCGTATCCCTCATTTCCTAAAACTAGTAACAAGCCAGCATTGAGACAATTTTTGAGCGAGGTTACGTGTATGTGGCTAGTTTGACTTGATCATCATCACATGTGACGTTGAGTGACACTGTAAGCAAAAATTTTTAAAAAATATGTGACCCTATATGCCAGCCAAGTAAAAAGATTAAAAATAGTAGGCTCCACATGTCACTATTTCCCAATTCCTTCACTTGATCCTCTCTCCTCTATCTCCTCATAAGATGTGGTCAGCGGCCAACCTCCTTTATTTTTTTTCTCCCTATGTCCCTCTCGGCAACAAGGCAATAGGCGATGGGCAGAGCGAGCGTGTGTGGCTAGAGGCACGGATGGCTGCGAAGAAGCGAGCAACAACATTCCTCTTCGGTCGGCAGTCGGCCTCCTTCCTCTTCTCCCTCTCCTTCTCGGATGCGACCGGTGGTCAACATAAGAGGAGCAAGACAATGACGACCTCATCTCCGTCCAAGCGGCTTCCTCTCCGTCAGCGTCGAGCTTCCTTGTCGGTCAGCCACTTCCACTTTCTCAATCTCGTCGATGTGGCGTGGCAGATCTCGAGCTCGAGCCTCGTTCACCCCCGACCTTACCAGCCACACCATCCTTGACTTGCCTCCACGCACCCTCGCCCCATCCTCGGCCTTCGCCTTCTCGCGCTCGCCCGCTCCAACGATTCCCTTCTTGCCCTCATCTTCTATGTCGTTGGCCGCGTTCGCCTCGACCATGCCGGTTTGTCATACCTAGACTCTGCCTCCCGTGCCTCTGACGAATCTATGATTTTAGCTTAGGGTATGCCGTCAAAAAAATCAGCACAAGATTTTGTAATAATTATGAATTTAACAACGTGATTATGTATATATGTACTAAGTAACACGATTAAACTTTGATTCTTAGATTAAATAGAAACTATACACTAAATACAATGTAAATAGTTCAAACACCATACCGATAATTAAAAATTATGAATAAAAAAGTACCGAGAGACTTACGATGCTTTGTGCCAGTGTTTGAAGCCGTAGTTGTTGCCGCCTTCTTTATAGCATGTTTTATATTCTTGTCTCTTCATAATTTTCTGAAAGAGAGATGCAATATCTCCTTGTCTCTTTATAATTCAACCGTTTGGAAAAAATATCAACGTGACAGAAGTTTCTCAGTTATAAACTAAAAACAAAAACACAAAAATATCAATAATAAACCACTGACAAGAAGAGTTGTTGTTCTTGATTGTGAACCTATCTACAGGATATTAACCTGTAAATGTAATAGATGTTCTATTAAACTTCTATTAACTGGAAACAAAAGAGGAGCACGGCGCGAGGTAATAAAGTTTGTACCAGAGGACAGGGAGGTAGATAAGAAACTTATCCGAGAAGATATTAGCCTGTAACAAGTTTGTACCTCTCTCTTCGGTTGTTGTTTTGTATCTGCTATAGTCTACACTACAAACAGTGGCGTCTTCTTGTTCTGTATCTCCTCGGCTGTTGTTCTTTTGGTGGCGCGCGGGGGGTATGGGCGGTCGGCGACGAGAGTGCACGAGGGCGTGGCCGGCGCGGGCGGCAGGAGCGCGAGGGTGCGGGAGCATGGCGACGCGGCAACGTGGGCGTGACAGCGGGAGTCTCACTTGCGAGTGCAGGTGGCAGTGTGCAGCGGCTTGGCCATGCGTATGAGCCGCGAGTTTGCAGGCGGCACGCGGCGGTTCCACTCGCGAGTGTTGACCTAAAAATCACACTCTTGCCGATGTCCAAGTGTGTCGTGTTGGCGTGAAAAACACACGCCGCCCGGGGATCCGCTTAGCTCCGCAGTGCAGTCCTAAAATTGATGAAGTGCGAGCGTGCGCCAGTTTGATCCTATCACCGACAAGGTATGAAAAACAAGAGAGCTTAAATCATATCGGCCGATAGGCCGATAATCAAAATGATCGATCCGCGAGGGATTGTGTGATTCCAGTGATGCCGATGTCCAGATAACTCGTCGGCTGAAACCTCGACGAAACCCTTATTGGTAGCCATTAGGTAGGCTAGAGACTACGATTCTAATCACGACTTAGTAGGTCAAACCGAATTGATGTAGCACTAAGTATGAAAAGAAACACAATATCTAGACAATCAAGCCCTTGACTAATTTTTAGGGTGGTAGATGTCTAAACTAATCTAATCTAGTAAATAGTTTAGCCAGTATAGGTAAAGATCCTAAGGCGAGAGACAGCCGATAGAGCTAAATTGAGATACTAGGACTAGATTAACAGAGACATATGATAAGACCAGTTAACTCTCCGATAAAACATTAGCATGAACCTATCGGCTCAACAAGACTTAAATTATCGATAACAATCTAGTAGGTCAGATTTAACCGATGCAGCACGAAATTGTATATGGTAATCTAATACTCGATAGCCGATAAATCTGTCTAATATGATGGATATAACAAATCTACCTAATGCGACATTAAGTTTATAGAAACATCGACTTGATCAAAATATCGGACCTAACCGAGAAAGTCCTAACTAAGCCGATGTATATATGAAGAGTAATAAAACTAAAGATAAATACGATATACCTGGACCGACGAGACTTTGGACTTACCCCTTCGCCAGAGATCGAAGCCGATGCAGCCCCGCGTTGGGTGCCAAATCTCGTCGGATGATGAACAAAGTAGTCAAAGTAAAAAGGTGACGATGCGCCAAGTTGTATTGATCATCAGGATAGATTAAATTAACCTCGGGCTTACATATTTATACCCATAAGTTGACAAAGATCCTAATAGATTACAACACAATCTTTTCTAAAGAGAAAAGAAAACAAACCGAGTCCTTATTGAACAGTAACAAACTTTTCTAAAGATAAAATAGAAAGCTAATAAATTATTTCTAATTAATATATACATGCCGTATCCTTCTTGAACTCGATGTCTTCCTGGATAAGATCTTCCTAAACCGAATCGATAAGAATCCGACTGCTGAAAATACCGATAAAGAAAAATCCCTATCTGACGAAAAACTCTAAGACGATATCGACTCGAGCCGATTTAAACCTTGAGCCAATGAGGGTTTGGGGGCTTACCAAATTTTAACGTTAACAGTGAGTTCCCTGGCGGCGAAAATAGCAACGATTTTTTCTCTTTTTATTTTTTCACAAATTAATAAATATATTATATCCTCCTGCACGTGAATCTCAGATCGGGCGGGGCTCCGGGGCATATCCTATGCATCCGCCCGTGCGTGCCCCGCTGCCAAATATCGGAATGGAAAGAGAGGGGTAGATATGGTTTTTCATTTTATATTTTTCATTCATGTGACTGACATGTGCGGGCCTATACAAGTCCTATGCTGACTTAGTCTACTTGACCACAGTCAATTGGCACGTCAGTCGAAATCAGACACAATACCATCACGGGGCATTGCGTACTCCGATATTGGATATTGCAAGTTAAAGAGACACGTCAAAATGAGATACCTAAAGTGAACTTATTCCCAAATTGTTGGGCGTGGCAGGGCAGGCCCGGCCCAACCGTTTTTGGGTCAGGACGGAAACACTCCAGTCGCATCTTCCTCGAGAATTTTTTGCATTTTTAATTTTTTTTAAAGATTTACAAAATAACTTGCGAGTTTGAAAAATTTCAAAACTAATCTCCTCCCCGCCCTTTGGGAGGGCGTGAAGGAAAACGCCCTCCCGGAGGGCGAAAAACTCGACGTGGCGGGCGGCGGCAGTGCGGCCGTGCGCCGCGCGGTGGCATTTTTGCGGCGCCCTTCCCGCCCTTGGGAAAGGCGTTTTCACTGTGCACGTGGGCCGCCGCAAAATGCGGAGGCGGCCTTTTGCGTGGCCCCTTCCCGCCCTTGGTAAGGACGTTTTCACCGTGCACAGGGGCCGCCTCGCAAAAAGGCCGACCGCCCGGCATTTTTGCGGCGGCCCCCTTCCCGCTCTTACCAAGGGCATTTTTTCACCGTGCTTACAGAGGGACCGCCCGCAAAATTGCCACGGCCGCCCGGCAATTTTGCGGCGGCTCTCTCTTCCCGCCCTCTGCAAGGGCGTTTTACCAGAGCCGTATATAGCCGACTCTCAATCATTTTAACCTCATTTACACCTTTTCAAATCCGGAAAAGAACGAGAGAGAGAGGTGAGGAAGAGGAGGAGCGCGGCGAAGCCCCGCTGGATTGCGTACTTCATTGGAGGTAAATGCAATATCTCGTCATTATTTTGTTTGTTAGCTAGTATGTAAATGAAATATTAGAAAAAATATAAATTTGTAATATTTGAATAGGTATTGAATAATTTGTTATAGATTTGTAAAACAGATGGTTTAATTTAGATCAATGTAGATAATTTAATCGACAAGAACATAGGAAAAATAGATAGATCAACAAGGATATTTAATGGACATTAACATAGGTAGAATAGATAGATCAACTTAGGTAGAATGTGTTTGGATGTAAATGTAAATTATGTGAGTAGATGGTAAGCACTATAGAAAATCGTACGTATAATTTTGTTGATGATCAAAATATGTTTAGATATAAACTACGAGTTAATTGAATTTAGTTTATAAATTTTGGCAAATGAAATGAACGAGTTACGATTGGCGGTAGATGGAACGAACAAATCGATTTGGGAAAATTTAAGATGTAGACCAGAGAACATATGTTTAAAGAAATTAAGTTAGGCATAGAATCATCTAGGAAATATATTCGTAGTATGGAATAAACTCAGTTTCAATTTGTTTGTCAGGCACTATGGCAAGTAAGATCATATTTCGGATAGTTCACGGTGAAGGCAACGTTAGATACGGTCCGAAGGTGTAGATTTGTCGAATTTAGGATGAAATCAAAGGGCATCGATAGGCCGGGCGAGAAAACATTTGAGTCGGTGTATAGTTGGTTGCTACGTGGATTTAAAGTGGATACAAGAGTGAACACAATGTCTCTATCCGTTGTAGTTAGTCGTGCAAATGAAGGATATTATTGGGAACTTATGCCTATTGATAACACTGAGTCGTGGAGACGTTATGTGGACATGGCACTTGAAAGGTCCCGGCCCCTTGTTATTTTTGTGGCACCGCATGAAATCGATAGCAGTAATACAATGCAAACAGAGTATGGCGAAGGTCCAAGCAATGAAGCAAGCTTAGAGGAGGCGATTGGCGTGGCGGACGAGGGAGAGAGAATCGAAGCAATTGTTGAAGAAATGGAGAGGGAGGATTCGAAAATGAGCGGGCGGAGGGCGATGAATCATCGGACGAGGAAGAAGATGTCATGCCCGTCGATTGGGAACAAGCGATTTCTCTCGGCTTGTTATCTCGGAAGGGCAAGCATGTTTCATTTGAATACAAAGATAACGAGGTCATCCAGGGTGCTAGGTATGATCATAAGGAAGACATGAAAGAGGCGGTGAAGCATTGGGCGGTGTCTTTGCATAGAGAGTTTAGGGTGGTGAAGTCTACGAACTATGTGTATGATGTGAAGTGTATGAAGGATGATTGTCCGTGGCGCGTTCATGCATACAAGGGAAAATGGAATGACTATTGGAAAGTGAGCATTGTTGGTGAGCACACATGTCTGTTGCCGGGGGTAGATAAGTACCACCGCAACATCACCTCGGCGTTTGTTGCCTGGTGAGATGTTGACCATGTTGTAAAAAACACGGATTTTGAACCGGGCTCCATTATTAAGCACATTGAGAACAAATTCAAGTATACTATTAGCTATGCGAAGGCTTGGAGGGCGAAACAAAAGATATTGGAGATGAGGTATGGCACATTTGAAGCATCGTATGACAATTTACCTCGTCTATTAGCCACCATTGCTCGAGAAACCCCAATACGTACTACGACATTCGAGACATTTCCATCATCTACTCGATTCGAGCAAGAGCGTGCTGCAAAGAGCCTTTTCTCGATTGGTGCTTGCATCAACGCATTTGTTCATTGTCGCCCGTGCTGTGCATAGATGGAACCTTTTCGATCGGGAAATACAGAGGTCATATACGACGGCGATTGGAGCAGATGGGAACAACCAGGTGTTACCTATGGCGTTTGCATTTGTCGAGAGTGAGAACACCGAAAGCTAGTATTGGTTCTTGGAGAGAGTTCGATGCCAAGTCGTTCGTATGAGGCCCAATGTTTGTCTCATACATGATCGTCATGCCGGCATGCCGAGGGCAATCGCCGCATGCCGAGGGCAATCGACTACCTTCGAATGGTTGGCCGAGAGAGGGACTTCCACTAGGTGGCATGATGTTCGGAGTAGGTGGTGCATGCGTCATATGGGAGCCAATTTCTACAAACAATTCAAGAACAAGCACCGATGGATCTATTCAAGAGGCTATGTGGTCAAAATCAAGAGAAAAATTCAATGAGATGTGGAGAAGGTTGGATGAGGCGACAACGAAGCAAACCGACGAGCAATCTCGTTTGCCACAAGTTGACGAGCCCTGTGTACCTCTTGGTCCATTGCATAATGACCCGCCAACAATGAGAAGGAGGTCTCGCACCATCAATACGTAATTTCTCCCCCTGGATAGAGAATGAACCGAAAGAAAAGTGGTCTCTGTTGTAGTGACACCGACGGAGCTCGATATGGTATAATGACAACGAACCGGCCGAGGTGTACAACCTGGGTTATGCGAGGAGTTAGGGGGCTTCCATTGGTGGGTATTGTGGAATTTATCCTTCATGGCACGCAGGTATATTTTAGGGATAGATTTAAGAAAATATCCCTTTAATGGTCGATAACAAAATTGTATTTGGCAACGTGGTGACGAAATATATGCAAGACAAAATTCGAAGGCTATGAAGCACGAGTAATCCCCAAGGAACCCAAGTTCTTGATGCGAGATCATGTGTCGACGGGAGAAGGCGAGGCATCAACCGTGTGCAAGCGTGCGGGAATGTGTGCTTCATGCGGATGGTGGTTGTAGCTGCCTGTATGAAGCCGAAGCTTAGACATCCGCCTTGCTCACACGTCCTTGCCGCACTGGGAGCTGCGGCATAGTTCCGTATATTTATGTGTCACCGTACTATAGGAAAGAATCAATTTTTCATACGTGGAAGGAGGAGATATATGGTTTTGGGATATGGATCGTACACAACACTGCGGCCACAAGTGTTCTACATTCCAGATCCATCGAAGTTAAAGATGAAAAAGGGACGTCGTCGTCGAGACGCATCGAAACGACATGGACGAGTCCGAGGCCGGGAAGGACCCTACGTTGCAGCAAATGCGATGAGCGCGGACATACATACAAAAAATGTCCGAAGAATTCGAAACTTCAACCGTCGAAGGTTCGGACTTTCCGGACAGCCCTCCGATGGTAGCCGTCCTTCGGAGAAGGAACAACAACGAGACGACCACGTCCTAGACGTGCTCGTGCAGCGACTACGTCCCACCGGAGATGCAATGGCTTGATTTTTTTGTTTGCTCCTTTTCAATGTAGTGGTGATCGATATTTGTACTATTTGTCATGTTGTTGCCATCGTCAGTGCGTGTAATTTTTATCATTGTGAGACGTAAACTGGTTTATTGTTGTTGTGATGCTTATATGTTGTGTTTGTTAGTTTGAATTAAGACGTGAACCTTTTTATGTTGAGATATAATGGACCATTTATGTCATGTATTCATGTTGTTTTGATTTTTCTTATAAATTGCTTATTGTGTGCTTCATGTATTCATGCGGTATGGCGGACGATACACCGGCGCTTTTCACAGACAGGTGGATGGGCGCACGATGTCGTACTTGGTCGGCGGTGCGGAGTGCTCGGTGACCACCTTTCGTCCACGGCCGTCGCGCGAGTTGTTGCGTGTCGATCCGCGACATGTCGAGCGGTACGTTCAAACTCTTATCACTTATTGCAGAAACACTATGCTTGATACTAATATTACACTATCGTATGATATGCAGTTACGTGAGTCCGGCCTGATCGCTCTCTGCGGACTCGTTGAGGCGCGTGCCACGATCACGACCGGGCCGGACGGTTCGATGCGGACCGGTCCCCGATAGCCGCTTTGGTGGATCGGTGGCGTCTGAGACGCACACCTTCCATCTTCCTTGTGGGGAGATGGCTCCGACGCCGGGGACGTCTCCTACCGCTAGGGCTACCACTAGCGGAGAGGCTGTCGGGCCGTGGACGGTGTTGGTGGATGGAGGAGGACATCACTGCGCGCTTTGCTCGAGGTGATGAGGCTACGGGGCTCCTAGCTGTTCGGTCGATCTACCCTTACGCGACCACCGGGCCTACGAAGACTTGGATTATGCGGTTCACGGTAAGTTAACTTCAAGACTTCGGTATTTTCATTACATCGATGTTTGTTAACATGGTTTTGTCCTTTGTAGGCCGACAAGCTCCACCCCGACGCCGACGAGTACTCCGTGCGACGCTCGTTGGAGGCGTACGCTTTGGTTGTTAGTGGGTGATGTTCACCAACACGTCGGGGAACACTGCAGAGGGGCGATCCACTACGCCCGGCCGATAGCGGACGCGGAGATAGGCGACGTGCCTCGGTGGAGTTGGGGTTCGGCCGTGCTCGCACCACCTACCATGGGGTGCGACGCGTGCACGAAGACAGATCCAGGAGCGATCTTCACAGTTGTCTCCTTCTCTTACAGTGTGGGCTGCGGAGCGGTTCGCGATCGGCCGACCGCCGTCGACACCTCTCCGTACGACGTAGCGCCGCTTTCGAGAACCCGCCGACGGGCCTACGATGGGTTACGGTTTCGACGCAACGTAAGTACAAAGTCATATTTCTTTCAATTATTTAAATTGTGTTGAACAAAACTTGTAACCACTTGATTTTTTTATTGTCACGGCGTCGTTACGCCCACGCTCACGTGAGACGAAGCTACCCGGACTTCGTGTTCGAGTTGGACCGTCTCACCCGTACGACGTTGTCCTGGGAGCCATACACGCAGAAGGCCGCAGCTCGGGCGCCTCTAGGCCTCTCGACGTTGTGCACGCGCGACTCGGCCTCCGGATGACGTTGATCCCGATGGTGTACGACATCACCGTCGAGCCTCACCGCCTGTGCCGAGTGATGAGGCGCGTTCGCGCTCGCGGATTCCGTAGACGTACGGTTGCCGTTCCCCACCAGGACCACCAGTGAGTATTTCTATTTCAAATGTAGTACTATTGTGTCAAATTAAATGGAACTATAGTCGATCTTTTTGTGTACGCAGGTTGTCTCGACGGGGACAGCAGGGGAGGCTCCCTCCGGGAACCACGTATGCGGCAATACGTGGCGGGTGGTGATAGCCACCGAGGAGGTGATCGGCGAGATCTACGCCCACTCCGAGGAGAATACACCGCCTACCTTCGTGGTACCCTACCGCGGACGCGCCGCGAGTTACCTTCACACCGGCCACGCGCGAGAAACACGAAGCGCGAGCCACGGACACCTACCCCACGCACCGAGACCGGGACTACTTCGTTGGGGTACGTCATGATTTGTCTGCATTAAAGCCTTTGTACGTCATTATGTTTTTTATTGGAGCGAAAAACCAAACTTGTTTTGAATTTTGTAGGCCGACGCCGCACGGGCATTGAATGCCGAAATCGACTCGGTGATGCCGAGGTGGGACGCGGTGCATTCACCCGAACGAGGTGGAACGAGAGGATGACCTTCGAGCGGATGCAGACGACGGCACGGAAGATCTTGCGGATCTTCTCGTGTCGTTACGCCGTCGACGCGGTTCCTCCACGGGTGTTACAGTCCTCGTCCACGTGGTCCAAGACCCGGATGGTCACCACACTGGGCGCTGGTCCTTCCACGGGATAGTTCCACTCATTTTCATTGTGTCAACCCTACAACGTGATCTAACAAACCGAATGTCACCTAGGTCCGACGCTACCGAGGCGGGGATACGGGCAGCGAGTGGATCGTCGATCCCTCGGCCTTCGCTACTCGGCCCAAAGACCGCAAGCTTTGCTTGGAGCGAGCGGATCCTCCGTTCCTCGTCCCCTCGGTAGGAGGTGAGCAAGCGTTGTCCGATGATTAGTTCACACGTGTTAGTTTAAGTCACGATGCTTCACATTGCTTACATACGGGAGGATTCTACTCGGCGGGGATTTTCCTGGTCGGGGACTTCGTCGACGCAGGCGGGCGGGTCCGGGGAGGCGACGAGGGGTCGGCACGGGCGACGACCCGACGACTGGAGGACCAGATCGGGACGTACTCGCCTCCTCTCGGCTCGGTGGAGCACCTCTACCACGAGCCGGGACCCGCCACGGAGACGCCGCGCCGGATGTCCGTGCTAGTCGTGGCGTGCCCCAGCACAGCCGACGTACTCTGGGGGCACGTCGAGCACGGCCTAGGAGGGATAGGGGTAAGAGGCCTCGTCGGTAGCCGCCGTGTGCAAAGCGTTTGTACAAATTGTAAATATTTATTTTGTGTTTGATGTTTGTATATATCTATGTCTGTTCGTCGCACTCACATGTCATGAGATCCTTCAGTATCGTTCGCCGCATGATACTCTTACTAACGAAAAAAACTTTCGGCCCAAGTTAGACCTGCACGAGACATCGCTTATCGCTTTTGCCCGTGATAGTCCCGCACGATACGTCGCTATCAACTTTTGCCCGTGATAGTCCCGCACGATACGTCGCTATCAACTTTTTGCCCCGTGACAATCCTACATGATACGTCTCGATCATTGCCCCGTGACGGACATAAACGATACATAGATGTGAACCGTCACCTCCCCGCACTATATATTGCCTAGATCCGAATACGAGCTCTTCAAATCTGCATTCTCTTTTCTACATTTACTCCCGCAATGAGATCTTCATATCATCCATTCCTTGAGCGTCTCCATCGGCGACTCCATCCTTTGAGCGGTTTTATTCCACCATGGTGTGACCGTCCGTTATGCCATTGTGGAGATGGTCGCATACTTACGTCGTCCCTCCTCGGCGAAACCAGGGGGAGACGATTTTTCCAATGCGCCAACATTGATCGGGTATGGCTTATCCGCACCGCTTTCATCTACAAAATCTTCACGCGTAAAACGCTAACTTGATTGTACATCGTGTTAACACCTCATGCGGGCATATCGTCGGTGTGCAACTTCGTTGAGTGGATAGATACGGAGAACCCACGAACCGACGGAACACGTTACTACCCACTTAGCGAAACAAGGTCGACTACCTTCAACGGAAGGGGCGAGTACCAACGTCGAGTTCGCGGCGAAGCTTTGGGTCGGCCTATGGATCGGTGGCACTACCCACATGGCGGGAACGTCCAGAATGCCACCGTGGTCTACGTTGCCAAGTGGTAAGATCCATAAGATAAGCAACTAGAGGACAAAGATGCTTCGTGTGTCCCGAGATTGCGGATGACGATTTTGTCGTGAGTATAATTTTTCTTTCTTTAACCTTTTCGCTTTTTCCATTTTTTAACTCCGACCATAAAAAATGTGCAACCGGGAGGATGTTCCATTTTTTAACTCCGACCATAAAAAATGTGCAACCGAGGAGGATGTACGTCGGTGTCCATACAAAGATTGGATCGATACGGTTAAACTGCTTCGATCGGTCGACGGTAACACAACCTGAGTCCACGAACAATTCATTCGGGCTTGGATGGAGTATGAACGTCGCGTCGAAATCGCAAGCTTAGCATGGAGGAACAACCCACCTGGGTTTCCTAAATGGTCGGAGCGTCCTATGTGCGGTTGTAGGGATCGTTGCAAGATGGCTATCTCATTTGAACCACGAACATATGGTCGGAGATATTTCATTTGCCCCAACTTAGACAACGACTTCGTTGTACGTCTTTCATTTTATCAATTATGCAAACGTCTTCGCTCTAGTGGCTCTCTAACCGATTACATGTGTTTCTTTATCGGGCATTCAAAGAAGATGTGGATTCACTAGGTGGATCGACAATGTCATTCCCCAATATAACGGCTTAAAAGTAGCTGAATGTGAAACTCAAAAGGAGTACAACGCCGAGAAGGAAAGAGAAAATTGATGACAAGCTTATCGCCCTTGAACGGTTAGTAGGTAGCCGAGCCTTCACTCGTGGGGGATGAGTTAGTTATATTGCATCATCCGTACCTAATGGGTTATGTAACACTGTGACAAACAAGCTGCTTAACCATTGTAACTAAGTTAACTTGGTTAAAATAATATGTTCACAGTAATGCAAACAACATATGCTCCTCCATATTTTGAGATTTATTGATGATCAAACTCTTAAAACGTTAACCATCGATAAATCTCAATGTGTTTGGTTTGAAAACATGAAAAATCATATAGGTAGAAAAATACTAATGACGAAACTAATGGTCAAAGTTACACAACAATTTAGTTATTTAAGAAAAGTTTAAAAACAGTGAGTTCTTAAAAAGGCCAACAGCGTAGTAGGTCTCAAGAAATTAATATGTAGTTGAGAATTTCTACGTAATTGTTTGAACTAATTGATAATTTTCAAAATTAAAATGTGATTATAGCCATGCATTGTTTGTTTGAATTTCTAAATTTTATAAGCTGAACTAAAGTATTATTCAAATATGTTAGGTTCACATTGTAATATCCGGAGCCTACATATATTTTGGTCCACAGTAATGATTTTATTTAGATGCAAAAAATATATTACGTGAACCAATTATTATTTTTTTGCTTGAGGAGAATTTATTTGGATTACAAATGACCAATAATAAGTTTTAATAATATTTAAAGTCATTCAATCATTTCAAAAAATTATAAAATATCTTCAACTTAAATGACCAATAATAAGTTGTAAGCACAGAAAAACGCCCTTGTAAGGGCGGAAGAGGGCGCCGCAAAAATGCCGGAGCGCGGCCTTTTGCAGGCGGCCCCACGTGCACGGTGAAAACGCCCTTACCAAGGGCGGGAAGGGCCGCGCAAAAGGCGGCCTCCCGGTATTTTGCAGCGCCCCGTGCACGTGAAAACGCCCTTCCCAAGGGCGGGAAGGGGCCGCCCGCAAAAATGCCACCGCGCGGCGAGACCAGCCACCGCCGGCCGTACGCCACGTCGGATTTTTTCGCCCTACGGGAGGCGTTTTCCCTTCACGCCCTCCCGAGGGCGGGAGGAGATTAGTTTTGAAATTTTTCAAACTCGCAAGTTATTTTTATAAATCTTTAAAAAAAATTAAAAATGCAAAAATTCTCTTCCTCGACACAAATATTTCTGCTTCAATTATTCCCCCAATGAATACCTTGATCATCCAATCAAACTTTAAAGACATGTAACTGTTGGATATACTGGTGTTCCTATACTCTTATATATATATATATATATATATAAGTTATATATATATATATAACTCCCTATGTTTTACATTAGTCGTTTTTATTTTTACTCAAAATTGTTAAAATTTAATTAAGTTTATAAAAAAATATAGCAATATTTTCAACACAAAACAAACATATTATTAAAATATATTCAATGTTATCTTTAATACAATTGATTTGATGTTGTAGATGTTGCTAAATTTTTATATAAACTTGATTAAACCTAAAAATATTTCTAAAATAGAATGGTCAACTTATCTAAAATATTTGTCACTCTATTACTTGTCCATCTATCATATCCTATTCAAATTTCTCCCTATTTTACCCCCAACAAATCACTTCACTCTCAACCATACATCATTTATTGAGAGGCACTATTTTTTCTTAAACCTTATTGGTTTTTAAACCTTAATCTACGATAAACTAAATGACAAGTATTAGGGACGGGGAAGTAGTACATCCTTAATTTAGGACGCTGGTTAGGTTAAAATCATACAAAAAGAATTGGGGAAGTATACAATTTCGTTAGTTAAAGCAAACTATACTGATTATAGATTTGTGTTTCTGCAACAACATGAAAGACAAACAAGCCCAGGATGACACATGAACCATTTTACCTTCCCTCCGGAAAATAAAAGGACAAGTTTACAACAATCCAAAAAGATTTACAGACATCCAGCCCAGAGACAATCTTATCTCTGAACCTAGCTAGGAGTATCTCCCAATGCGCTGCCGTTCCCTGCATTTGCCTGCTAAAAAACCTACACAAGTCCCAAATCAAGACCCCCTGGTTTTTAAAAAGAAAATTCAATAAAACTAAACATTGGTGCCTGAAGAACGAGCCATTCTTTGAGTGGTAACTACACTTTTTGTGCTGCTACGGTACATGAAGTAACAAGAAGGCGGCCAGCCAGGCGATGATTCTGGAGTGAGTGGCCAATCATCAGGATCAGATGAGCTGCTGATCGATCAGGTGAGTCCTCCTAGCTCTCCCTGATCTCGCGGCACGCCCATGCCCATCTGCAACTGCACGGCGTCTGACCACCGCGCTGGTGACCGGTCGCTGCTGTTGGACGACGACATCGCCTCCGCCCTCGCCTCCCTCACCATCCGTAGCACCTCCGGTGTGGTTGGCCGCCTCGCTGGGTCCGCCACCACGCACGCCGCGGCAATGCTGATCAGCGGGCCAAGCTTCTCCTCCGTGCCGCCAGCGGACGCGGATTCCCCGCCGGACTCAGTCTCCTCCTCGCGCACCGCCCGCACCCAGCTCGGGATGTCATCGCCGTGCATCTCCATCAGGTCCTGGAATGGCGCCTTCCCGGTGAGCAGCTCCAGGAGGAGCACGCCGAAGCTGTACACGTCGGACGCTGGCGTGAAGGCATGGGCGGTGCGCGTTTCCGGCGCTCGGTACAGGACGGACCCGGAGGATGCGAGGTCGGCGTGGGAGGGGAGCAGCGTGGGCACGAGGCCGTAGTCGGTGAGGCACGACTCGAAGTCGGGGCCGAGGAGGACGTTGGAGGGCTTGAGGTTGCCGTGCACGATGCCAGCCGGCGGCGACTGGTGCAGGTGCACCAGCCCGGCGGCGACGTCCTCCGCGATCTTCATGCACGACGTCCAGTGCAGTGGCTTCCCTTGCTCGACGTCCGGCTGCTGGACCCTAGTGTGCATCACAAATTGGAATTTGGTTTAACTTTATTCCATTAACACAGCACGGCCTTTTTTTCTTCTATAAAATGAATTGAATTCCGGCCTCTACATCCATTTCTGGATGTACACAGCACGAATAAGGCTTGCAAATTGCAAACGCACCGTGAAACAAACTTTCAACAATCCAAACAAAATAGGAAAAAGAATAAACTTTCAACAGGTACAGCCGTGTCTGTCTGTGTGTGTGTGAGGCCATGCATTGTCCGACTGCAACTCTCTTGCTCATATTCAGAAGTACCACTATACTAGCAGCAATTATTTACTGCAGCTCAGATTCAGATCAGGGCCACATGCTCGCAAGCACTTGCATGCTTGTCTACATCTGCATACTGTTGTCCTTGTGAGAAGGGGATTTTGATGAGAGCTGAAATAGAGCAAAGGCCAAGCCACACTGGTGCTGCGGGGTCTACTGCCTCAGATCAAGCCATCCATTACAACTTTACAAGAACAGGGATAGGCCCTCTGGCCCTGTTCTGTAGTGCATGAAAGCATGGCCTTTGACTGCCTCAGCTAATCTAGGAGCTTGTGAATGAGTGAGTGGCTGCATTCCCGCCCACTATGGTTGATGGAATATTTCATTGCAGAGTGTGGCCATTGACCCATTGTTTTAACCAAATCAATACTAGTAGCACATAAAGTTGGTTAAAAAAAAGATATGTATCGTGTTCAGCGCATGGATAGAATGGCAACAGGACAATGGATGCATTTTTACTTGCAAGAAATGAAAACTAGTGCAGCTCAGTGACACCTGAATTGAACCAGCCATGTGTGACTATCTGTTCCTATTATCCAGAGCAGTTAGTATAATTTACTTTTCATATGATGCTCTATCATTTACCACCAGTTTTCTGGGTCCTAAAATTATGCGCTGTTTTCATGGGAGATGAACCCTCTGTGGCTCAAGTTGGAAGTTTTTTTTTTCCATTGAAACATGGAGCAATTCCCCCCGCCAACATCATGATTATGCAATGTTAAGAGGAGAATATAACTACATTCAAGTCAATCTGGTTGTCCTAACGTCATATATCCATGACTAGAGTAGTACTGTATCTGTATAGCATGAAGATGGTTTAATCTTCCATGCTTTTCACTTCACGAATTCCCCATGATCCTATCAAAGTCTCAAAATGATTTACCAGAAAAGAAGAAAAAGGATGGTGAGCAGTTATATTGCGTTGTACATAGGGAAGTACCTGGCTGCTGGTGCTCTCCGAATTACTCACTCCTCCTATACTTACACTAGGCGGGCCTTGCATGAATTAAAAGTGGAGCAGTAGCGACGATCTCCGTGGCACATGACTTGGCATATTCTACTACTAGCTAGCAGCTTGCAGTTTGTTGTAAATAAAAGGACACCCAAGGCGGGCAGCACGCATGTACCCAAACATTATGGCGAAGCATGACGAGGCGTGGCATTGCAATTTGCAACAAGGCAACAGCCAACAGGCAGGCCAAGAAAAATGCCGTCCTTTTTACTAGCGAGGGAGGGGAGGGAGAGGAGTGGAGTAATTGCAATGCACGTTAGAAGCATGCATCTTGATTGAACAACTGTAAGTAATTGGGATGAAGCTAGCTAGCCAACAGGAAACAGAAAAGTGAAAAAGATGAGTGTCATGACAACCCGGAAAACATATCTGCCTTGTTTCTTTGGTTCGTGATCGATCGATCTGTATTTTTATTTTTTATTTTTTTTGTGATCCTCGCCTGGGCAGGCAGTGATCTTGTCTACTCTACATAAATGCAGTGATCCAGTACTTAGGTAGGTAGATCCCATTTCTCACTTTGTTGTGTACATTGCATTGTACTGTACTAGTAGGCTGGAGTACCATGGATGAATCGTAAAAAAAAATAATCAAATAATCGAGTAGTAATTGCAATATGTAGTACTAGTAAAGCTGGGGAGATCAGATGGGAGGAAGAAGATGAAGATGAAGATGGTTAGTTACCGTGGAGGAGGGAGAAGAGGCTGCCGTTGGGGTAGTAATCGTAGACGAGGAGTCGATCCTCCTTGGCCTGGAAGTAGGCCCTCAGAGCCACCACGTTTGGGTGGCGCAGCCGGCCCAGCTCCTCGGCGCGCCGCCCAAGCTCCGCCGCCCCCGCCGCCGGCTCGCGCATGCGCTTCACCGTCACGATGAACCCGGTCTCCATCACCGCCTTGTACGTGCTGCCCACCTCGCCGCGCCCCAGCGTCTCCGCCGACGCGCGCAGCAGCTCCTCCAGGCTGTACATCTCCGTCACGCCGCCGCAGAACACCAGCTTCCCGATCCCCTCCCTCTCCCACGAGAACTCACGCCCCCTCTCCGACGCCGCATTCTCCTGCTGCGCCTGCGCCTGCGCAGTTTAAATTTCACAAACAAATTTTATTTTAATGAAGGGAGACGCGAATTTTATCTTAAAGGATGGGATACCTGCTGCTGATGCTCTTCTTCCTCCGGCATTGCGCCCTTGTCCACGTCGCCGGCCACGCGCTTGTTCCTCCCGCGCCGTGACGCCATCACTGCCGCCGCCACCAGGACTCCCAGCACCACCACACCCGCCACCGTCGCCCCGGCCACGATGCCGGCGTTCTTGGCGCGGCGGCTCCTATTGGAGCGGGGCGGGGAGCGGCGTGAATGCCGCCGCGGCCGCCGGCGCGGTCGGAGCGGCGCATTGGGTGCGCAGCGGTGGGCCGCAGAGCTCGGCATTGGCAAGGAAGGACGACGCGTTGAATTTTGTGGCGAGGAGGGACGGGATCTCGCCGGAGAGGCGGTTGGCGGAGACGTTGAGCAGGCGGAGCGTGGTCTGCGGCAGCGGAGGGAGGGTGCCGTTGAGACGATTGTCGTCGACGAGCAGCGAGGTGAGTCGCGGCAGCGTGGTAAGGGAGGTGGGGATTTCGCCGTGGAGGCGGTTGGAGGAGAGGACGAGGACGGTGGCGCGGTGCAGGAGGGCGAGCGTGGGCGGGATGCGGCCCTGGAGGCGGTTGCCGGAGAGGTAGAGCAGCTTGAGGTTTGGGAGCGCGGCGGGGAGCGCGTCGGGGATGGGGCCGGTGAGCGCGTTGGACTTGAGGCTGAGGACCCGCAGCTCGGAGAGCGGTGCGAGGAGGGTGGCGGTGAGGACGCCGGTGAGGTTGAGGTTCTCGAGGACGAGCTTGGTGACCCGGTCCCGGTGAGGTTGGGACTGGGAGCACTGGCGCACGCCGAGCCAGGAGGAGCACAAGGCGGGGGCGGTGTCGCGGCGCCAGGGGAGGCGGTCGGAGCGGTCAAGGGCGGACTTGAGGGCGAGCAGCGCGTCCGCGTCGGAGGCGAGGGCGAGGGCGAGGTGAGATGACGACATGAAGAGGAGGAGCAAGGTGAGGAGGAGGCATGGCGACGGGGGCATGGTGGCCGGCGCTACGCTGGTGGAAGGAGGGGCACCCCGCACCCCCGTTTGCTTAACTGCTGCTGCTTGCTGCGGCACTGGACATTAATGCGACCTTCTCTCTCTCTCCCTCTCCCTCCAATACTACTAGTAACATATTTTGCCGTGAATTTTAATTTAAAAATTATTATTAACATGTTAATATCTTTTAATTGTTGTATATTTGGTAGTCACATGTAGATTTGTTTTATCATGTATTTGTACTTTTTAAAAGAAAATAAAAAGTTTATGAAAGTATTTGGTATGTGAATCATTTAACCTCGCATATCATTTTCTAAAGTAAAATTAAGAGTTGGTAGTCGAGATCATTATCACTATTTTTTCTAATAAAGAGTATAGATAAGAGCTGAACTTAATTAATTTTGGGAGGGGAAATCTTAGTAGCAATACTTGCACTAGCTAACAAAGGGAAGGGGTGGCCGTGTGGATTAAAATGCTGGAAGCTTTCGTTCGCGCATGGCCACGCTGCTCCTGCGCCGGAGGGCACACGTGAAGGAACTGAGCACCGAACCAAAGAGAAGACAAGGGAAGAAGAGAGAGAGAGAGGGAAAAGATGCAGGGAACTGGGCCTTTAATTGTTGGTTGGGCCTGGGCCCTTCCCCTGGCTGCTCTTAAGTCTCCCAACAGAACCAGGACATCGGTTTAGTAAGGCTCCATTTACTTCCAAATTTTATAAAGTTTACACCTAAAAGGAGTGTTTACTTCCATATGTGTAAAGATTTTAGAATACTATAAAAATACAAATTTACCCCTCTCTCTCCCTCTCTCTCCCGCACCTTATTCCTCTCTTCCAAATCTAAAATCCCCGTTCTACGATGGCTCCGACTCCGACGGCGACGGCGGCTCCGACTCCGACGGCGACGGCGGCTCCGACTCCGGTTTTTTCTGTACGACGGTGACGGCGGCTCCGACAGCGGGTGGCGTCGGCGCCGTGCGTTCGAGACCGAGGCCGCAGCCATCGGCCGCGCGCGCCATCCGGCGAGGTCGAGGAGGTCATCTACGGCGAGGTCGAGGAGGTCGGCGGCGGCGTCCACGGTGCGGTCGCCGGGGAGGTCGTCGATGGCAGCGTTGATCCGAGCGGTGGCCATATCAAGCGGCGGGGGCATCGACGGCGACGATGACATCCGTGGCGCCGGCGCCACGCGTTCGAGCAGGCGCGGCCATCGGCGCGTGCGCCATCCGGCAAGGTCGAGGAGGTCGCGGCGGCGTCCACGGTGCCGTCGGCGGGAAGGTCATCGCGGCGGCGTTGATCCAGCGGTGGCCAAATCCGGCGGCGGGGCGTCGGGCGACGGCGACATCCGTGACGGCGGCCGCGCGTGAGAAGGAGGCGGCAGGCGTCACGGCGGCGGCCATGCGCGCGCGAAGGCAGCGGCGGCATTGCGTTGCCGGACGGCGGACGACGGACGGCGGGCGAGCGCGGCGGGAGGGGCGTCCGGAGGGTGGGGATGGGGGTGGGGGAGTCTGTAGCACGAGTGGTAGGGGTGGGCAAGCACTTATCGTAAGAAAATTTTGTACTTTTTGGCTCTCAAACCTCCAAATTCAAAACTTTTACAGGCCAACTTTACACCTATATGTTTACTTCCAAAATGTCAAAAAGTAACTAAAATTCCAAATTTTTACTAAACTTTACAGAAGTAAAGAGGGCCTAACAAACATACACTGTTATGTTTATTATGTGTCTCTATTAGTATGCCATTTTCATTATTTTTAAGAAACCATTAAGATTATGTTTATTCTATCCCATAATATAATATAAGACATGATCAAACTCGATATGGTCTAGATTATAATTTCTCATATACCATAAAATCTATATAGCAACAAAATTATAATTGTATAAAAATAAATTTAAATGTTAATTCAATGATATTATTTTTACCAAATAAAGTTCAATTCATATTATGATCAAATGTTTTAAAAATTAAATCTTAAAATATGTATACTTCTTATATTATGGGATATTTTATTGGACGAGGAGACTAACTATATACTTGAAAAAAGTAGTACTTTTTCCGCAAACTTACTAACATGATACAGTTTTATCATTAGAATGAATCAGCATCTACTTACTTAAGTTGTAAAATGAGCGTAGCTTAGCTCGCTATATTTTTAGACGTACTTCCTCCGATTTTATAATTCATGTTTTGAACAATGACCTTCAAAATATATATTTAACTATATTTTTATTATAATATATATAATAAACAAATAAATTTTTATTTTGTTTTAGTACTCCTTTCATACAAAAGTGTTGATCCTGTTTCATTTCCTAGTTTTTAAATGGAGACGGCTTATTTGTAGTCTTCATATATTTAAAACTTAAATAAAAATATTATATTTTTTTATCGTGCTAAATTAAATTATTAACCAGAACTCAAGCAACCATAGTTCGTGGTTTGTATGTATGCATACGGTGTCTTTGGTTTTGTTACTGTTACATGAGTTATGATTTAGTTCGTTTTGGTTCTTGGTGATAAAATAAAATAGGAATTAGACTTTGGATAGAGAGTACTTTGTTAGATAATCTACTGCTATTCAAATTTATAAAGTTTTGACTTAAAACTTGCTCAAAAAGCGTCAAAAATTATTTTTGACAGAGAAAGAAATAACATGTTTATCGGGTTTAAATTTTAAACTATATGCTCGTATTTGAAATTAATTATTCTTTGGACGTTATACTCGTCAACCACGAGACACATATTCAAGGAGTGAAATAAGCAGTTTGTACGATTATTTGTGCCCGTAGTTTCAAAAATAACTAGTTAAGTTTTCCAATTACTAGTGGTAATTAAGGCTTAACAATTTCATTTACTGGAGTATTCAAGAGAAATACTAGTACTAGAGTGAAATAGACTCACTGGTCAAAGATGTGGTTGCATATACTACGTTTCCTCGGGGTTCTCCAAAGCCTGACATTAATTTCTGTGCTCCTGTCCTCCTGTGCTCCACTCCGGTTACTCCCAGTGGAGTTTTGACCGTTGACCGACCACCACCACCCCACGCCATCCCCTGCACTCACTGCTGGACTACTAGTACTAGATTCTTCTTCTGTTAAGTCTTCTTCACCTCCGCCCACCAGTTTTTAACTTTTTACTCCACCCTTTCCTACTCCGAAATTTTTAGTATTTTTAATTTTTTATTTAAAGATTTGTAAAGATATTTTTAAAAGTTTTGTATAAATAATCGTCGGTTGCTTGTCGGAGAGACGTTTTTAAAATCGTTTTTCGATGTTTTTATGGTACGGATGAACATTTTACATGTGGCCCCATTACAACCCTTAGAAATAGAGGCGGACAAAAATAACCGAGACCGAAGAACTAAACCGAATTGATCGAGACCGAAATCGAAAAGACTGAATTAAATTTCGGTCTCAAGAATGCAATAACCGAAATAACCGAATAAATTTCGGTTTTGGGTCTCATTACCCGAACTAACGAAGTGGCCGAAGTTCGGTCTACTCTCTTGACTGTTGTTTGCTTATTTGTTGTTTATCAATTGTTATTTAGAACTTTTAATTGTTGGTACTGTAAATGTATGTCTCTGTTTGAACTTATTTAATTGTTGCTTGCAACCACTTTTATATTGAAAAATGGTCTCATGTTGTTTAGTGAACTAGCTAGTTTCTTGAAAATGTGACCTATCATTAACGACCAAATTTGGTAAGCAAATTATCAAATTTGAATCTAAAGTCGAAGTTGATTTGGAGAGTATCGAGTTCTAATAAAGTCGAAGTTGATTTGGAGAGTATCGAGTTCTAATAAAGACGAGTACGCGCCAAGTGCACCGAATCGGTTGAGGGTTTTGTCGGTGAGTCCGGATCGGATAAAGACATCGACATAGCCGATTTCAATTGGGATAACGAGATATGACCGATTTCGGAGGAAGACATGAAGATCATCATTAGATTTAGTTTCCGAGTGCTCCAGAGATATTGTCATCTACGGATAAAGTCCTGAAAAGATAATTGTATCTTTATTTAGAATATTTGTGTAGTTTCTTTATAGATAATGTTAGTTTGTTTTAGGAATATTTATAATTTAATATGTAATAACGATAGGAATTGTGTCCATTACGGACTCATCATGTATCTGTGTATAAATATGACCCAAGACACGATAAAATAACATACACAATCAATAAAATCTAGGCGCATCGCTACCTTTTTCTTTAATAGTTTCCGACAAGTTCTAGTTGGACTGCATCATTTGATCTCGAGCAAAAAGGTAATTCTTGTCATAGCGGTTTGCGTTGTAGGGATTAGTGCTTCCATCATTATGATACTCTAATTTTCTTCGTAATCTGCATAGTTATCATATATGCTATATAATGTAGATCGATATTATGGTCTAAACCCTAATCGACTAGCATCAATGCCGATAAGTTTAGATTTCTATATTAATCTGGATTATATAGTATATCTAACATATTAAAAGGTGTTCATAGACTCGTACAGATCTTATGCTTCTGTTAGTACTTAATGTTGCATCGGTTAGGATCGATTTATTAATTCACCTTTAGAATTATAATGGATTTATCTTGTTTTATGATCATTATTAGAGATAGTGTCTGAGTTTCAGCCGATCTTATTTGTTTTAACTGTCTCGTATGTTTTATATTTACTTGATATGTTAAAGCTGCCCTTTATATTAAGATCTCTCTATAATTAAATATATTAAGCTTGTAGTCGATTTGTTATGTTATCTTAGTATTTGATATATTCATGTTTCATATATTTGGCTAGCAGTGATATCTTAGTATAAAGTGGTATCGGAGTACTAGCCGATACATGTTACATCAATCTTTTCGTCTAAGCTATGAATAAGTATAATCTTTGCCTTATAGTATTTTTAGATCTAAGTGATTTATACTGTCTCGGTATACTATCGATCTATTACAATCACTTGGTTTAAATATGCTTTAAGACTTGGATTATGTTTTGTTAACATCTGCAGCCGATCGGGCGAATCTAGTCGCTGTCGATTCAGTATGCACCGCATCGGCTTAACCCTAGATGATACGTCATCGGCTACCAGCCGATCGGCTATCGTTTGCAAGCTAATACTTTTTATTGTTTCTTGTTGATTGCAGGATCAAATCAACTGGCATGCCTACGAACCTCGTTTCAATAATTTGGACCTGCATTAGAGTTAAACAGATCTCTCAGGCCAATGCGTGAAAAATTTTCTCATCAACACTATCCTGAAAATTTTGGTCCTGACTGAAGACCGAATCGAACTAACCGAAGACCGAAGTGCTTGGTCCTTACTTTTTAAACACCAAGTTCGGTCCTGATTTTCTGAAGTTCGAACTAACCGAAGACCGATCGGTTCGATCAGACCAAACGCCAACCCCTACTTGGGAAGAGCGATTTTTATTATGCATATAGGGTCATCGCAAAAAGACGATCGGATGACAAAGTTGCGGGCGGCCCCTTTGTCATCCTCCCCAAGAGCTTATGAATTGTACTTTTGATTTGTAAGGGCGGCCTCGTGCATGCACATTAAAAATCGTTTTCGGGGAGGACGACAAGAGGCTGCTTGTAAATTTGTCACCCGGTCCCCTTGTATGCACAGTAAAAATTGGCCTTCCTAAAGGCTGCAAGGGGCCGCAAGTAAAATGCTCGTCCGCGGCTGTGGCCTTCCCAAAGGCTGCAACGGGCCGCAAGTAAAATGCTTGTCCGCGGCTGTAAGGGGCCACAAGTAAAATGCTCGTCCGTGATAGACGGTTGCCCAACCGTCATTTGTTATGTCATTAAAAATGTCCTCTAAAAAGGCGGATTTTAAAAAATGTCCTCCCGTAGAGCGACGACGATTGTTTTTGCAAAACTTTGAAAACAAAAAATATTTTTAAATATCTTAATAAAAATAAAAATACCAAAAACTCTTCTACTCCGGTCCGTCCGGGTTAACTAGCTCTGTTTCTACTTGATTATATATTATATATTATACGGATACACTAATATAAAAACTAATAACTCTCTTATATTATATTTACTTCAGTAACAAACTCGATACATATACCATCTCACTGTTTTTTTAGTCAATAACAAATCGAAACATTGCATATTGATTATAAATACTTATGTATATGGATATATGTATCAATGTTCATTTATTTCGATGTATAAATAACAAATAGACTTAATAAATAAACATAAATATAATCATCATTTAAAAACATTAAAAAAATTATACGATGATCAATTAAGATTAGACGTAGTAGTAAGTATGGTGTCCAGATTTGAAACCACTAGTATCGTGCGTGCGTGATTAATTTCTAACCCACAAAGAACACAGCCTTAGACCGTCTTTACATGGACTGTCTTCATTGGCTGAAAGATTGATGAACTCGGGCATCAAATGTGTCTCGAAGTTTGGTAAGACTGTCCATAGCGTTATCATTGCAAAAAACATTTAACCTTGTCTATTAGCAACCGATGCCTCAATTCCTTTATCCTCATAATCCCCGTAATGTCAGCATCATCATCCCCACAACGTCGGCATCGATGCCACGGTCGATATTTCATGGCTACAAAGTAACGGTGGAGACCAACGACCAGCTCAAATATATTATTTTAATCATCTAAGCATAACATGCCACGGTTCTTCAAAATTTGGGACTGCCACGGTTCTTCAAAATTCGGACTTGGTGTCGGCAGGCACAATAGTTGGCATTCTTTCTTCTCTTTCAGCACCGAAAAAACGTGGACAGTCTAAATTCATTGTTTTGCTTCCAATAAGAGCAAGTGTCTGCCCGTATGATTATCGTATAGAATTGGGTGATGAGATAGAGAAAAAAATGAGATGGAACATGAGACAAGACAACTTATGCACAGGTAGAAGAAAAACACAAGCAGAAAGTAAGATTAGTATGGAGCAACCTAATAAAATAAATTATTACTTTATCTGTCACAAATATATAACATATATGTGTAAAAAAATTATATAACATATACGGTTTTCGACATAAAACTTACTCTCTCGTTGGTTCCTTTCATAATATGTTATTGGCAACTACTAAATTGATGTAACATGAAAATAAAAAAGATTCCAATATAAATCCAATGATGTCACATGCATGACACTAAATTATATACTACCTCCGGTCACGTTTCAGGAAAAGATTAATTTGGTTTGTTTTTTAGAAGTTGGGCTGTCTGAAACATCATATAATTATGTCGAGGGAGTATATTGCTAGTTTTGTGTTAGTCAAATGTTGCAAGTGTTTGAATTTTCTAGAATTATGGTTGTCTTTTATTTTGAAATGGAACGAATATATAATTTTTGGTTGTTATGATTAGAGAAAAAGAAGGTATATATTATACAGGTTACTTTTAGTAATGAATGGACGAGTATTGTATGGAATAGATAGATTTAAGGTAATAGCTATATATCTTTAAAGTGTGTCATTAGAAAACTTTTGAATAAAATATTTTAGTTAGCTTTAAATTTAATACTAACTTTGCCCCGAACTTAATACAGCATTATATTCAAAATTTGAAGGCGACAGAGGGAGTACTCTACTACCGCTAGTTAATAGTGCCAGTCAGCAAAAACCCTACTAGATAGGTTGTCTCCACTGTACTCGTAACTCGTTTGCTATAATTTTTCACTTCTCTTACTTTATAATTTTCGATAGTTTTACTAGGAATCCTATAATTACTACAAAATCTAAGAATTCAAATTTGTTAGACATACAGTTGGAAGCAATATTATTAAAAGCTGTCAAGCTTTCTATTAAAGCTGCGGATAAAACCTTTTATTAAAAAAAATAAAGGGAGCATTGATGTCAAATAAATGGCAACAATTTAGTAGTACCGCTGCGGCAGCACAGCACACAATTATTAGTATTCTACACTGTGCACTCGCTCCAATTTATGGTGCTATGCCTAGCACTTAATTTTGAAATGTGGTGATCATTGTTTTATAAATCAAATTGATGTTAGAAATATCTTATTTTCATGGTACAAAGTATGTCTCTTCGTATAATTATTCGAGATAATATAATAATTTGAGAGAATATCTTTTTGGTCACTTGGGTTCCACTAGAGGTGCGCTCTTAATAAACGATGCGTGATGGATGAAACTGAGTTTATAATAATTATTCGAGCATAAAAAAAGTTGAAAAGTTGATGAGTTAAGATATGATAACGAAGAATTTTTTACAAAATTATTGTAAGAGCTAAAAAAAGTGTGCCCATGATAATCTATCATTCATAAGTTACCAAAAATTTATCACTTTAGTAGCTCATGTTTTATCAAAAAACTCCTCTATACCGGGACCGGTCTAATGTGTATAGCCTGCGTGAACACCTATCCCCTTTCAGCCTAAGGCTACTTCCAATGCATGATATAAAAACATTAAATGAGTGTCACGTCGATGATGAGGTGGTAAGGGATTTGGGATAAAATAGAAAGAAGTAGTATCATCCATGACACCGCTTGAGATCGATATCCAACACATGGAAGAGCGTATCGAGCCTTGGTCAGATCTCGTGCGGGCGCGCCGCATCTCCCGTGCTGCTCCACCGCACATCCATTTCTCCTGTGCTACTCTCTTGCGCATCCATTTTCTCTACGAAACCCCTCGCTGCTACAGTTTTTCCTCGCCGGTAGTTGATTTGACCACCGGTTCTCCATGTACGTCCAGTGGAAGCATGGTCGTGCTAGAGCATGCTAATGGCGACCAATATGTTAATCCATGGTAATTTCGTTACCGTACTTTTGTAAAATTTCGTTACTGTAGTTTTATAAATTTTTCCATGGTAATGGCGACCAATATGTATATAAAATTTTCCTATATACATATTCGAAATGTATATATATCAATGCAAAAGTAATATATTTATACTGTTCACTTTGTGCTACTTGTATAATTTTTTTAGTGCAAACAATACAGACTTTCTAGAAAAAAACCTTGTACAAGAGTCTATAATGTTCATGTGAAACAGTTGATCAATCATATTCAGTAATTAACACATAAGCGATGTTTTAAATTAATTGTCTTTGATACCTTTATCCTACATGGCGAATTTCTAAGTTTGATATTATACACTGGGACTAGTCTAAGTTTTGTCGCAAGCTACATGCAACTCATTTATAGTCTAACTCTTTTAAATATAAAAACTTTGTATGTATAAACTTTTATATACAAACTTCGTCCATATAAATTTTGTATGTAGAAACTTTTTATATATATATGAAATATTTTGTATGTAGAAAATATAAAAAGTGTAAAAGTTTATACATAGAAATATTCAAATGAAAAAGGTTAAAAAGGCAAAAAGGCCTATTTTGGGATGCAAGGCCCGCATGCAACCATTTGGATTTGCTACAAAACCATATGCAGGCGTAGAAAGGAAAGCCGTCCCAATTAAAAAACGGATTAGGCAAAAAAAGGACAGAAAGACATAGCGCACGGGCACGCATTAGTATTTTTACCGTATCTGTCTTTTGTTTCAAAGGCAAAAAATTAGATGCTCGTCATCAAAAGGCTAGACACTCTAAAAATCTTATAACACACGTTTATAAATATGCCTAATATGATTTATAATAAAAATAAAATAAATATTTCTTCAAATTTCAACCTGAAATCATTATCCTTCAAACTCATTCTTTCAACCAAAATAGTCATTGAGATCGAGGTTAGCAAACTCGGCTAATATCCACCGTTGGTATAAAAATTTGGTTTTCTAAAAAATATATTACTACGTCCGTCCTATTTCAAACATAAAAGGGAATGAAAATTATTATTTCTAAAAAAATAACTAATTTATTTGTTGATATATTTAAATACTATTAAAAAACCCAGATAATCCACATCCATTCAGTTGAAAATGACTAAGTCTAAAATGACAAATATACCTAAAAGTAGTTGTTTTTATGGGATACGTTAATAACAAGTTAAATAAAAGAAACATAGTTAGGGACATTTGAGAAATGATGATTGTATTAAACGACGATGAGATGGCAAGGGAAATGCAGCACCTTGGTGGCTTGGTGGGAAAAGAAGGGAAGGGAAGGAAGGGGAGCGGAGGGAAGCTGCGTGCCCTGCATCAGATCAGAGACAAAGCCACAAGCGTGGAGGGCCCGACGAGGAAGAGGAAGAGGAAGAGGAAGAGGAAGAGGCGGCAGCAGCCTCGCCGGCCGGCTGCCTCCGCCGCGACCACAAGCTGGCTACCCCACGCTCCTCCCACCACCTCTCCACCTCCGCGGCCCTTGCAGCCGCAGGGGTCTCCTACCCACCGCCTCTGCCCCCACTCCGCCCAGTGCGGCGGCCGCGGCGCCCGACATGGGCGCCGGCGGTGCCGCCAAGCAGATCGTCGACTCGCTCCTCGCCCGCTTCCTCCCGCTCGCCCGCCGCCGCATCGAGACCGCGCAGGCACAGGTACTCCTCTCTTCTCTCTCCCTTCGCCTCGCCTCGCCTCAGCTTTCCTGGAATCCCATCTGCATCCCCACCAGATTTGGACAGGACTCTTCCCTCACGGATAAACGGGATCGGGACTGACTGACGACGTTCTTCCGCTTGCCCTGCTTCCTTCCTAGGGTTCCCTTCCAGATCGCCTGCCGTGCCAGCTCCACACTCATTTTTTATTTACTTTAAGGTTTAGCTTTTACCCTCTTCATCTCACCGGAGGCCCAATTCCCTCCTCGAATTGGATGGATTTCATATCGATTGCAGGGGCACCACCTCTTCCAACCGCTTAGGGGTTCCGCCTGTTTCCCCTATGTTCGGTGCACAGGTCGCAATTGCTCTTTGCTGCTGCTTCTATCACTGCTCCAAATCATTGCCATTGTTTATTACTACTGCTTCCTTCTCTTTCAAAGTGCCTCTGATTTGCCTGTGCTGCGACATTGTTGGAAAATGCTCAAAATCCTACTCCACCTTTGATGCTCTCGTTACTTCCTATGTGTGCTCCGGGCGATGATACTTGTTACTGGGTGGTCATGTTTCCGAGAGCATGATGATGTTTCTCTCAATACTACTTAGCTGAACTGCAAGGAGGAACCTTTCTACCTAGACATTGTCTTGTTTTTTGTATGCATACTTTTTTACTTGACGGATGAACAACTTCAAAATTGATTAGCTATATCATCAGGGAAAATGTTATTAGTATTACAGAAAATACATCTGACACTAAAATTCTTTAATTTTGAAAATACACAGGATGGGCAATACCTCCGTCCATCTGATCCAAGCTATGAGCAAGTATTGGATTCACTTGCCATGGTTGCTAGACACACACCTTTGCCTCTTTTGGAAGCTCTTCTTCGGTGGAGGGAAAGGTATGCTTATTCACCTTGAGTTTGAAACCTCTAGCCCTATCCCTTAATGCTGCCTCAAAATCATTATTGAACAATGCAATGAGTTCTCTGCACTCTCTTATTTATTACTGAAGTATTGTTCTTCACAGTGAATCACCAAAAGGAGCACATGATGCGTCAACATTCCAAAAGAAGGTCTGTCGTTGATTGCCCTTGCCCTCTCCTTATAAAGAACCACTCTATTTTCGATTGTAACTTATTAAGCAGCACCAGACATGCATTCTGTACATATAATTTCTCTATTATTTCATAGTTGCAAATAGTCACCAGCAGGGTATTTGATCCCTGATCTCTCAAAACTTTTACTTCCACAATATTTTCAGTTGCGCACTCTCATCTAAAAATCCTCATGTCCATTTTCTGACCCCTTACCCAGCTTGCTGTTGAGTGCATATTCTGTTCAGCCTGCATTCGTTTTGCTGAGTATTGCCCACAAGAGGGAATAACAGGTTGTTATAATATTATATTTTGACTTATTTGCACGACTACTTTCTGATGGGTTGGCTAATTAGCTGTATTATTTTGTCTAGAGAAACTTTGGAATGGCCTGGAAAATTTCGTATTTGATTGGCTAATTAATGCAGACAGGTGAGACATTACTGCCTTTTTTACTTAGGTTTTCTCATATGATAAATAAAACACATCCACGCCTGTGGTGCATCTTAAATATATTTATCTTTGGCTTTGCATTTCATCAAAACAGCACATCATGTGCTATAAGTATTTGCTTTATTGTTTCTTTCGGCATGTGCCAAATTTCGCAAACCCTTGTCATTATGTTAAATTTTGTTTCTTGATTGCCAGGAAAAAAGGACTTTATATACTTTACAAATTGAGTTTACCAACTTCTTTACTTTCTGCAGGGTTGTCAGCCAAGTAGAGTACCCCTCATTGGTTGATTTGCGAGGTCTCCTATTAGATCTTGTTGCTCAACTTTTGGGAGCTTTATCACGTATCAGGTATGCTCTATCATCTTAATTTACATGGAACATGGATAAGGGGTGTGTGTAGGGAGGGAGGCCATGTAAAAGCTGTCACAATGTTATGTGACCTCATTTTTTGGACAAGAAAACTGCAGGGGAGGCCCCTTCAGTTTAATTTTATACATTAAAGGAAGGTTTAAATAAAGACTTATGTGACCTCTTTGTCCATGTTACTTCAAATTAGGGAGGGAAGGAGGCCATATAAAAGCTGCTGCATTGTAATATGACCTCTGTCTATGTTACTTAAAATTCTGATGATTCATACAGGTTTAGTTCTGTGACGGAAAGGTTTTTCATGGAGCTCAATAGTCGGCGTAATGATGCACCTCTTTCTAGAAGCGATTCACTCAGCATTATTAATGGGATGCGCTACCTTAAATTGGGGGTACGATACAAAGATCACTTTATTATTTTAATTTTTTGTGCCAGTTCATAGTGAGTTGATAAGTATTTAAAGTGCATGGCAATAACAATCTGATTTATCTTGGCATGCTGCCTTATAGAATTCCAAATGTTCTACCATTACCATGCTTCAGTTACAAGTCCACTTCTCACTGGCCAAACCATGCTTAAGCAAATGATATTAGCACTTTGATGAATCTGAATCATCCAAAGTTTTTACTTGTGTACCACCGTACAATTGTACATAGAATCCCAAAAAGTACCTTTGATTTGCAGAATTTTAATTTTGTTAAGAAAAACATATCTCCATACACAAGAAAGTTAACTTAATTGATACTCTATTAACATCATCATCTTTGAACCAATGTGCATAATAATGCCACTCTATTTGAATTGTAGATATTTGCATACTTACAAATCTACCTTTTCAGGTGAAGACAGAGGGTGGTCTGAATGCCTCGGTTTCCTTCATTGCAAAAGCAAATCCTCTAAATCGTCCTCCCAACAAAAGAAAGAGTGAACTGCAACATGCTTTGTGCAACATGCTCTCAAGTATACTGGCCCCACTTGCTGAGGGAGGCAAACATCATTGGCCTCCTCTGGGTGTAGAACCTGCATTGTCACTCTGGTACGATGCTGTTGCCCGAATAAGAGGCCAGCTCATGTATTGGATGGATAAGCAGAGCAAACATATTGCAGTAAGTTGAGGATTTGAAATTTAATGTTATACACTTTTGGCATTTGTAAAAAATATTGTATGCCTTGACTTTGTTTGCTATTGAATAACTAGGACATACTTTATTTACTTCTTTATTTGTTAGAGAGCATGAAGTGTTAATGATGCTGGACTGGAATTCTGAAATTGATCTATCAAATTGAGTATTCTAATGGAATTTTCTGATTTTATGGTTTGTGGTTGAATAAGGCAATAAAGTTCACTTTCTATCTTATCATCTTGGTGACTGTATTTATTACTGTTGGACATCATTAATTACTGTTGCCTTGTGCAATTTTAATATTCAATGCTGAATCTTCATCACAGGTTGGATTTCCACTTGTAACTCTTCTACTTTGCCTCGGTGATTCCCATACGTTCAACACTCACTTTTCTCAACATATGGAGATCTTGTATAAGTATCTCAAGGTGATATTTTGTGGGCGCATTTGATCAAATGAAAGGCATATCATGTGATAACCTCATATTTTTCACCACCTAATATTATTTAAATGATGTACTCATTGTACTGATTGTAAACCATGATCCTGATTTCTGAAACTTATATTCTTCCTTTGCGCTGCATGAAGCCTAATGATGCTTAATTACTTATTATGCAGGACAAGAATCATCGATCAATGGCGTTAGATTGTCTTCACAGACTAGTGAAATTTTACTTAAATGTTTATGCAGATTACCAGCCTAGAAATCATGTGTGGGACTGTTTAGACAGTGTGACCTCTCAACTACTGACTGTTTTGAAGAAGGGCTTGCTGACACAAGATGTCCAGCATGATAAACTTGTTGAGTTCTGTGTGACCTTAGCTGAGAGCAACTTGGATTTCGCGATGAATCATATGATCCTCGAATTGTTAAAACCAGATAGTTTAAGTGAAGCAAAGGTTGTTGGTCTTAGGGCTTTGCTTGAGATAGTTGTTTCTCCATCTAACAAACAAATTGGATTGGATGTTTTCCAAGGTAACACGGTTTTATGAACTGTTCCATTCTGTGTAATCTTAAGTATTTTCTGAAAAATACAGTAATCAGTATTTTTGCTCTTATAATTTCAGAATATGGTATTGGGCATTATATTCCAAAAGTAAAGTCAGCCATTGAATCGATTTTAAGGTCTTGTAACAAGGCATATAGCTTAGCCCTTCTTACATCATCGAAAGCTACTATAGGTATGCTGCTACTTCTCATCATACAAGGAAATGGTCAAATTATTTGGCAAGTGCTATTATTTTTATCAATTTATTTTCATTCGTCTTTTGGAAACTATTGATACTTAAAATTGTGTCATGGTGAAGCAAATACTCATTCACCTTTCTATTTCCCCTTTATTTCATTATTTCTAACATTGGCATTTTCAGACAATGTAACAAAGGATAAATCTCAGGGATCACTCTTCAGATCTGTGCTGAAATGTATACCATACTTAATAGAAGAGGTGGGGCGTAATGATAAAATGACCGAGATTATACCTCAGCATGGTATAAGTATTGACCCTGGTGTTCGTGAAGAAGCAGTGCAAGTGTTGAACAGGATTGTACGATGCTTGCCGAATCGTCGGTTTGCTGTGTTGAAAGGAATGGCAAACTTTATCCTAAAACTTCCTGATGAGTTTCCTCTTTTGATTCAAACATCACTGGGACGATTAGTAGAGCTCATGCGCTTGTGGAGAGTATGCCTATCTGAGGAACTTTTAGCAAAAGACATGCAAAATGTTAAGCGTTCTAGTCTAGGAGGCGATGCACTACAGAGGTCTCCTTTTCATAGATCCAGGGATGTATCTGAATTTCGTGCCTCGGAAATGGATGCAGTTGGTCTTGTCTTTCTTAGCTCTGCCGATGTTCAAATAAGGCTTACTGCTTTGGAGTTATTGCGATGTGTTCGAGCGCTAAAAAATGAACTCAGGGATTACTCAGCAAATGAATGGGGTGACAGCAAACTGAAGCTTGAACCAGAACCTATATTTATTATTGACATCATAGAGGAAAATGGGGTTAGTTTTCTTTATATATTTCTGTTTGTTTGGATTTAAGTTTCTTTGAGCTGGATTTGTTTGAAATGAAGTAATTTTGCTGGCAAGAAAATAGAGTAAATGTTTTCAGCCCTCCAAAATTCCTGTCTGAGTGGGGCCTTAAAAATATCTTTGGTTTCTAATGTTATCATTAAGCTGCTTCCCATGCTTGATGACTATCTGTCTACATAAATCCACAGGAAGACATAGTTCAAAGCTGTTATTGGGATCCTGGGCGACCTTATGATCTGAGGCGTGAGATGGATCCTGTTCCCTTGGATGTGACTCTTCAATCCATTTTAGAGAGCGCAGACAAAAGCAGATGGGCTCGTTACCTCAGTGAGATTGTCAAATATGCAGCTGAACTTTGCCCGAGCTCTGTGCAGGATGCAAGGCAAGGACTCTGGGGTTTCCTGGAATCTTTCTGTGTATTATGATTTAGTTTGTGTCAAGCCTCCGTTTTATTCCCCTCCGATAGCAATCCTGACTTTCCATTGTGGAATTCAAATTAGGCAGTGTTTTCACTGCAGTATGTAAATACTACACAAAATTGGCACTTAGGAGTTTTTTAAGCTGTGTACCCAACATTTCATGAAACTTAACCAGATGCTCATAATGTGAATACAATTATATGTCATAGGGATGTTAGAGATCTCCATATAGATGGACTAATATGGAGTTGACTAGCTGAGAGACCAGAAACATTTCACAGAGATAGATGCATACCCTTAATCTGGTTTATTCATTAACCTTAACTCAAAGTATGTGCGCTTTCTATGGATTGGGTACATTAAGTCCCCTTCCTCTTCCGGTTGATTGCCTATTTCTCTAAGAGCCACCTTTTACATGTACATTTGCTATTTCTTTGTTGTTGCCTGGCTCAATTTCTAGACAGTGGTGCTCTCTGCATTCATTTGATAATTTTGGGCATCTTATTATTGACTTTATTTCATGACTCCACAGATTAGAAGTTGTTAGGAGACTAGAACAAATCACTCCGGTAGAACTAGGTGGAAAGGCACAACAATCACAGGATACTGAAAGTAAGCTTGATCAATGGCTGATATATGCCATGTTTGCATGTTCTTGCCCACCTGATAGCAGAGAAGAATTTGCCCTCAGAGCAGCCAGAGAGATCTTCCATATGGTTTTCCCATCACTTCGCCATGGTTCCGAATCATATGCTGTAAGTCACGTGATTATATATTTCCAAAATGTTTAACTTGCCTTGTATATGACCATACACAATTGCATATTTATTATAGCTTGTTCCTCATTCTGTCCGTTGACATTCCAAATGCTCTGAATCAAATAAATTTTCCAAATGTTTCCTGGTCTTTTATTTTGTTAATTGTTTTTTTCTTTTGCACAAATCTGATTCGTCCAACTGAAACCCCCAACACTCAATTGATAACAACGGTAAATCTTTTCTGAATTGGTAATGCTTATTTGAGATGAAAACTAATGCTTTCTAAAAGTTGGCATTTAGATGTCGTAGACTTGCATTACTTATAGCATTGAGTGCACAGGATATGCAAAGTACAGTTTTTGCCATGAGTTATCTGAACTAATTGATGCTCTCGCATGCCTATGCAATATTGACATGAAGCATCTAATGAAATTATGGAAGTGTCTTAGACTTGCATGCTTAGGATATAGTGAGCTAGCCAAATTGATGTCATTTTTCTGTGCAGCGGTTTTCCACTAAATATTTACTTTCAGCATTGGTTAGTTGATTATGGATAAAGTACTCTAATTGTTTCTCTTTGGGGTGATTTCTGTATCTGCAGCTTGCTGCTACAGCTGCCCTTGGTCACTCACATCTGGAAGTATGTGAAATCATGTTTGGTGAACTTACATCTTTCCTTGAGGATGTATCATCAGAAACAGAAACAAAACCAAAATGGAAGGTACAGCATATCAACTTTGTTCCAATGCCACTATATCAGTTCAGTGAATTAGTTCACACTTTCTCTGCTGTGGCTATCTTCATTTAAGGAAGGTCATTTATTGCATAGACCTGTCCATATTTCTGGAAAAAGTGACTTTTGTTTTTCACCTAAAATACCCAGCCTAATTAAACCAAACTGATTTAATATCCATGGTTTTAAGCTATCATCCCATTTTCACTAGCTTATTTTCGTATTGACAGATCTTATTGATCTTTCTCTATTTCTTAATATACCTTTGAGACTGTGACATGGTAGCAACTGTTTAGCCTGTATATTTGTAATTCACATGTCTATTTTCCATGGTAGCCTCTACACGATTTTCCACGAAAAGGTACTTTGCCACTTGAATAATAGATCTACAATTACCCCATCCGGTCACAAATACTTGTAGTTTTGGACATACTTGAGGTTAAACTTTAGAAATTTTGAATATCATTGTCTTTTTACATTCTTAAATTGGATATAGGAGAACCATATATGTAGATTTGTCTCAGAAAGTACTTTCATGATATGGAAATTTATTGGGTTTTATAAACATAACACAATAGATATTAATGGGCAAAGTTACACTTGGAAGACTGTGTTGATGTCCAAAACGACAAGTATATGTGACCAGATGGTGTAAACCTTTCTTTCATCTCCGAATCATTTGAAATGGGTAGTGTTAGCAGTGACCAAGTGTGTTTTCCCCTGCAGAATCCTAGGTCCCGCCGTGAGGATCTGCGTACACATGTTGCGAACATACATAGAATGATAGCTGAGAAGATTTGGCCTGGAATGCTTAGTCGAAAACCTGTTCTCCGTTTACATTTTCTGAAGTTCATTGATGAAACATGCCGCCAGATCCTGCCACCATCTGATAACTTTCAAGATTTGCAGCCTCTCCGATATGCACTAGCATCTGTGCTGAGATATCTAGCTCCAGAATTTATCGATGCAAAGTCTGAGAGGTTCGACAACAGATTGCGTAAGAGGCTTTTTGACCTCCTCCTTAGCTGGAGTGATGATTCTGGCAGCACATGGGGACAGGAAGGCAACAGTGACTATCGCCGTGAAATTGAGCGATATAAAGCTAGCCAGCATAATAGGTCAAGGGAATCACTTGACAAACTTGCATTTGACAGGGAAATGGCTGAGCAGTTGGAAGCTATCAACTGGGCTTCGATGAATGCCATTGCTTCTTTACTATATGGTCCATGCTTTGATGATAATGCAAGGAAATTGAGTGGGCGGGTAATATCGTGGATCAATAGCTTGTTCATGGAACTAGCTCCGAGAGCACCTTTTGGGCATTCACCAGTTGATCCCGAACGCCATCATATTCAAAGCACACTGATGGGGGACGTTTTGGAGGAAGGGACAAACAGAAAACTAGTCACTTGCGAGTTCTGTTAGCAAAAACTGCATTGAAGAATATTTTGCAGACAAATTTGGATTTGTTTCCTGCTTGCATAGATCAGGTAAGTTTTGCTTCTTCTTTCATAAGTCTACTTTCTGAGCTTCTATGAATAGGCCAACTATTTGCGTTGTATCTATATTGTGTCACATTGAGCATTTGTTTAATGAATTGCTCATGGTGATTTTTCTTCTTAAAGTAGCCCATTATTAATTTTGGTGATTACTTATTAGTTACCTTCATCCTGCATAACTAGGATTACACCATTTCTCCCTCCCCCTCCCCTCTAATCATCCTTGTTTTTCTTCTTGAAGAAATTCATCTCCTTTTAGCAAGGTTAGGTTGCTTCATGTCCTCATATCACAACAACAGTTTCTTGAATTAAAAGTTCTCAAGATCTTCTCACTTCTCAGCAATTGGTATATTGTTATGTTAACATTTTGATTTGTGCTTGCCATCACCTGTTAAATTTCGACTACACCTATCATTTGCAGTGCTACTCCCCAGATTCTCCAATATCAGATGGGTATTTCAGTGTCCTTGCTGAAGTATACATGCGTCAGGAAATTCCAAAGTGTGAGATCCAGAGAATTTTGAGCTTGATCCTCTACAAGGTGGTTGATCAAACAAAACTGATCCGTGATAGTGCCCTTCAAATGTTGGAGACATTGTCTCTCCGTGAATGGGCGGAAGATGACACTGATGGTGTTGGGCATTACCGGGCTTCTGTTGTTGGCAACCTGCCAGATTCCTACCAGCAGTTCCAGTACAAGTTGTCCTCAAAGCTTGCCAAGGACCATCCTGAGCTCAGCGAGCATCTATGCGAGGAAATTATGCAGCGCCAGCTTGATGCGGTGGATATTATTGCTCAACATCAGGTCCTCACATGCATGGCTCCTTGGATAGAGAATCTCAACTTTGTTAGACTAAAAGAATCTGGTTGGAGTGAGAGATTGCTGAAAAGTCTTTATTATGTGACGTGGAAGCATGGTGATCAGTTTCCTGATGAGATTGAGAAACTGTGGAGCACCGTTGCAAGCAATACTCGTAATATCATTCCTGTTCTCAACTTCTTGATCACCAGAGGGATTGAGGATTGTGATGCCAATCCATCAGCAGAGATTACTGGTGCATTTGCTACCTACTTTTCAGTTGCCAAGCGTGTTAGTCTGTATCTTGCTCGGATTTGCCCACAACAGACCATCGATCACTTGGTTTGTGAGTTGTCTCAGAGAATGCTTGAGGACGATGAGGAACCAGTCAGGCCTGGAAAGGTTGATACTTCTGCAAATGTTGTGTTAGAGTTTTCTCAAGGACCTAGTACCTCCCAGGTGGCAACAATAGTTGATAGCCAACCTCACATGTCCCCCTGCTTGTCCGCGGTTCCCTTGATGGTGCAATCAGGAATGTTAGCGGAAACCTAAGCTGGCGGACATCAGCAGTTACTGGCCGAAGTGTATCTGGCCCACTGAGCCCATTGGCTCCTGAAGTAAGCATTCCAAACCCCACTACAGGCCGATCAGGCCAGCTCCTTCCAGCATTAATGAACATGTCAGGGCCATTGATAGGTGTCCGAAGTTCAGCTGGAAATCTGAGGAGCCGTCATGTTTCCAGAGACAGTGGTGATTACTACTTAGATACCCCAAATTCAAATGATGATATTGTACATCAAGGTGGCAGTGGAGTTCATGGGATCAATGCCAATGAGCTCCAATCTGCATTACAGGGGCATCAGCACTTGCTTTCACGGGCTGATATAGCTTTGATTCTCCTTGCTGAAATCGCATATGAAAATGACGAGGACTTTCGCGAAAACTTACCACTACTGTTCCATGTCACCTGTGTTTCCATGGATAGTTCAGAAGATATTGTGCTTGAGCATTGCCAGGATCTGCTTGTGAATCTCCTCTATTCACTCGCTGGACGCCATCTTGAACTGTACGAGGTTGAAAGCAACGAACGGGAGAATAAGCAGCATGTCGTGAGTTTGATAAAATACATTCAATCAAAAAGAGGTAGCCTGATGTGGGAGAATGAGGACCCTACCCTTGTTCGGACTGAACTACCTAGCGCTTCTCTCTTATCAGCACTTGTGCAAAGCATGGTTAGTGCAATTTTCTTCCAGGGAGATCTTCGTGAAACCTGGGGTTCTGAAGCACTTAAGTGGGCTATGGAGTGCACATCTCGTCACCTGGCATGTCGGTCACACCAGATATATCGTGCTTTACGCCCTAGTGTTAAAAGCGATAGCTGCGTATTGCTTATGAGGTGCATCCACAGATGCTTGGGTAACCCTGTTCCAGCTGTTCTGGGTTTTGCAATGGAGATACTGTTGACACTTCAAGTCATGGTTGAGAACATGGAGCCTGAGAAGGTGATACTTTACCCACAGCTCTTCTGGGGTTGTGTTGCACTGATGCATACCGATTATGTGCACATATATTGCCAGGTACTTGAATTGTTCTGTAGGGTAATTGATCGCTTGACATTCCGTGACCGGACAACTGAAAATGTGTTGCTCTCCAGCATGCCACGTGATGAGTTTGACATCAATGGGTATACAAGCGACCTCCACAGGCTGGAGTCAAGAACCACGTCAGAGAGATTGCTATCTGTGACAGAGACTGGGAAAGTTCCTGATTTTGAAGGGGTGCAGCCATTGGTGCTGAAAGGGCTTATGTCCAGTGTTAGCCATGGATCCGCAATCGAGGTGTTATCTAGGATTACCATTCCAACATGTGATTCTATATTTGGGAATCCTGAGACAAGGCTGTTGATGCACATCACAGGTCTTCTTCCATGGCTTGGGTTGCAGCTCACCAAAGATGCATCTTCCCTCGGGTCATCTTCACCTATACAAGAGCAGAATCAGAAAGCTTACTATGTGGCATCCAACATTTCGGTATGGTGCCGTGTCAAATCTTTAGATGATTTAGCCGAAGTCTTCAGAGCATACTCCTTTGGGGAAATCATCTCCTTGGAAGGTCTTTTGCACGCGCTTCGCCGCCAATCTGTTCTGAGTGGTTCCCTAAGCACTCATCTCTGGCATTTGGGCACCTGCTTAGGCTCCTTGAGAGGGGCCCTCTGGATTATCAGAGAGTGGTGCTTCTGATGCTTAAATCACTGTTGCAGCAAACCCCAGTGGATCCATTTCAGACACCGCAAGTGTACAATGTTGTGTCGCAGCTTGTGGAGAGCGCACTATGCGCAGAGGCACTGAATGTGTTGGAGGCGCTTCTACGGAGCTGCAGCGGTGTAACTGGTGGTCAAGGCGATGATATTGGATTTGGTGAGAATGGTCACGGGATGGGGGAGAAGGTTCACCAAAGCATGCTTCTTCCTCAATCATCGTTCAAGGCTAGGAGTGGACCTCTTCAATATGCTGCTGCCGGTTCAGGGTTTGGGACTCTAATGGGGCAAGGCGGCGGCGGCTCTGCAGATACTGGAGTGGCCACCCGAGATGTGGCGCTGCAGAACACCCGGTTGCTGCTTGGGCGTGTCCTTGATACATGCGCTCTTGGGCGTAAGAGGGATCATAAGCGCCTTGTGCCGTTTGTGACGAACATCGGGTAGAAAATTGCAGTGAGTGACCCATGTAAAATGTTTGGTGGCTATATGTGCTAACTGAATGCAGCTAATCGTGTACAGCTAGGAGCGTGTGATCCAGATATCGCTGTGCACAGGATGACGAGGTAGAAGAAGCAGCAACTTCCCGCCGCCGATAGAGACCCCCTAACCAAACTCAATTTTGACTGTTGTAATATCGGAATGTGTTTATTTATCTTGCAACCGCACAGAGGTTGCAGGTTTGAAGTATGGTTGTAGCCGTAGACTGCAATTCATTCGATGTACATACACATACATACATACATACATACAGCATGAGCGAGTGGCACAAGTTCTTTTCTTTTCCTTTTTGCTTGGGCAGTGTGTATATTGAAATGCTTGGTGACATCCCGAAGGGAAGGGACTCCAGTGTAGTGTTTGATTTTGATTCATTTCATTATTATTATTGTTGCCTGTTGTGTTCATTTATGCACGGAGAGAATGCAATTTGTTTGATGCCGCTACCGTAGTCATGCTGACGAAGTATGTTTCGTCTTTCGGGGTGCTTTTTGCAGCCGTAGCTTTTCTCTAAAAGAGAACAGTCTAGTTTTCCATTCATCGTGAGAAGCTGTAGTTCCAGAATTAAAAAGTAAAAATAGAAATCAGAAGTCAGCTTTTTTCAGAATTTTATCAGCTGTTTTACCAAAATAGTATGAATATGGACCGGACCGTTAGTACCAGTAGCAAGCCAGCGGCAAGCAGACTGATGCATGACTGCATTGCAAGAGTATGGGAGGAGAGAGAGGGAGAGGGGTGTGCGTGGGCGTGTGTGTCAGAAATTGGGACCCACAGGAGGCAAAGGCAGATCTGGAGTTTTACTAGCATGCCCACGTAACGTTCGGGAGTGAACACTCTCCTGTCCTCTGGCTGGATTGGATTATGAGCTTAGCTGAGAGCTGAGAGCTGACTGACTGCCCAAGTGAAGTACAGTGCCGACGGCCGAGGCAACACCACCACAGAACCAAACACCAAAAGCAGAAAAAAAAAAAGAAGAAGAAGAAAGCAAAGCTGAATCCATCCCTCATCCAGCATCGAGTCTCCTCTCCTCTCGGCGCTGCTCCCATGGACTCCGCCGTGCGACCGCCGCCCACGCCCGTCGACGAGGAAGAAGCCCGCCGCCGCCGGAGCACCGACTGCATCTACTTCCTCGCCTCCCCGTTGACCTGCAAGAAGGTCTTGCCTTTCTTTCTCTCCCTCCCTTACTTTCCTCCTTTTTCTTTTCATCCATCTTTGCCCCCTCTCCTCTAGCTCGATTACCTCCCGATCTGTCGCTTCTCTTGTCTGCTACACCCATCCCCCTTTCGATCTGCCTTCCCTCCTCTCCTATCTAGGATTTCTTTTCATTCCCTTACTTTTCTTTCTTCGCAATTTCTCTCTTGTAGACTACACGCGCTACAGTATACTAGAGATTCGTTTGCTTGCCCCTTTCAACCAATTAATTAACCTGTATATATAGCGTATGAGATGAGATGTCCTCGGCTCGCAGAAAACTTGTGTTTTTGCTAGGTTTTCGGCTCTACTACTAGTTACTATACTAGACTGGTCTGGACTAGAATTGGCTTAAGCTCAAGTCGGTGCATGGCTAGGATACACGCCATAACAGCATCCTCATGTGCTGTGGTGGGGGACAACAAAACATTTCGTCGCTCGTCATGACATCCTTTACTTACCTTACCATCTCAGCTGCTTATTTTCCACCTGTGTCGCCAATATAAGATAATATACTCCACTAACCTATCAATATAATTCTCTTGTCGGTTTCTCGATCTGCGCCTTGCTTCCATATGCATATATGAAAACTTCCATTTTAGAGTAGATTATTGGGTGTTGTTGCGAATGCGCGTAGTACGTCATCGTTTCTAAGCCAGTGATTTATTCCCTTTGTCGTTTCTAATGCGTTGCTCCTTACTGGTTCATTCTTCACCTGCAATGCTCTTTATTTCAATATACTGACATCGTCTTTTTTCCTTCACTCAGGGAAGTGAATGTGAGTACCGTCATAGTGATGCTGCCAGGATGAATCCAAGGGATTGCTGGTATTGGTTCAATGGCAACTGCGCTAATCCTAAATGCTCATTCAGGCACCCGGTACTCCCTTGCTCTCTGTTTTTTTTTCTTGAACCAAAACTACTGTAATTATAATGTGTTTAGTGCCACCACGAAACAGGCCAGCGCTGTAAGCTACTTCTCCAGTTAACTTATTCTTGTGACAACAATTCTTGTACGCAACTGCACATGATAATACCCACTCAATCAAATATTACAGGCAACCTGGGGCTGATAACTAATATCTTGCTCACTTTTCAGCCGTTGGATGGCCTGGTCGGAGCACCTACAACACCACGAACATCTCAACAATCTGCACCACAGGTTTCTGTGGCCCCTGTGTCTAATCCTGCCAGTGGCACAGCCAAGCAAGGAGTTCCATGTTATTACTTTCAAAAGGGCATGTGTGTAAAAGGGGATAGGTGCGCCTTCTTGCATCTGCCACAGGCTACTGGAAGTCCTGCTTCTCAGCAGACAGCAAAGGTTTTTGTTCCTGCTTCTGTGCCTCATGCTCAGCTGAAGAACTCGTGGACAAAACCAAACTCTTCTGCTCTGCAGAATGCACCTCCTGCCATATTTGACAAGCCTAAGGACAGTGCTCATAATGGCAAAACTGCTCAGAAGCAAAATTTGACAAACAGGGTTGGTCACTCATCAGGAGTTATTCATGATAAAAAAAGTTCTTACATGCCATCGGGTGTAACAAAGAATTACCGACCTCTGCCCTCAACTGGAGACGATTTAGCTGAAAATGGTATGGAGATGGGTGAATTTGTGAGGGAACCTTCTGCTGGTTCTGATGTTCTCACTGGTGGTGCTGATGACAATGCTGAACAGTCACTCAGGGAAGACCTTGGTACTTACCGTCGTACTAATGGGGAGCAGCACATTGGGATGCTTAGGCAGACTCATGGTAGTTATGGATTTGAAAGGTCACGCAGAAGTTCAGCTGATAAATTGTTGTCAGAGAGTAGGTTTTCTCAGAGAGAACCTATGCCTTCGACTGCAGACAGTTCAGATTTGCGCCAAAGGCTATTGAAGCAAAGAAGGCTCAATGATCCCAGATCGGGGCAGGTCTCTGATAGGCATAACGTCTATCTTGAGGATGAACACCATGACCATCATCATTGGCGTGGTGAAGAGCAAGCTACCCATGACGGTATCTCAAGCTCTCGATTGCGTGGTAGAATAAAACTTCCAGCGGAAACATCATTTGACAGACTTGGCTTACAGCCAGAGAAAGAGAGAGACAGAGGGTCTCGAGCTAGATTGTCACCACCAAGTCAAACAGACCTTAGAGGGAAGCTTCATGATAGGCTAAAGGCTAAACCAAATGAGGATGTCTGTGGTAATGTAAAAAGTTCTTTGGTAAAAGCAAATGAAGATGCTGACTCGTTGAACTTTGCTGGCCCGAAGAGCCTTGCAGAGCTGAAAGCAAAGAAGGTTGTGGGCAGTTCAGGTGGACATTCTATGAAGAGTAGTCGTTCTTTAGCAGGGCCAGTTCGAATGACATCCGAAATAGTTACCATCAAAGACTCTTCGGACCCTGTTCTGTTTGACGGCCCAAAACCATTAAATGCCATCCTGAAGAGAAAAAGAGAGGCAGATTCTGGAAACGGTACCGATTCTGTCAGCAAACAGGATGCCATCCTGAAGAGAAAAAGAGAGGCAGATTCTGGAAATGGTACCAATTCTGGCAGCAAACAGGAAGAACACTCTGCTGGAGATGAAGAAGGATCTCAGAATGATTTCCGAAACATCGAGGATGACATAGTTGGAATGAACACCGAGGGGAATGGAGAAGAAGCCTTCCAACCTGAAGACAATGTGGTGTATGGCGATAGCCTGTCTCCTGCGGATGACATTGCTGCGGAAGCTGCAGATGATGCGAGCAAGGAGCTGGAGGAGCAGCAAGATGTAGAGACAGCAGAAGAGTATGACTACGAGATGGATGACGTTAATGCGGAGGATGAAAATGACTACCAGGAGTATGAAGACGAAGACGATGATTTGGAGGATGACGATGATTTCGCGCGCAAAGTGGGCGTGATGATCACTTGAAGCTGCGGTGCAGTAGGTGTGCCACTATATATGGTATGACCGAAGAATTGAAAGTTGTGTTAGTATTCCTCCCAACAAGATGTTGGTCTGTTTTCTTGTGGCTCTAGATACTTTTACTTCACTGCGCCAAAGAATTCAGCTAATAAGGTTGGGAGGAAGATAAAATTGGCTCATTGGAGAGCTTGTGTTTCAGCCAAGCGGCGGCTGCTTGTACTCTAATGTGTGCGTGTGCTCTCCTGCCTGCTTGTGTTGTTGTATCATCAATTAAATCAAAATGACCTAACAGGTTACACGATGTACTTCTATTTATATTCATTAGTGCATAATAAGATGATAATAGGCCTTGAAGCCTTTTCTTTCTGGTAGAGAATACATTGCTCTTACCTTCAGATTTAACATTTCATTTTTCTTGCTTTTGAAATGTGTATCTCATATTGCAATTTCGATTTGTGTCGTTTTGTTGGGTCGAACACAGTTGGGATTGTTCATCTGCATATATATGCACAAGAAAACTTGGTCACCCTACAAATCGATGCCTCCGATAGCATGTCAGATACCTCAAACACACGCAAACAGACAAGTCATGGCGTCAATTTTTCCGTCTTACAGTAGATGAGCTCAAAGAGGAGGACTAGAAGAAATTTACCATCTAAACATATTATCCCGGTACTCTTCGAATACTCCTACAACGTATTACATACCATATCACTGTATAAAATATGTTTACATCATCTTTGCAGTGGCTTCAACAGGTCTTTGAGAGGTCCTCGCCGTTGAACATTCTTGGCCTGCTGTTTCTCTGCGTTGCAGCTGCAGCTGCTGGTGTTAAGGTTTTCGCCGCAGCCAAGGCACAGACCTTTGCAGGTGGGACTGCACAGGGCATCAAGTGTGATCTCCAAGTGAATGATGTCCCTGATGTGCTTTGAGATATCAATCTCCTTTTCTCCAACTGGGAAATGCAGACGGTCATCCCAATCTATATCTTCATCGTCTTCATCATCTTGGCTGCCAGTTAGCAAAGGAGCTGTTGTTTGTTCTTCTTCAAATATCGTGCCGAGATCAACCACATCAGGTTCCTCTACTCTGTCTTCGGTCAGGAGGAGGGAAAAATTTGCAAATATACCTTGAGGCGCTGGCTCAGCACACCTGAAAATGAAGCATGATGCGTTTGAGTAGAGAGCACTGACAGAAATCAACCTTGTTATCAAGTTGTTTCTACTTTGTGAACAACTCATCTATTGTCAACAACTAAAGTGATATCACCTGGACCGGACCACTGAATGTACTATACTAGCTTCATATATGATTTTGTAGACAGTGAATAGCTTCATACTCAATCCTCACTAGATGTAGATGTATAATATATCCAGGTTTTTACAGAACAAGTCAGTTGAACAATAATATTTTGATGCTTTCCACAATGTTTGTGAGCTAAAGAGATAGATAGTGCATGAGAGATGAACTGAATTAAGTATTCGTCCTAGAGAAGAGTTTAATTTATTTGGTTGACTACTGTAACAAGAAACTATTCACCGGTGTATGGAGCACCACTGAAATGTAGTTCACCGGTAGCCAAATGCTCAATCCAGCATGGATAATCAAGTAAAAATTGCACAAGACTATGCTTAGTGTGAGTCATGGTAGAAGAGGTTAATTACCAAGCACTGGTTAGGCTATCATAGGTTTGTCGAGTAGGGATAATAATAAGTGTTATTGTGTAATAATAATCCCTTTTTTGGTAAAATGAAATTTGGGCCATTTTGTAAAAGAAAAGAGAAGAAAAGAAGGGTTACCCGTAGCAGCCGAGGGTGATGACAGTGCGGACGATGCCGTCGAGACGCAGGCGGCCCCGGCGCCTGGCGACGTCGACGGAGACGAGCACCGGGGTGTGGTCCCTGGTGGAGGAGAGGATGGCCATGGTGGCGGCGCGCGCCCGGGAGTGAGGGGAGGAGAGGTCGGCAAGGCCGAGGCGCTCCAGGGTGGTGGCGTACTCGAGGTGGTGAACCGAGGCGTCGCGCCGGTACACCACCGCGCCCTCCCACGGAGAACCCTCGTGGTCTTCTTCTTCTTCTTCCTCTTCCTCTGGGTCGTAGTCGACGGTGAACAAGTCGTCGGCGGCGCATGGGAACGGGAATGATGGTGAGTGGGAGAGACTAGAGGGTTGTGGTCGGAAGAAGGAGCAGCTGCGGTGGAGTTGGGTCGTCGCCGCGGGAGGGATGCGGGTGCGGCGGAAGGGGAGGCCTGCTCCTGCGACGCCCCCAACCCCAACCCCAAGCATCATCATCATCATCATCCGGATTGGATCCCCCTCTCTGCTTCTTCTTCTTCCTGCGTGTGTGTGTTACTTGCAGGGGCCAACGCGACCCATCCCGTCCCATGGGCTGAAATGCTGAATCATTAAAGGCCCAAAGGAGCCACCACCGATCACTGCTCATGGAAATAATGCTAGTCTCGAGAAAAGTTGGGTTAAAAAGACGCTATGTTTATGACAAAGTAAAAAAAATACGCATGTACCACTACTAGTTTACAACAAAAGAATACCCTGCTAAGCTAAACAGGGGCGCTGTTTTTCCTGCAACGCAACCAACGGTACGCACTAGTCACATCATAGTCCGTCTTGTAAATGATGTCGACGATGCAAAATAGAGTACACATCACAAAGATAAAGATGCTATAACTTCTTTTGTCCGCCCTTGCGCTCTTTCCTTCTCTTCAGGCCCATCCAGATCTCCAATGTTGTCATGATACTCCTGCATTGGACAAGCAACATTACATGATTCCAGGGTGGTCAGGGTCACCCATAGCTAAAAGAACTGATTTCACTTCGGCCCACCAACACGTTACACATCAAAAACTTAACACTTCCACACTCCATCTAGGAACTTGACCTTACTGGACACCATGAGCGGCAAATGACGCTTCCAAAATCAGAACCCAATGGCATACCTGAAGTATATCCTTAACGTCATCCTTACTCAGTTTGTTCTGTCTTAGAAGCAACTCTATTCTTGTTCTCATCTGTGAATTGCTGAAAATACCGTGGCAGGGTCAAAAATATGAGTTTTGTACTGCACCCCAACCTCCTAACTAAACAGAGCAAGAATCACTGAAGCTTTACTTACCCAGAGTGCCATATATGCCCCAGAATAAGTGCAATTAACTGAAAAACAGATACAATTATTATAGTAAACTAAAGGATCAACCAAAGAAAGCCAGACAAGTAAGAAAACAACACTTTCAAGTTATTACTATGGTACCTGAAGTGTGTAAAGCCCAGCTTCGAGTTTGCGATTGTAGCGCTCATCTTCATCCATCTGAGATAATGAGAATGTAGCTATAAGAATTTTTCCCTGTTCAAATCTGAGACAAAGGCAACTAGGTAGATAAAAGCACCTCTAGATCATCTAAATCAAGACTGTCAAGTCTTTCAGTCTCAGCTTTCACTCTTTCTGAATACCTGCCAAATGAATAAGCAAAGCATGGAGGATAAAGCCAATAGCAGAAAAACACAAGCAGTTTTCTTAGTTTTCTTCAAACGAGATATACCTTGTGTAAAACTCCATCAAACGGTCTATCTTTTCACATTCATTCTCAACAAATTTTCCTAGTAACCTGATTCTTCGTGAACCTTTTGTAATACCACCTAAGAAAAAATGCAAAACACCAAACATGAGGAAATAACTAGATTAATAGGGTGTCTGCAGCATCAACAACCTATATATATGTAAAACAGACAGGAACAGAGTCCTTAAATGCAAAAAGGCATTGGCAGTATTATGTTCAGAAAGAACTTCCAACTGAATTGAATAATTCACTACAGAAAGAAAACATATCATTATGGGTAGCATGCAATCGAGTTACAGCATGGTCAAAACAGATGTTGTGTTGGTCTTATTCAATATAGATGCAAACATGATTGTGAAATAACTACTACTCCCTCCAGGTTGATAATACTTGCCATTTTAGACAAGTGTGAGGTCAAACTTTAAAAACTTTGACTATGAATAATTTGTAAAATATTTGTCTTAGAAATATGGAGACCATATGTATAGATTAGCCTTAAAAAGTACTTCAATAAAATCATATGTTTGTTCATATTTATATATATATATAATAGAAAATAGTGGTCAATGTTGTTTTTTGAAACCGTATCCTTGTCCAAAACGACAAGTAGTATCAACCCGAGCAAGTATATAATCTGGTCTGAATATTCAAGCTCAATGGTGATCTTCTCAGAAGTACTGTTAGATCATTTAAATAACATAACTGCAGCTGTCCAAATATGCAGCTAAGGCTTGAAATTCTTGCATGCTACGCTATACACTTGGGTTCAACCTAAAAGGCCAGTATGATTGAAACGATCTGCTATTCAACTATTTAGAAAATAGTACTTACAAATCAAACGTTGCACCCCCCTAAGAAACTAGTTTCAACAGTCAATCATGTCCTAATGTCTGTTAAGCTGATTTATATGTATAAGAATATTATTGTTGATTCGCAATTGCAGGTTCATATACAGAAGCAATCTGGATGAAGTGTTACAATACTAAGGAGCATAATAAAAAAATAAACAAACACCCATGTTGGAAAAAACCTGCTTGCTTACCAAACAATGAAGCAATTAGTGAAATGACCCGTTCTTCTAGTGCTTCCTGATAACTCTCTTTTTTGTTTTTCTTGTTCACAGGAATCTGAAAAAACATATCCCGAAATAACAGAGAAGCAGATAGGTGATTACCTCATAAAGCAGTTACTATAAGTTAAAAATGGAGACACATAAAGATGTCACGTAGCAAAGTTCTACTACAAACTGTTTTCAGTCGAAACAATAAGGTGTATGCTACTAGTTGACAGTATTTGTGCAATAGAAAAAAAAAGGAACCTCACATAAATTTGATCAAGTGGACTGAAACTGAAAGGCAAACAGAATGCTCTGCTATAATTTGAAAAAAGCAGCAGCATGTGTTTCAAGTTACTTAAATAAGCAATATATGTGTTTTACATTTAATGTTGGTTGAAAAGGCTGGTGCAGTTGAACCACTTTCATCCATTTTCAGATTTACTTCCCAATAGAAACTGTAAGTGAAGACCATGAGCATATGGGGTTAAAGGAAATAGTGGTAATTTAGTTCTCTTGCATTCTCTGCATCACTGCATTGATTGGTACTCAGCATCTGAAGTCTTATAAACGAGAAGAGAAAAGGAGTAGCAGTGACTTGCCTTACCCATGAACGCCGCAAAAGCAGTCTTCAGCCCAAGTACGTCAACAAAGCGCTCGCAAGCAGGTGGGAACCTAGTCATGGCAAAATCGAGGGTCCGGATGGCAGAGGTGTATGCCAGCTTCTTCTGCTTCATGATGATGATCATGAGCTCGACACCTTCCGCCTTGACAAATCTCTCCTTGTTCTCCATTGGCATGAGCACACAACAGAGGCAATCGAAGAGGTTCTCGAGCATCTCCTCCTCGTCAGAGGTCTTTGGGTCCCTAGACTTGTACATGGCAACGGCCTGCAGCAGGCCATCGACTCCATTGATGTGACCCAGACGCTTCTGGTTGGCGGGGCTATCCTGTAGGAGGATGGCGAGGATCTCAGAGGCGTACTGCTTGTTGGCATCGAATTCGCGGGCCTTGAGGCGGGCGAGAAGCCAGCGGAGAAGCTTCGTGCGGTCGCAGACAATGTCGGCGAGTTGGGGCCGGAGCTCGAGGAGGTTTTCGACGACAGAGAGGGTGTGGTGGACAGCCTCGGCTTCGTCGGGGTCGGCCTCGGAGAAGCGGGAGAGGTTGTGGACGAGGAGGTCGAGGGCGTTGGCTTCGACGAGGGCGTCCGCGAGGGAGTGGAGGCCGGCGAGGTCGTCGGGGTCGTCGGAGTCGGTGAGGTCGGCGAGGAGGGAGGCAGCGGCGGCGGCGAGGTCGGCGTTGTCGTGGGTGAGGAGGGAGGAGAGGGAGGAGGCGAGGCCGAGGGGGACGAGGTCCGGGAAGAGGTCCGGGGCGCCGGCGAGGAGGCGGAGGCGGTCGGTCTCGGCGTGGAGGGCGATCTCGGAGTCGGCGAAGCGGGCGGGGTCGTCGGGGTGCTTCATGCGGGCCTCGAGGTTGTCGCGAAGGCGGCGCTCGAAGGCGAGCAGGAGGCGCTTGGCTGCGCGCAGGTCGAGCACCTCCACGTCGTCGGCGGCCTCCAGGGAGGAGAGGTCCACCGCCCCATCCTCGTCGGCCTCCGGCCGCTTGCGCTTGTGCGCCGCATCCATCGGAAGGAATCGGAGGGGGAGAGGCTAGCTAAACCCTAACCCTAGCCCTAGCCAGCCGGCGGAAGCGGAGGTGCTCCTGTGCTGGACTGCTGCTGCGCCTGCGGGAGAAGAAGAGGAGGAGCTCTAAGATTCGTGCCGGATGACTAAACTAAACTAAACTAAAGTCTCTCTCATTCTCACACCGTCCTCTCTGTCTCTGGCGCTATAGATTGCAGCAGCAGCAGCCAGCAGCTACTGATGACATGACATGGACTAGGAGTAAAAAACAGCAGCAGCAGCGGCCTCTGAATTTCAGGGCTGGATTATCATCAACATGTTATGTTGCAATGCAACTACAAATGAGATTTACAAATAGATAAATGCTTCCATGAATTGATAACCAGATGATCGAGACGAGGCATTCGCACATGACAAGCAGAGCAGAGGTCAGAGGAGAGACCAGCACATCACATAGCTTCTAACAACAACAACAAGAAGAAAACCTGTAACATCCATGCGATGAACAGAAAGACCAGCCACAGCAATGCTAAGAAAAAGCTACTCCAGTAGTACTAGTGGTAAGTTAAGAGTAGTTTTCTGATGAAAGGATGACTACAACCAGAACGAGTTGCATTCAGGTAAGCTTTGTCATGCCTTGGCAACAAGTTTTAAAATTAGCAGGATCAGATCAGCAGCGCGCCTATGCCATGATGGTGGCTTTCATTTCTTGTGCGCCCTGTAGTCTGGGGAGTTTGGTGGCAACGGTGAAAGCGGGTGCCTCGATGAATCTGCACCATTGAAGTCGATAGTCCGACCCACTGGGCTCGTCTCCTTCAAACTTGATGATTTGCGCTTATGCTGCAACACATATATACATGTTGACATCAAACTTCCTCTCCAACCAACATTTTCGACAAGAGACAATGATCATACTAGCTTCCAGCAACTTCTCTTGCCATTTTACCTTGGTGGTGGACGCACTCGAGGAGTGCTTTCTTTCAGACCGGTGCTGTCGTTCTTTCTCCAGCAGAGCCAACAATTTTTTGTTCTCTTCGTCAAGAATCTTGTTCTCCTCGAATAGCAGCTTGACCTTCCATTGAACACGAGAAAATTTTCTAGCCATCAGCCATGCTACACAGCTTGATATGATTGCAAGGACAAGAGCGGTTGGTTGCACTATCTTACCTCCTCCTCTGCTTTATTAAGGTTGATCCTTAAGTTTTCCTTGTCCTTCTGCAGAACATGAACTTCATTGGCCAATGCAGTAAGCTGCAGTTGGAATAACACAGAATCAGATTAAGCAGAGTTACTAACATTTCACACACGAGTTTAGGTCGATCAACTAGTTAAGCACAATATTCAACAACAGTTGATCAAATTTGCCTATTAATCAAAAACTAGCTTCTTTTTTTTTTTATCAAAGAGATACGAAAGCATCTCTCCCATTTCCGTTAACAGAAACGACAGGGTTTACTGCATAACAGAGAACAGAAGCAAAAAAGAAAATCAGGCCTCCTCTGAATCTGTACTGGTACCATCCCATCAGCTTGAGGCTATCCAGAAGAGAATCATCTACTGGCAGTGGCAGCAACATTTTGCCAGATTAAAGAGTAACATCTACTGAAGAGTTCTCAAGTCAACAAGACCACATCACATCTAGTAGAGGGAATATCAATATTCATACTACGGTAAAAAAAAAAAAAACATATACATGCTGCGCCAAGAATGAAAGAAGAAGGGGATGCGAAGGAAGAGTACTGACAGTGGTGTCGTCGTTGAGGCGTGCACGCATTTCGTCATTCTCCTTGGCGAGATCGTCGCACGACTCCATGGCGCGTTCGAGGTCGCGCTCGTAGAGGGTGCACTCCCGCTCGAGCTTGGCGGAGTGGGAGGAGAGATCGTTGTAGGCGGTGACCATGGTCTCCTTCTCCTCGATGCAGCGGCGCAGGCCCGCGGCGTTCATGGCGGACTCAGCCTATGGAGCATCGGAACATATCAGATCCAGCAGGGCAGTTGCAGCCAGGGAAGCGATCAGAGCAGATTGGTACAGGGGAAGCGGAAGAAGAAGAAGAAGAGGAGGAGGAGGATACCTTGAGCAGTTCGATGCGGCGTGCGGCTGCGCGGAGGTCCTCCTCGAGGGCGAAGACGTGGTCCTGGAGGCGGCGGCGGCGGTCCTCGGAGGCGAGGAGCTTGAGGCGGAGGGAGTGGTCGGAGACGGGGAGGCCGAGCGAGTCGTGGATGGAGTCGCGGATGTAGTCGTCGGCGCAGCCTGGGAGCGGGGTAGCGGAAGCATCCTCCTCCCGCTCCATGGATGATCCCCTTTTCTTCTCTTCTCTTCTCTTCGCTTCCGGCGGCCGCGGACGAGGAGGCGGCGGCGGAGGGGTTGATCGATCGATCTGGAATTCCGACCCGGACGGATTTTGAACTGAACCCGGTGGATAAGGATTAAGGAAGGCCGGGGTGACCGTTGGTGTTATTACTGGGCCGGGCCGGGTCGGGCCTTCTCTATCTATCTTTTGTTTTTTACTGCTGCCGACCGGTAAAATTACATGAATTCCTGTTATGATCGGTCGGTGTTAATTGTTGAGCATGAAATCAAAATATTTTGGTCTAATGACGCATGCATCAATTTGAGTCATGTTAAAAACAGGTCGCGTCAATGATAATTTTGTGGCCAGAATTTAAAATAAATTTTAGATCCAATTTACAGAAACCCTTAACAGTAAACACAAATACACATATATAACTTTGTGAGAACTATTTAGTTTTTATATCTTTCAATCTTATATTGTCAAATTATATATCTTCTTTTGGTTGGTTGATTTTTATAATTATTTGTGATATATACATATCTTTGTGCATGTAAACTCATGTTTGTTTATGTTTTATCACGTTTGTTTATATTTTATTCGTTAAGTATGGATCCAAATGGTTCGGCCAATGGTTTGTACATTAATCCGCTTAATCCAGTATATAAGAACAACCCAAACATGAGATATGTCCAAAAAAAAAACTGTTACGTGTTGCCGAGTACATCAACAAAGCCATGCAGATGACATGCCTTGGCTATAGGTGGAATGAGGACATCAACTTGTGGAACCAAATAAATGCCACAAATCCGGTTTTCGGTTTTGACACATAAGTTTTCTTCTAGAAACTCAATTATTTGTCTAACACAAGGTAGCTAGCTATTCAAATTTCTTAGGAAATTATTTGTCTAACCAATGAAATTTTAAAAGTTTTTAAAGATAAATAAAATTGCAACGTAACATTAGCGCGAACATATTATTAGTAAGAAAAAAAGAGTGGAGCACGCACATGTGATTTCAACTGCAAATCGCGCTACTCTAGTAAAAAGGAAATGACGTTTAGGATAAGATTCAACCAAACCATCACTATATTAATATTAGGATAAATTATGAAATGTAAGATAGTATGGCCATTTATTTTCTTGTTTTTTTAACAAAGCATTCTAGAAATTATTGATGGTCAGAGGTTTAACAAATATTTATAACTAGCGTTTTTTCAATTAGGGACATCAACCGACCATTACATTCCAAACCGACGCATGACCATCTGAAAAACGCTTACACATCACATCTTCTTGTAGAATGGAAAAAACAATGTTGGCGGCAACAAAAACAATGTTGTACATGGCCCCAGAGGTTGGTCTGATTACCAGCATGCAAAGCAGTATTTTATTACAAAAATTACTGTTGTATAGTACTGGCCGGTTCTCAGTTGCTCTATCTTATTGTCTTGGGAGATGAGATGTGGAGGCCGCAATGAGTAAGTAGAATATATGTGGGCAAATGAATCAAGGGATTAAGCATTTCGTTTCCTTGGAGAGCTAGTTAGCTAGCAGCTGGTGGATAAAATGAAATGCAGGGAAGGAATACTGATGAAGAATCTTACAATGCGATGATGATGAAAAGAAAGAAATGCCTTGCTTGCCTGGACTCCCGGTCTGTCCTGCCCGTCCTTGATACTACAATAACTTGTTCACTTCAATTTGTTCTCCATCAATCGCTCAAGCAATCCATGCTGCTGCAGTCGGTAGTGTAGGTACATATAAGAAATGATGCCTGCCTGCTTCTTGCAAGTCATCCTTCTTTTCTCTCCTTCCTTATTCTGGATCATCTAGTATAAATTGAGGAGGCTTGCTGGATCCATACAACAACATAGTACTAGTATTATATAACCACCACCAGCAAGCAAGCAAGCAGATAGAAGAAAGCTTAGGTAGGACATACCTCCCTCCTCAAGTTGAGTAGAGCTCTCCCCTACAGCTACAGCTTCAGCTTCAGAGGGCATAATGGCCGTCGGCTTGGGGAGATCGGACAGCATTGCCGACATGATGCCGGAGGCGCTGCGGCAGAGCCGGTACCAGATGAAGAGGTGCTTCCAGAGGTACGTGTCCCAGGGCAGGAGGCTCATGAAGAGGCAGCAGCTCTTGGATGAGCTCGACAAATCCGTCGATGACAAGGCCGACAAGGACCACCTCCTCCAGGGCTTCCTTGGCTACGTCATCTCCTCCACACAGGTACGAGTGTTTCTTTCTTTCTTTCTTTCTTTCTAGGTGCATTCCTGCTCTTGCATTTGCATGCATCATGTCCCATCTATCTGTCAATCCGGCATCATCCATGGGCCATGCAGGAGGCTGCAGTGCTCCCCCCGTTCGTCGCATTCGCCGTCAGGATGAACCCTGGCATCTGGGAGTTCATCAAGGTCCATTCCGCAAATCTGTCCGTCGAGCAGATGACCCCGTCGGACTACCTCAAGAACAAGGAGGCCCTGGTTGATGACAAATGGTTAATCAATTAATATTCACTTTTGCTTTCCATTTAGCTACTAGTACTTAATGAGCATTCTTTGCATAATCTCATACTCTGGTTGGTTATATCTAAATTAATTGGCTGGGTCAGGGGGCTTACGACGACGACTCCCAGCTGGAAATCGATTTCGGCGCCCTGGACCTGTCGACGCCTCACCTCACGCTGCCCTCCTCCATCGGCAAAGGCGCGCACTTGGTCTCCAGATTCATGTCTTCCAAGCTGACCGACAACAAGAAGCCATTTCTGGACTACCTGCTGTCGCTCAGCCACCGCGGCGACAAGCTGATGATCAACGACACCCTTGACACCGTCGACAAGCTTCAGACAGCATTGCTTCTCGCAGAGGTTTCTGTCGCCAGCCTGCATCCCGACACACACTACTCCGAATTTGAGCAAAAGTACATCCTGTATTACCATACCTGGTCAGCTACCTCAAGCATGCAACATGAATACATGATCCAATGTATATATGACTATGCAATGCATCATGCAGGTTTCAGGAGTGGGGACTGGAGAAAGGCTGGGGTGACACTGCTGAAACATGCAGAGAAACACTGAGCAGCCTCTCCGAGGTGCTCCAAGCACCAGATCCCATCAACATGGACAAGTTCTTCAGCAGGGTGCCCAGCGTGTTCACCATTGTCATATTCTCCATCCATGGTTATTTTGGCCAAGAGAAGGTCCTCGGTATGCCAGACACCGGTGGTCAGGTTGTGTACATCCTGGACCAAGTTAGAGCTCTTGAAGACGAACTGCTGCAAAGAATCAAGCAGCAGGGCCTGAATGCCACACCTAAGATTCTCGTGGTAATTTAATCTTTCAACTAACAATTGCATGCAGGTCTAGGCCTTCCATATATCATATTTGGGACTATATACTCACTTATTGAGAATCCAGATGGACTGACACATGAATGCATATGTATGTGTTGCAGCTAACAAGGCTCATACCAGAAGCAAAAGGCACAAAATGCAATGTAGAGTTGGAACCGATCAAAAACACAAAGCACTCCAACATCCTCCGTGTGCCATTCAAGACCGAGGATGGCAAAGTCCTTCAGCAGTGGGTCTCCCGGTTTGACATCTATCCTTACCTGGAGAGATATGCTCAGGTTTGCCAGCCAGTTACATGTGGATTTCATTTCCCACTGCACGTATTTAAATTTTACCTGCAGCATTCACCGACAGTAAACTTACTTGAATTATTGTACGTGTCGATATCAGGATTCTTCAGTCAAGATTCTCGAAATATTGAGGGGAAACCAGACTTGGTCATTGGCAATTACACCGACGGCAATCTAGTAGCATCCCTCCTGTCAAGCAAACTAGGAGTCACTCAGGTGAAAATGAACCACTACAGCAATAAAATTATGCTGTCTTTAAAATAGATGGGTAGATGTTGTGTTTAGCCAATCATGTATGGATAGTGGGTAGTAAAAACCAACTTCTCAGTATGCATCTAGATATATAATCAAAATCTGCCTTAAAATAATGGCCAACTTTTGCATATTCACGAAATATAATGATGACTAAATATGCCAACACATCACTAAAGATAAACTTACTGTTACCAACCAACAGGGAACAATTGCGCATGCTCTAGAGAAGACGAAGTACGAGGATTCAGACATCAAGTGGAGAGAATTGGACCACAAGTACCATTTCTCATGCCAGTTTACTGCTGACATGATTGCCATGAACACTAGTGACTTCATCATCGCTAGCACCTACCAAGAAATAGCTGGAAGGTCAGTTACTCCACAAACCAAAATCCTTTTACCCTGTGGCTTAGAACTACCACTACGCAGCGATAGCCTGACATTGGAACAATAAAAATATAAAATGCAGCAAAGAGAAGCCTGGCCAGTATGAGAGTCACTATGCATTCACCATGCCAGGGCTCTGCCGCTATGCCACAGGCATCAACGTATTTGATCCCAAGTTCAACATTGCTGCACCAGGTGCAGATCAATCCGTTTACTTTCCCTTTACACAAAAGCAGAAGCGCCTGACAGACTTACATCCCCAAATTGAGGAATTACTCTATAGCAGAGAGGACAATAATGAGCATATGTAAGTAAATCCCTTTGGAAGAGTATCAAGTATGCAGGATTTTATTTTTTATAGCATTGCATTATTAACAACTCACATCACATGTGGTATCATTAAATCAGAGGGCACCTAGCAGACAGGAGCAAGCCAATCATCTTTTCAATGGCAAGACTTGACAAGATAAAGAACATCACAGGGCTGGTTGAATGGTATGGTCAGAACAAGAGGCTCAGGGACCTCGTCAACCTTGTCATTGTTGGGGGCCTCCTGGACCCTTCACAGTCAAAGGACCGTGAGGAGATAGAGGAGATAAACAAGATGCACAGCCTGATAAACAAGTATCAGCTCGTGGGACAGATCCGTTGGATAAAAGGACAGACTGACCGAGTGCGCAATGGGGAACTTTACCGTTGCATCGCGGACACCAGGGGAGCCTTCGTTCAGGTACACCGTCAACTTAAAAGGATACTATTATTTTCTTGGTTTTAAACATAAAACTGCAACACTAACCTTATGACTGGACACTGGCTGTCAGCCTGCACTTTATGAAGCATTCGGACTGACAGTCATCGAGGCAATGAACTGTGGGCTGCCCACCTTTGCAACAAATCAAGGAGGACCTGCAGAGATCATTGTCGATGAGGTTTCGGGTTTCCATATCAACCCGCTCAATGGCAAGGAGGCAAGCAACAAGATTGCTGACTTCTTTCAGAAATGCAAGGAAGACCTCATCTACTGGAGCAAGATGTCCACTGCTGGACTCCAACGCATCTATGAGTGGTACTGATAGCCATGCCTCCTACCACTCTCTTCTCTTCTGAACCTAAATTTATATAGCCATCACCCAAGAAAAGGAACAGTAAAATTTGCGTTGTTAGCGACAACACCTTGAACAATTTAGACCACAGTCATACCATGCTAAAATCGCAGGTGGAAACCTTAGGGTTTTTCTTAATAAGCTAAGGGTCATGCTTGTTTATGGTTGTAGTTACACGTGGCAGATCTATGCAACTAAATTTCTGAACATGGCATCAATATATGGCTTCTGGAGGACTCTAGACAAGGAAGAAAGACAAGCTAAACAGCGCTACCTACACATGTTCTATAATCTTCAGTTTAGGAAGTTGGTGAGTTTAGGACCAGTGCAAGGTGACCAGTGCAAGGCAAACAATACACTGAGAATCTATGAATATATTTTGTTCATATCTTCCATTTTTCAGGCAAAGAATGTGCCAACACTGGGCGAACAATCAGCACAACCTACAGAGAGCACAGAGCCTAATAGGATCATACCAAGACCCAAAGAAAGGCAAGTGTGCCCATTCTTACGAAATTTACTGAAGAAAGAGACAGGGAACAACTGACTGAAACATTTGTCGTTTGAGCGCTGCAGAAGGACGCAAATAAGGATCCAGAGGTGAGAATTCTCAGCACTGATGAAGCTGCAAAAACAGCAAACAGAGAGTATCACTCCACACTGATATATTAATCCATGAATATACTGTGTGTCGTGCAGGATTGCGACCAACTTACTTGGACCACTGCTCCCAGCCTCCAATTTCTCAACAGATGGAGCTTGAAGTAGAGACCAATCATCAGAACCTTCTGAAGTTGTTGGAGTGAGAAATGTATTGTATAACATTGATTGTGAAGATTTAATAAATGATTACTGTGGGAGTAATAAAAGATTAAACAATGGTTTATTAAAACTCTGCTGATGTAATAAAACTGCTACTCTGACATTCATGCAAAAGATTAACATACTTGGTAGCACTAACTACTTATAAATAGTTTCCTGGAGCACATATAAAACTCAGCACTGTAAACTCCTACATGTTCGGGACACAAGTTACTAATTTCTAGCAAGAAAAACCTTAAGCTGAAATGCTCAATCCCAGTCGCAAACTCCTCAAATCATAACTACAGACATGACAGTAAAAACATAATACATGATAACAACAGCATAATATACATACATATTGGGGTAACTTCGGCAAACATGACCAGCACAGTACAATGGAGAAGATAGCAGCTGGCAGATTATTATGGGATTTTTGACACATAATTACAACCATCATAGGTAGGTTGCCAAGAAACGAAGAGCTTTAGCTATGTAGGCCCTAGCTTCAGCAGTAGAACATGACCCTCTTCACACTATCCTTCAGAGCAGGAAGTGGCTTAACAGCTGCACCACCAGGGGCCCGAGTACTGCGTGATGTTGATGAGCCAGAAAGTGGCCCACGTACACCAGGCCCACTTACGACAGATCCGCTGTCAGATGTATCTGGTTCCATATAGAAACGAGCACGGAAGGCAGCCAGATGAGCATAATAAGCAGGTGGAACTGCAATGAAAGAAATAGAATGATATTAGCCAGGAGATGAGTCGCTGGAATTTTGAAAACTATCCCCAGAAGAAGATAACTAACCAATTGATACAGAGCGAGTGCACCTTGCATAGCTGCAGAAAAATGATGGAAGTTAGAAACTAACTTTCTATATAAAATTCACCAGGTTGTCAGAAAAAAGGGCATGATTACGTGTAGCAAAGGTTGTTGGTAAGAGTCTGCAATGCATCAGCTGTGAAGTTGTTTTCATCCCACAAGACATGATAATGAGCCGGACGACTAGTACCCTGGAGAGCAGGATGTTGTACCTTGTTTGTTAACACTTGTAGAAATAGAAAACATAATCAGAATCCAAGCAGTTCCCAGGATTACCTTAATGCCAGCATGGCTACACAGGTAGAAGTCAAACTCAGTTGGATGACAGATCTTTGAATCTACAACCGTACCTTCAAGTATAGAGCATGGAGAAAAAAATAATTTCTGATTAACCAACAAAAGAAAAGATAATTGGTGAAAATATAAAGCAATATGTTGTTGGAATTATTCATAAGATCTACCAGGGAGTATGTTCCCGCTCCTGTCAACTGAGTTCTGGTCGTTGTGATTATGTGCAAATAATCTTGTGTGGTGACGTTTCTGGACCACAATGAAAGTCACCTTTGGTTGGTAATTTGCCTCCAGCGAGGCACATGCCTGAGTAAAACAAGGACATCCGAATTTAATGGTTGGATGGAATATGAAAAAAGAGAGAAGGATACAGGATCTGGCAAACTTTTACTTTTCGGATTGCATTCAATTCATAAAGCAGGACTTGGTAAAATTGGCCTTCACTAACACCATCCCTGACAAAGAAAAACAAGATCAGGCTTTAGTGAAATTATGATTGTTTCCTGTCCAGTGGAAGAGATGTCCCCTCTAGCAAATTCAACATGTTGCTATGTTTCAAAAGATCCAACAGAAATCATGGATATAGAACATAAAATGTTTCCAAATCTATAAATCATAGAAAGCTCTTAGTGAAAGAAGGTATAGCAAGTCTAATTGTTCCTCCTAAAGGGTAGATACCTGTAAAATATTATTCGCTGGGGCTTCTCACCAGTTGATCTTTTGAAGGATATAAGCAGCTCACTGCATTTTTTGGCAATATAAATATAAAATGGGCTTTAATTCCATGCTATTTTTAAATGAAGAACTATCTGTGAAGTTCTTAAGGAAAGAACTACTAAAAATTACTGAATAGCATACCGGATCATGCCACCACTAACTGTCCCTCTCTGTGGATCCTGCCAGATTTTATACAGATCTTCTATCAGCTCTTGTCTGTGCGCTTGAGCAGAAACCAACCCAGCATACTTTGTCACCTCAGGCCAATCTTGGGAGGCTACAACCTGCAAAACGATATATAGTTAGTGTTGGCCGAGTAAATAATAACCCTCCAGGAAAAAAAGATTCAGGAACAGGTTTCAGGTATTAATATTCTACTTACAGCAGCAATTGAGGGACTGCTGTCCTCTCCAGGATGAGGATGGGTAACATCAGCACCAAATATAATCGTAGGTCTGTCAGTTACTAGAGGAATACGCCTTGACACAGCATCCACCAGCACAGTGTTCCTGCCCCCAACCTTGCAAATTAAATGATGCCAAATTCAATAACACAGAAGAAATATAAATTGCAGCGAAAAGACAATTGGATTGCTTGAACCTTGACATTTATCTTCAGAGCAAGATTTGCAAGAATTTGTTTGTTCATTTTGAACACCTGCTTCGTGCAACAGCATTGTGAAACTATTCCAAGATCTATTTCACACATGCGCTTCAAATCACCTTACAGGAGATTTTTTTTTGATAAAGAATCACATGCACGAAAATGGTGAGAATCCAACAACTTGTTATCAGATGCAAACTACAAGGATTCTGATTATCACATAGACATACCATAAAGTGAGCCATTGTTATCAGGTAGTATCCCAATAAGCAAATCAAGTTCCCGCGCTGGGGTCCAAGAACGTTCATCGCATCATGATACCTAGCTTTTAGAGCACGCTCCACTTGATCTGGACGTGCATTTAGTGGTGGAAGAATAGGTTCCAGAGCGAAATCCTATTACAATGATGCATAACACTGTTATTTTTGTAAATGGCTACTATGAAGTACAAATATTAGAATTCATGTTGAAAATTTTATATATGGATCTTGGTGTGCTTTGCTCATGCTCAAATGCGAGTTTTGCAGGGAACATTTCAAGGATACTTGCCATCCCTGAGGCTTGACACATCAGAGCAAGTTCATGGCAGAACCCACGAACAACAGTTTCCTGCACATTACGGGCAAAATTGACACACATCCAGCTTCTGACTTTACCACCATTTACCATTTTCTGGATAGAAAAATGAAAAGGGGACATTAAGTATGTAGTCAGAATAAACAAATATACTAATTTGTTTGATTAATGAATCTAAAGAGAGTACTTAAAGTCAGTCTGTATTGGTATCCGGTTCCATGAACCTAAATAAAGAACTAGCAAGAATGCTGCATGTGAGTTATTTGCATGAATGTCTGGTGCATGTTGTCCAACACTTTACTCATACCCTTTTGCTCCAGTGTCCTTAGGATATGAAATTGCTTAGTGTTTGCAGCTACATTAGTTTGCATGACACGTAATAGTTGCCATGCATGCTATGGTTATGACTAAGTAAATAGCTTCTCCTTAAATAAATAGGAAGAATATCCAATATCAGCCCCTTTCCGACTCTAGCTTTCGTGCCAATAAATGGATGGTTGCTGGAGAACAGAATGTTCATGTGGTTACCTTGTTCATCATATTCCATTGACCAACTCTTGGTAAGCAATCCTTCTCTCTACCAGTCTCATTGTACTTAAGCTGCATTACAAGGAAATATAATAAAAACGTATTTGTAAGGCTACAAGTATATAGGAGAAAATGCTAATTGCATCCTTTTTTTTTGCCGTACCCGCAATACAGTTAGAAAGGACAAGAAGGGTATAACAAGAAAATACATCAAAATCAACAAAGCCATGGTCAACCTACCCGTGGAGCCGGTAAAATTCGTGCCTCTACTGATGCCAGACGATCGCTTATCTTAATGCCAAACTCTTTTGCATAAGGATCATCCTGATAAGCATTATGTTTAACCATCTGTGTACCCCCCAAACCAGAGAGATTGAAAGTTATGTTAAACAATAATCATGCACAGAATATTGCACCAATAAGACATGATAACAAATTTCATGCCTTAACAATATCGTGCTCCCGATCTCGTGGGTGTTGGCATGTCTCCTCCAAAAGAGCTCTTATCTGATTCTGATTTAATCTCTTGGAGTATCTCTGTCCTTCCACTATTTTGCAGACCTAGTTAAATTCAGTCGTAATCAGCATGTATCCAAAATTAAACAGTACTAGTGTTTGGTATTTATATTTTCAAATGAACATGGAAAATGGAATGTTGGGCCAGTGTTGTAGAAATTCATTACAACAAAAGGCAACAAAGGTTCACCACTACTTTACCTCCATAGGCAGGTAATTTAATCGCTGAACTGTAAGGCATGGAAGGTAGGTGTGTTGGATGGCAAAGCCGTATGTCTCTTGAAAGTATTGTACAACTGACTTCACTGTGCCTCCTTCATCAACAGGAAAACTGTTGCAAGGAGAACAACAAATCCTTTTTCAGAGCATACGAAAGTAGCATCACAGGGCCTTTTCTATGAATACCTTAGATATTACTTGGTAAAACGCAGAGATTAGAAATCATACGTTAGCTCACGAGTTGGCTGAATTGTCAAACCAGATATCCGGTACTTCCGCCTCATGTTGCCACGGTGGGTAACTTCCACCTTTACTCCTCTCAAGGCTTTCTTGATCTAGGGTGTCAATACAGTGGGAGCATAGAGATTAAATTGTTAAAATATACATACATTCCGAAAGGAAAACTTTGGATAGGTCAATGTCAACCAGGAAAAGTATAAAATGAAGTGTACAGATTCACAAATTAAAGTTCTTGACTTCATTTCTATCATTCACGCAGTAATCCTTTATTTAATTATCATTTCTATATGTCCTGGTAAATTTTTTTCATGTTTGCCAACGGATGGTGCTCATCAGTCCTTATAAAATATAAAGTTTAGAAGAGTGATTGGAGTTTTACATGTGCGCGGATGGACGGTGCACGTCAGTACTACATAAAATGATGTTCTTCCTCTGGAACCAACCACTCTCTATTATCCTTCACTCAGTTATCCTTCACGCAGATATCCTCTATTTAATTATCAATTTCTATACATGCTGGTAAAAACCAGGTACTCTGATAAAAACCTAAACGAGGCCGATTGAATCATTGCAGCGGAGCCCAATTTATAAACCAAGGAAACAGTAAACGTAGACGGTCTCCACTCGTCCGTCCACGTTAGAAATTCCAGCAACTCTTTCTAACGCGGACGGACAGGCGGAGACCATCTCCATTTACTGTTTTGTTGGATTATAAGTTGGGTTTTGCTGCAATGATTCAATCGGCCCCGTATTTAGGTTTTTATTAGAGTACCTAGTTTTTACCAACATGTAAAACCCCAATCACTCTTCTAATCTTGTTTTAGAAGACTTAAAAAATATCCTTGAGTAATGAGTTCATTCAAACGTTTAAATGTTTATCTACTAGTTCTGCCAGGAAAAATAGGGGCTTCATGTATTCCAGCATAGCCCAAAGGGGCAATATATAGAGTAGAGTACTAGTACATGGGACAGACAATTAACACTCTTACATTGCTATCCGATTAATGATTGCAAGCCCAATACAATTATTGTGTGGTATACTGGTATCACAAGTATCATTGCAAGCTTCTTCTCTATCTTTCCTTTTGCAAGGCAAGGTGATTTTATGTCTTCCAATCCTCATGTATATTATTAGAAATAGATATCATCTTATTGCCAAGTAGGATGATATAAGAGATAAAATTAAAAATCAAAGCCCCAATCATCACACAATAAATACAATAGGAGTGCTGTTTTTTAGGAATATATACCCTCATCTTTTTTATGGAATCTCTCAATGCGTGAGCAAATTAGCCAGCACATTAAATAGCATAAAGATAAATGAGTTGCATCTATAAGGAGAAACAAACCTCCCACTAAGATAAACAGGAAAGTGGGACAAGACATACTAGTTTTGGGAAAAAATAGAACATAGTGAGTTTAAGAGATCTACATGTCCTTAAAAAAAATAATGTGCAGAATTTCATTTAAGTATTGGCCCTTGCTAACAGATGCGACAGTCACACGAAAGGTAAGTTTAGTAAGAGCACCTTAACACGTTCGGCATCAGAAAGCGGCCTTGAATGGATGTCAGAATTCAATAGTTGTGCAACAAAATCAATAACAGGTAACGGCTCAATGAAAGCTGTAGCTGACATATCTGGAAAAGCACAAAAAGGAAAAAAAAGAATCATCAAATGCTCAATATGGCACAAGAATCATCAAGGACATTAAATGCAGTTATCCCAAATGAAACATATAAATTTGATATAAGTGAATCACATAACAATTCCAGTTGAAAATAGGAATGTAATGCACTTGTGAAACAAAAATGGCACTCAAATCTAAAAAGAACTGAGACCAATACACTCTCTCTTTCTTCTTGCGCACTTGTTCATGCAATAGAATAAAAGAATATGACTTATGTTTCAGCAAAGTGGCTAATTAGCTATGCATGCACACCTCTGTGTGTGTGTGTGGGAGAGAGAGAGAGGGAGAGAGAGATTTACCAATATTCAGTGATAAGCCCATCTGAGTAGGCCGAATGCTCTGATAAAATCCACGCCAGCTTTCCAATCCCTCACCAAGGGGTTGCCTCCTGCCCAAGTCAGGCGAAAAGAAGGAACGTCCAAATGGCGCATATCTGTGAACCACCAAAATGAGAAAAATATCAAACTTCTGTTTCTTAAATGTCTTATTTTAGTTATAATAAGTGGCATCAGAACCTCGTAGGTACCTCGCAGATGGTAGCTCTCGCAGCACAATATCAAGAACTTGCAGTGCCTCCTGAGGAGCTTCCGCGTGCCTCCCAGCTAAAAACAGCTCAAGCCGGTGAAGGTCGGCTCGTGCGGCAAACTTGATTACTACTCGGAAAGTCCTCTGTGGCCTAAACGGAAAGAAAGGAAGTGAAACGGCAAGGTTGGAAACATAATATTGTTGCTTTTGTACAAACTGCGAGGGACATTTTGGTGAGGAAAACTGAGTGGCCGACCTCTCAGAACCAGATGCATTGTCGTCATCAAGTAAAGTGATCTGAAATTCGTGTGAAGTAAACGGCAATGGGCCAGCCGTGTATAAACTCTTCCTACCATCATAGGCCGGCAGCCTTCCACCCAGATAAGATGTCTTGTACAGATTGACCAGCTCCTTGATGACAGCTCGGTTAACAAGACGTGATGTAACTTGTGGAGTGATGGAGACCTGTCGAAAATCAGAGAGATTAAGAAAGCAAAAAAATTCCAGGGGCAATAATAGTAGGCTGGTTTGAGGAGAAGAAGAGAAAGAGAAGAGAACACACGTCGTAGTGATGAAGATCCTTGTTGGGCAGGTGAGCGAAGAAATGATTGACCTTGACCATACACCTGGTGCCAATGGTACCCTTCCCCGGGCGCAAAGGAAACCTAATTGACTTGCTTGAGGATGGAATATGGTGCGTGGCACCCACTTCCACTGGTTGCGGCGGCGCTTGGCCTTGGCCCTGAGCCTGAGCCTGAGGCGTGTGGGTTGCTTGGCGCAGCTCGGGAGCTAGAGGGGTGATTGATGACGCATCTGCCACCGAGTAGTGTTGTGCATGTTGTCCATGTCCAGCAAGAGTAGGAGTAGGAGTAGCCCTTGGCTGTGGCGGCGGCGAGGCAGCTCTAGCACGCCGGCCACCTCGTCCCTCGCTGCTGCTGCTGGGCGGCACGGCCTCTCCCTCTTCCACCAGGATCTGGAGCCTCAGTATGGTGGCGGGGCGTTGGCCTCCGTGAGGCCATGGCATGCAGATAAGTGGTGGCTGCACAACACACCGCGCCGGGGCCGGTAGCTTAGCATAGAAATAGAAATGGCACCTAGTTAGCTAGGCAGGGGGACTAGTGAAGCTGATGATGATGAGGAGGAGGATGCAGATCCATGGAATGGATTGGCATACCTTGCCTTGTCTTGGACGGAGGTCGGAGGAGGAGATCGATAGAGAGTTGCAGCTGGCCGAGGCCGAGGAAGAAGACGAGTGGAGTGGAGCAGAGGGTCAGAGCACCCTATGCTCATATCAGCCAGCCCCCTAGCCCGCGGCCCCGACCGACCGAGCTGAGCCTGAGCTGGTCCCACCCCTCCTTCCCTGTTCTATCGTCGACATGCCACGTCATACCCACACTCTCTCTCTTCTTTTCACTTCCCTCTCTCTCCCTCTTAATGCATTTCCCTGGTATAATCTCGTCTACTCTACTTATCCACTGCTCTCTCCGTCCAAATTTATAATATTAAAATATATCACCTCTTATTTTATATTAGTTATATTAGATTTGTTTATTTTAATTTATATTAGTTATATTAGATTTGTTTATTTTAAAATCGAGGAACTACGAAAACACTCATCAGACTATCAGACTTAAGCATCCAGAGAGAGAGAGCAAGCATGGCTTCTTCCTTTCCTTTCCTTCTAGTTGCGTGTTTTTACATGCTCGGCTCTATTCTGGTTCCGCCAACATCACACCAACAGGGGAGCTTCAGATGTCGTCGACATCTTCTAATCTATTCTTTCCATCTTGAAATATAACAACCTAGAAAAGAATTAGACCTATCTCAGAACTACATCTTCAAATTCGTTGTCCTAAAATGAATCAAAGATAGGTTAGAGATTGCTACATTTTAGAATGAAGTGAGTGTATACCATCACCATCACCCCCAATCCCGTTCATTCTTATGAACACTCATGTTGATTAGTCTTAGGATGGGTACTAGGATGCTAATCTTCAAGTATAAGTTTTCAGACAAGAGACCATCTCTGTACAGCAGCTGCAGCTTTCTCCTCCAGAGGAATATGCAGTATACATCCTACTAATACTTACTCAATGACATCAACGGTCTGCAGTAAACTTCACCTTCGGTATAAATTATTTGTTCACTGGCCCCAGATAAAAAAGACACAACCGACGCTCCATAATTATTACTAGTAGTATTAGCTGTTTTTGTTTCCCAACAGACTTTCGAGCTGTGTGTGCCCACTGCCTACTGTTTCATCCTCGAGCACCAAATCAATCAATCAATCAACAGACACTACTGATTACAGGAGCACCAGAGCTTTGTCCACTACATGCTCAGAGATTCAGGAGTAGTATTACATTATGTTAAAGAGATGCAGGCAGGAGCCCTATTAATCCAACACACCAAAGCAAATTAAATGGAGAATGTTACAGCATAAAGGAAAGGAAACCCTTTTACCCATACCCAGTGAGCCAACTCAAATCGGAACGTGATGAGATGTTGATTCAGTTTACATGCCAAATCTGTTCTACAGAAAATACTATATGCTGCAAAATTGTGCAGCAAGGAGAAAAAAAGAACTTTTTTAGGCTGGCCAAATCAATACATTCCTCTAAACAAAAAATTAAATGAGGTTAACCTTCATCTAAGAAATGGAGTAGTACCTCCGTAAGGAGAAGCCAAATTAAAGCTACAGTTCCAACTTCTGGCTGCCCAGCTGACTGAGCATGATGGCCATGTCCATCCCTGAGGTCATTGTTGCCATGGCCATCTCGTACGGGCATTTCTTAGAGAAGCCAACCTTGCCAGCCTTTTTACCTTCCTCATGCAGTTTTTGAATTTCTCATGGCATTTCACACTCATCAGACCTGTAATCAAGGGAAAAAAGAACTAACATGAGTTGGTTCAGAAAGAGATGATCAGGAAAATAAAGAAACAACTGCAGTGTTTGTCTCTCACCCTTGGATATGTTTCATGCATTAGCGCAGAGAAAAATGATTAGGCAATCCAAGAAAGCATTATAATGGTTGTGAAGAAGCGGGTGAAGATGATTGTTTTGCCTAAGTATATCTGCTAGTAGTTTTTTAAAAAAATATATACTCCTATATATTTTTGAAATATATCTCTGCTAGCATATCAAGTTTGATTGTCCAGTGATTTGAATTCATGTCCTTGGTGAGTTGATGTGCAGCAAATTGACAATGTCTCTTGTGCAATCATTCAAGTCTTTAAGACAATGAATTGAACAGAGTGAATTGTAGGAGTAGATCGAGAGAGGAAGAAGGTGTGTGAGGAAGAGTGGGATCCCGTACCTTTCTTGTCGACGCAGTGGTCGTGGTCGCGGCAGCAAGCATCCAGTTCATCGCAGGGCTCCTCTCCATCGCAGCCGCTCCAGCCAACGCCGCAGTACTTTCCATACCGGATCCCTACGGCTGCGGAAACAAGAGGTGAAGAGGAGGATGGTCAGGTCAGAAGGGGAGATGCCTGCAGGATCGGTTCAAGGGGCGCTCACGCACAGTCGCAGTTGAGGGCGGCGCACGAGCGGCTGCACGGCGGAGGCGGAGAGGTGGCTGAGGCGAGGACGCCAGCGGCGAGGAAGACGACGACGACGAGAAGCGGGGATATCGGCGGCATACTTACCTGTGAAGATTGGATCGGATCGGATCGGATCGGATCGGAAGGTGAATTGTGATTGGTTGGTGGGCCATACCTGTCAGTCTCAGTTACCTAAACCCACTCCACCACACTGGTCGACTCGACTCCCACTCGTCAACCAACCACCCAAACCCCCCACCGACTACCCTCCCCACCCAGCCACCAAATGGCGGCGGCGGCGGCGGTGGCGGCGGCCGCGCCCTCTCCGGCCACCGCTCCCTGCTTCCCTTCCACCCGCCACACGCTGCCTGGGCTCGTATCTGTCCGCGTCTCTAGGAGAGTCAAAGTCGCCGCCGCCGACCCCGCTCCGGCCTTCAACTCCGTCACGGCCTTCGCGCCCGCCACCGTCGCCAACCTCGGCCCGGGCTTCGACTTCCTCGGCTGCGCCGTCGCCGACGCATCCCTCTCCCTCGGCGACACCGTCACCGCCACCCTCGACCCTCCCTGCCCCCTGGCACCGTCGCCATCGCATCCGTCACCTCCCCCTCCCGCCCCACCCTCGCCGACCGCCTCTCCCGCGATCCCCTACGCAACTGCGCGGGAGTCGCCGCCATCGCTGCCCTCCGCGCCCTCGGCGTCCAATCCCACGCCGTCTCCATCCACCTCACCAAGGGCCTCCCTCTCGGCTCCGGCCTTGGCTCCTCCGCCGCCTCCGCCGCCGCTGCTGCAAAGGCCGTTGACGCCCTCTTCGGCTCCCTCCTGCCCCAAGACGACCTCGTCCTCGCGGGCCTCGAGTCCGAAGGCCGTCAGTGGCTTCCACGCCGACAACATCGCCCCGGCCATCCTCGGCGGCTTCGTCCTCGTCCGCAGCTACGACCCCTTCCACCTCATCCCGCTCTCCTCCCCACCTGCCCTCCGCCTTCACTTCGTCCTCGTCACGCCCGACTTCGAGGCGCCCACCAGCAAGATGCGCGCCGCGCTGCCCAAACAGGTCGCCGTCCACCAGCACGTGCGCAACTCCAGCCAAGCCGCCGCGCTTGTTGCCGCTGTGCTGCAAGGGGACGCCGGGGTCATCGGCTCCGCCATGTCGTCCGATGGCATTGTGGAGCCGACCAGGGCACCGCTTATACCTGGCATGGCTGCGGTCAAGGCCGCGGCTTTGGAAGCTGGGGCGTTGGGCTGCACCATCAGTGGAGCAGGGCCAACTGCCGTGGCTATCATTGAGGGGGAGGAGAAGGGCGAGGAAGTTGGCCGGAGGATGGTGGAGGCATTCGCCAAGGCAGGCAATCTAAAAGCAACAGCTACTGTTGCTCAGCTCGATAGAATTGGTGCCAGGGTTATCTCCACCTCCAGTTTGGAGTAGGAAGGTACCTTCTCTATGTGTTCCCTGCAATGCCTTAGATTTTTGCTAGTATGATCACAACATGTATGCATTTCCTCAAATCACTTCAATCCTAAGTAAATTCACTAATTTTTACTGATGTTCTCAGACAATGGAAAATGCAGGGAGAGTGGGGGTTTTGCAACATCAATTTACTGTCAATATTGGCTTAAATAAGTTAACTTTTTTGAGGCAACTGCCAGAGACAGCAAGGATTTGGACAGCAGTTGTTTTTTGAGTTCTAATTGCCGTATTCACTCTGAATGAAACGATTTGAACTTTAATAGGTCTAAATATCTGGACTTTTCAGCAGTTGTGTTGTTTATCTTGGAAGGCATTTTGATACATACACGCTAACCATGTTTGAGGTTGTTGTTGAATTGTTGCAAGCTCTATTTAGTCCACATGGGCAACGTTTTTAGTTTTTATGGCATGAATCAGAACAAGTTTTCTGTTAACATCTAAGGATGTAAAAGTAGGCATCATGAATTACATGGCTAAATAATTTTGCACCAAGACTTTGGTGGTTGTGCCCTTTATATTTGATACATATGACTTTTTGCTATGAGATCTCTGTTTTCCAAAATGTGCTAAAAAAAACTTGAAACTGCTGCTTTACTTTGTGCGTGTTAATCAAAAACACATTGCACACAAAGGGAGTGATGCTGTCTTACTTGTCAAAAACTCCTAGCCCTGTGGGTGAGACCTCTTACTAGTATGGTATTAGTTGAAAGTTCCCCTTTGTAAATTTGTTGGCATAATTAATCCAGGTGCTGGTAGTAACTGGGGATAGAAAAGGGTATCTATATTGTCTTAAGAAGTGGCATTACGGTGAGAATTTTAGGCGTGCCGACTTTTTCAATGGAATTTGTGTCATAATGAGAATAAAACACACACAGAGGGCAGTCATGTTTATGCCATGTCTTGTGTCTTGCAGATCTTGGACGATGGTTCCTGTGACTCAATTTGGGAATGGCTGCCTGTTGGCACATGGGGAGGGAAGGCAGATCTTGGACGACAGCTCCTGTAACAGTGCCGGTGTGTTTTGTAATTCCTGAGCTGAGCAGAATTAGGTCAGTCATTGGGTTGGGTTGGGTTGTGGATGGTGTGATACACTGTAGCAAACTGATGAGTGCTGGCAATTGATTTGCAATAAGGTAGTGGTTGCAGCATCACCTCGCGTAGCTAGGAGATGCAGAAACACCATTTTGACATGGTTGTGTGTCAGTCTTGATCAAGTGTGAGCTGACATGCAATGAATAAAATGAAATTGATTTGATATCTGTTGTACTAGGGATTAGTGCGTAGTACTATGTTGTGGAGGGGCAGCATTATATACTGTTGCAGGTAGGTTGTGTTTTGGTGGGAGTGATGAAGAAATTTGTGGTGTTGCGTTTTGCTGGGTTAATATTATTGTTGGTTGTAGCAGGAGGGAGGATTGGTTAAGGCATTTGATTGTAGAGGGTGGAAGAGGAGGGAGAGTCTGAAACTAGACTGACCCTCATGAGTGATGAAGCTGAAGTAGGGGGAAGGAGGAGAGGCATATCATCCATCATATATGCGTGCGCGCACGTCCTATTTCCAACACCTCATGCCGCAATGCGCAATGGGCACCAACGAGCGTGCGCCCCTGTTTCCCGGCACCTCCTTAGTCCTTGCCTGCATGCGTTCGTCTCCCTCTCCCTCTCCCTCTGCCTCCCTCCCCTGCGCATTGATCGCTCTCGACGACGACGACGACGATGATGATGATGCAGGGCTGGTCCCGGCGGCGGCTGGGCTGAATGAAGCCTCCCTCGTTGCATGGGCAACTACTCCTGCGGCGTCGACGACGACTACGGCTATCATCGCTATCCCAGCAGCAGCAGCAGCAGCACTGCTAGTAGTAGCGCCGGTATCATCATGCCAATCCGCAGCCACCAGCAGCTGCTCTCCTCCCCGACGGCCGTCCTCGGCCACGTCACCCCGCCGCTGCGGGACCTCTACTCCGTGGGGCGCAAGCTCGGTCAGGGCCAGTTCGGCACCACCTACCTCTGCACCCACCTCTCCACGGGCGCCGAATTCGCCTGCAAGTCCATCGCCAAGCGCAAGCTCCTCACCCCCGAGGACGTCGACGACGTCCGCCGCGAGATCCAGATCATGCACCACCTCGCCGGCCACTCCAGCATCGTCACCATCCAGGGAGCCTACGAGGACACCCTCTACGTCCACATCGTCATGGAGCTCTGCGAGGGCGGCGAGCTCTTCGACCGCATCGTCGACCGGGGATACTTCTCGGAGCGCAAGGCCGCCGAGATCACGCGCGTCATCGTCGGCGTCGTGGAGGCATGCCACTCGCTGGGCGTCATGCACCGCGACCTCAAGCCGGAGAACTTCCTCCTCAAGGACCGCGCCCGCGAGGCCTCCCTCAAGGCCATCGACTTCGGCCTCTCCGTCTTCTTCAAGCCCGGCCAGGTGTTCACCGACGTCGTGGGGAGCCCCTACTACGTCGCCCCCGAGGTGCTCTGCAAGCACTACGGCCCGGAGGCCGACGTCTGGACAGCCGGGGTCATCGTCTACATCCTACTCAGCGGCGTTCCGCCCTTCTGGGCCGAGACGCAGCAGGGCATCTTCGACGCCGTGCTCCGTGGCGCCCTCGACTTCGATTCCGAGCCATGGCCGAGCATCTCCGACAGCGCCAAGGACCTGATCCGGCGGATGCTGCGGTCGCCGCCCAGGAGCGGCTGACGGCGCACCAGGTGCTGTGCCACCCGTGGGTGTGCGAGGACGGCGTGGCGCCCGACCGGCCGCTGGCGCCGGCGGTGCTGTCGCGGCTGAAGCAGTTCTCGGCGATGAACCGGCTCAAGAAGATGGCGCTGCGGGTGATCGCGCAGAGCCTGTCGGAGGAGGAGCTGGCGGGGCTCAAGGAGATGTTCAAGGCCATGGACACCGACGGCAGCGGCGCCATCACTTTCGACGAGCTCAAGGAAGGACTGCGCAGATACGGCTCCAACCTCAGGGAGGCGGAGATCAGGGACCTCATGGACGCCGTCGGTGATTCTTCTTCTCTTCTCACGATGATGATGATGATGTCCTAACTCAAATCTCTATAGGCCGACGTTGACAAGAGCGGCACCATCGACTACGACGAGTTCATCGCCGCCACCGTCCACCTCAACAAGCTGGAGCGCGAGGAGCATCTGCTCGCCGCCTTCGCCTACTTCGACCGCGACGGCAGCGGCTACATCACCGTCGACGAGCTCGAGCACGCCTGCAGGGACCACAACATGGCCGACGTTGGCATCGACGACATCATCCGCGAAGTCGACCAAGACAATGTACTCGATATCATCTCACTACAGCTTCTTCGATTCGATCGATTCAAGCATTGCTTGCTTGCCTGCTCATCAATTACTCATGAATAAATTATATATATGTCGTATATATGCAGGACGGGCGCATCGACTACGGCGAGTTCGTGGCGATGATGAAGAAGGGCGCTATCGATATCATCGGCAACGGAAGGCTCACCATTGGAAGGCCAACTACGGCTACTTCCGACGATCCTTCTCCAACAATCTCTTCTTCCTCTAGATGTTGAACGCCAAACAAACAATGCAATTACTTACATTCACAACTCCGACTGACGAATCACATGGCATGCTAGCTAGTATTCATAGTATATACTCTATATTCTTAAGATTCATTATTCTTTTTTACCATGCATACAGCTGATTATTTCTTGGGATAGAATAAAATTAAGGGCATATACTTCCAGAGATCGATCAATCATATCTATGCATGTATATATATATGGTTTGTTGTGGATACATGCATGCCAACGGAAGCAATTTGTATATGTGGGTGCCTGATCCAAATGAGTGCATATAAAGCAAATTTTCCTGTATGTATGTCATATTGTTTGTATCACTTAAGACTTGTGACAAACTTTCTAATGCAGGACATATATGGGGGCAAAAACGGATGAGTATTCGAGTACTACTGCTGAAATATGAGTGTAAGGCTACATGCAACATTAATTTTGAATGGTTACATAAACAATTAATACTCCCTTTTTTTAAGTACTCCCTTCAATCACAAAATAATGCTGTTTTAGAATCAGTGCAATCAACATAAGTTTAATTTTGACTGCAACTATTTTATTAGAATATAGCTAGGTTTTTGCCATATAAAATGGCATAGCCAAGTTTGTTATAACAAAAGCTTTCATAATGTTATACTTATGCAACCATATCTTTTTTATTTAGAATATGAAAGAATTAAGTGATGTCTTATTGCCTTTCAAAAGTCTAAGACGATATATGCCCCACTACGATGCTCTCTATTGGTCGTAGAAAACAATCTGAACTGTCGCGATCTCATTTGATCAAAGGTTCGATTTATTCATACTATCATCATAATTAACGATAGTAGAACGTGAAAGGTTATTATTGTAAAAAAATAGGTGTGAAGAGATATAATCGTCATTTAGCACTAAACCTATTTTCCTTTTTTTTTTTGCTTTTTTATGGAATATGAGTGACGTCGGCGTAATGAAAAGCCACAATCTAGTTAAAAAATAAATGACAAAGTTATTCTAATCATTATATTAATAAATTATAAATTTACTCTTAATAATGAACTGTTCAGATCATTAACATCGGAGCATCGATTTTAGGCTGGAGGGAGTATTCGGTATAAAAAAATTGTTTTCCAATCTTACTCTTATCGGTCTTAGGTATAGGACTTGGTTCGTCACAAAAATAAAATTCCATCGCTGGCTACTGAACTAGTACATACTTATATTTTGGGATGCTTAAGAGCCGTCTCGTGAATTTTAGTTAACACTATAATTGACTGAATTAGTTATTTAAAACTGTACTGTTTATATAGTATGTGCCATGTGTTAAGTGTTAGCTAGCTAGTTCAGCTTGTCCCCTTGCTTCAATATGAATTGTTCCCAAGATCTTTTTTTAGGTAATTGTTCCCAAGATCTTGAGGACCGGCAATTACACATCGGTGAATAATAGTTTAACATAAAAATTACGAAAAATACTACAACACGGTATACCGTTCCAACGAAATAGCTACCTAGGTATCAAATCTGGTACCTATGAGGTATTATGTCTGGTACCATAAATACCACATCCAGTACGGTGCTGACGTTAGCATGGTAACTAGGTAACAGATCTAATATCTACTGTCAACGGGCTATAATCAAATGTGTTATTTGGAGGATATGTGCATCCCGGGCTATAATCAAATGTGGTATTTGGAGGGTATGTGCATCCTTGGAATCAGGGTATACGCGAGGTTGAGGTAAAAGAGACACGAGACATGGATTTTTATATAGGTTTGGCCCCTTAACTAACAGGTAATAGCCATACCCTTGTTGGCCAAAGCCGATGTTGTCATTATATATCAATATCTCACAAGTACAATATTTAGAACGATTTAATCTAGTCTCTATCAGCTTGGCGGCATGGAGCTCCCACACTTAGTCGATGGCTAGCGTAGTGTTCTTCTTTGAATATAAACTTAGTGATATTAGAGGTAGACCTAGTTCTCTCATATCGGCTCTATAGCTTCATATTGGGTTTGTCTAGGCTTGTTTCCGTGTTGGTGTGCCTCTCTCCTCGTGGGAGTCTTGTATTTATAGTATTGATCCTTATCCTCCAAGTAAAATTCGAAGAGCTAGAATGTCTCCTCTGAATAGGACTTTGATACCTTCTATTTCAAGAAGACAGTTTCTTTTTATATCTATCATATTTTCTTAATTAAAGGATATCTTCTCGTATATCATTAGATATATAGTATTTTCGTATACCACGAAAGTATGTCTTATACTTGACACTGACACCTATAAAATATCAGATCCGATATCTATGTTATCATGTTAACGTCATTATGATACCTAGCTACCATATCTGATACTTACGAGGTATTATTTTTGTACTAAATGTATAAGATTCAGTATCTATATGGTATCATGCTGACTTCATGTATATATTAACTATTCCATTGTAAAGGTATACAGTTAAGTAGACTTTCTCTAAAAATATTATAAAAAGTATTCAGAACTTTCTGACCAAGTCATGCTTGCTGATCATGCATGATTATAATGTACACTGAAAGGTTATGTTTTGGTAAAATTTGTGGAGTTAGAAAGGAAGGAACAAATGACTGATCATGGTGTCGAAAAGACATGTATTTAGATTAATAATTGATAATAGTTCAATGAGAAGAAAATTAAGGAGGGATGACTATTAATTGTTGATCGGAAAAAAAATCCCGGAACAGCAACGTGACTCTGCTGACCTTTTGTTTTGTTTTGAGTATAAATTATTTTTTTATTAAAGGGAGAAATATAGTTGGTGCTTTTTCATATCCCCTCTAGTTTCAAATACTCTAGGTACTTTTATAAAAAAAATATTTTGACGGCTCGTCCTTTTTCAAACAAAATCATGTGTATTCAAAAGTACACAATATCAGCAATGTTTGTTGTTCCATAAATGCAACCAAACGATCTCATTAATCATAAACTAATCATTTAAAATTATTAATAGTCAAAAGTTATAGCATTGATGATCATCAATGACGAGTAAACAAGGATGGAGGGAATACAATTCAAGCGATCGTTCACAACTTAATCAAATGAACAGACGAGTAACGAAGCATGAGGAAGATATACCTCTACACTATTAAGATGAGAGAGAAAAAGAGACAACTAGTATAACGTTTTGAATTGATGTACATAGTATATAATTATATTTATAAAAATTAAGGCAATGTATATAAAATTCCAATTATACCATTACACTCTACCTCATCGTAAATTTCTCGAAAATGCTTAGCGTTGGGCGCAAGATATCCCAGCCAAAAAATGACGCTCTCTTACCCATTTTACACCCATAACCATCGCGTCCTCAAGGACAGATAAGAAAATATCCAATGTCTTCCCATCCAACCATTTTACACCCATGACCATTGCTCTCCCCCCTTTCACGCATGACCAAGCGACTCTACTCCTTTCCTCCTTTTCCTTGACGTGGTCGAGCGGTGGCTGCCATGACCAGCGGAGGTGTCCTCCTCAGCACAACTCATGGCCGTGAGATGTTTTGTGGCTTTCGCTTGTCAGGAGGAACTCGGTTGCCACCAAAGAGAAGGAAGAAACCAGATTTGGACTGATACATTTTTGTGGTCTTTTATATGTTTCAGCCAATGTAACCAGATGTTTCTTGAGGTTGGACCGTAATGTTGCACCGAAAACTTGGATGGTGTTTCATATTATTTTATAACTCTTTTACATTTGTTGTTGTTTAGCTCTTGAAGCTTGATGTTTTATTTGTGAATAAAATGTTTTAATCGTGATTGAATGCACTGTGTTTCACCAATTAATAGTCTAAAATATTTTTGATTTAGTGGTAACATTTTTTAATAACGACGAAACGTTGCTCCATTTTTGGGGAATATCGGACGTTTGATTTTAGTCTTGTTCCAAAATTCTGCAAGAAATCCGCTTGTTAGCTATAAGCCTATTTAAGTCAATCGGTTGATATATTAAGGCACACATATATATGCAATGGTTAATTGGGAGGTTTTACTGCTAGCAGGTGGTTGCATCAAGTAGAACTGGATAGCTTGGATTAGACTGGCCTGGTGAAGCTGGCGTAGTAGGGAACCACTAATAGCTAGTAACCACTTAGTCATGGACAGGCACGTACTATTGTGGTGGTCTTAACTTGAGTCATTTCCACGTGGCAATGCAATCACCTCATTTTGCATCTGCATGAACAGGCACAGGCACAGGCACAGGCACAGGCACAGCATGTGTGTTTGTGTGTATATATATTATCGCTAACAAGAAGGACAAGGTGAAAGAAGAAATCAACAATCAGTTAGTTCATCAATTTGGCCGCTGGCTAACTATTGCATATATATGCGTCGTCGTGCGCGCGATCTTGTTGAGTTAAAGCAGCTAGAGGAGGATCAGAAGATGAGAGGCGCGGTGGTGGCGGCGGCCGCGGCGGCGCTCGGCAACATGCTTCAGGGATGGGACAACGCCACCATCGCCGGCGCTCTCCTCTACATCAGGAGGGACTTGCCGGCGCTCCAAGCCCACCCCGCCCTCCAGGGTCTCGTCGTCGCCACCTCCCTCATCGGCGCCACCATCGTCACCACTTTCTCCGGCCCGCTCTCCGACTCCCGAGGCCGCCGCCCCATGCTCATCGCCTCCGCGCTGCTCTACTCCCTCGCCGGCCTCCTCATGCTCTGGTCTCCCAATGTCGAGCTCCTCCTACTTGCGCGCCTCATCGACGGCTTCGCCATTGGCCTCGCCGTCACGCTTGTCCCCGTCTACATCTCCGAGACGGCGCCGCCCGACACCCGCGGCCTGCTTAACACGCTGCCGCAGCTCACCGGCTCCACCGGCATGTTCCTTTCCTACTGCATCGTCTTCCTCATGACGCTCGCGCCCATCCCCAACTGGCGCATCATGCTCGGCGTCCTCCTCCTGCCCGCGCTCCTCTACCTGCTCGTCACCGTCTGCTACCTGCCGGAGTCTCCGCGCTGGCTCGTCAGCAAGGGCAGGATGAAGGAGGCCAGAGCCGTGCTCCAGACTCTCAGGGGCTGTCAGGACGTCTCCGCCGAGATGGCCCTCCTCGTCGAGGGGCTCACCACCGGCCGCGACACGGCCATCGAGGAATACGTCGTCGGCCCGCCGGAGGACGGCCACGGCGAGGCCAAGGTCACTCTGTACGGGCCGGAGCACGGGATGTCGGGGTTGGCGCCAGGCAGCATGTTCGGCAGCGCCGTCGCGCTGGCATCGCGACAGGGCAGCAGCAGCGTGCTCCACCACCTCAAGGACCCCGTCATCGCCCTCCTCGACAGCCTCCACGACATGAAGCCCCCCGCCGGTGGAAGTAAGGTCGTCCCCAACCTCGGCAGCATGATCGGCGTCCACGACAGGCCGCCCATCGACTGGGACGAGGAGAACTCCGGGGACGACGACGGCGGCCGGTCTGAGGACGACGACATGGACATGGACGCGCCGCTGCTGGGCGTGCGGAGGCACAGCAGCCTAACCATCGCGGGCGAGCCGACGAGCACGCTGGGCATCGGCGGCGGGTGGCAGCTGGCGTGGAAGTGGACGGAGGGCGTCGCGCCGGACGGGACGAGGCAGACCACGGTAAAGAGGATGTACCTGCACGAGGAGCACGGCGAGGCCACGGAGGGGGTGCACGCGGCGGCGCTGGTGAGCCAGTCGGCGCTGTGCAGCAGGCAGGACGACCTGCTGCTCGCCGGTCCGGCGTTGGCGCACCCGGCGGAGGCGGAGGTGGAGGCCGGGTGGCGGGAGCTGCTGGAGCCCGGCGTCCGGCACGCGCTGGTGTGCGGCGTGGCGATCCAGATTCTGCAGCAGTTCTCGGGCATCAGCGGCGTGCTCTTGTACGCGCCGCAGATACTGGAGCAGGCCGGCGTGGGCGTGCTGCTCTCCCGGCTCGGCCTGCGCGGCGACTCCGCCTCCATCCTCATCAGCGGCCTCACCACTCTGCTCATGCTTCCCAGCATCGGAGTGGCCATGCGCCTCATGGACGTGTCCGGGCGGCGGAGCCTGCTCCTGTGGACAATCCCGGTGCTGGTGGCGTCGCTGGCGGTGCTGGTGGTGGCGAGCGTGGCGCCGATGGCGGCGGCGGCGCACGCGGCGGTGTGCACGGGGAGCGTGGTGGTGTACCTGTGCTGCTTCGTGATGGGGTTCGGGCCCATCCCAAACATCCTCTGCGCCGAGATCTTCCCGACGCGCGTGCGTGGCCTCTGCATCGCCATCTGCTCGCTCGCTTTCTGGCTCGCCGACATCGCCGTCACCTACAGCCTCCCCGTCATGCTCAGCTCCCTCGGCCTCGCCGGGATCTTCGCCATCTACGCCGCCGTCTGCTGCCTCGCTCTCGCCTTCGTTGCGCTGCGGGTGCCCGAGACCAAGGGCCTCCCGCTGGAGGTGATCATCGACTTCTTCAATGTAGGAGCCAAGGGGACTCTGCCAAACCTCCACGACGACGATGACGACGACTATTGAAGAAGACCAAACAATTAATTGCGCGGGAATGCACGGATTAAATCAACAACAACATTTTTCTGTTTTGCACATCTTTTTCTTTCTTTCTTAAAGAAAAAGTTAATTTTACTACATGCCCACTATAATAATTAATTTGTGCCACTACTTTCCTCAACAACCATCCATTTTTGGCCAACCTTGTGCCATTCATTCGAGTCAGGGCGTTATGTTAGTGCAATATGCTGTCTCTCATTTTTGCCTCAAAGGTTTGTGGCTTGTGCAACAGCATTGGGAGGAGGATTGTTGTGTTACTTGATGGCGCCCCGCGCTTTACTGCCGAATATATGAATAAATATATATGTTAAATGTTGTAGAATTGATGTATATATATGGGTTGCAAATGTTATGAAAATGATGATCTGGCATGCCCGTATGTTAAATTTTAGAATATAATAAATCATAAATTAATTACTACGCTTGTACGTTGAGCTTGATATACTTAGTGGGTTGATATTGCATGTTTGTATGCTAAGCTTTAGTAACATTAATAGTTACTAATACTTACTATGCTGACATGTTAATAGTATTTAGTAGATTAGAATTATGTAAAAGCTATAGATAAGGACATCAGGTTTATTGAACTCGTTGTTTTTGAATGATATGTGTTCTTTCCTAACGTACCGATTCATTCCAGTCAACATGTTTTTATAATTTTTGTTAAAAAAACTTTATATGAATTATTAAGAATATTATTTTAAATCTATTTTTAACTTTCTAATTATCGATTCATTTGTTTTGTGTCCTCAAATAGTTATCACAAAATCATTTATCTATTCAACCATTCAGAAAAAAACAGGCCTAGATATTTTTCCACGTGTTATCCTTGCATTTTCAACGTGCAAGGCCATTTCCTATCGTGGGGAATTTGTTACCCCACTTTGTCCAAGAAAATAAATAGATATGACTAACATGCATGTGTTTTTTTTAATTTGCTTGACATCGATACAATCTTCAAGATATATACAATTCCACACTAAAAATTACCTCAACTCTCGTTAAAACCTAATTAAAACCATTGTGCTATGCAAGTGTGCTTCAAAACAATTCTAGATATACCATTTCGGAAAATCAAGTACAAGTATTATTAGGAACATGGGTAATCAAAATGAACTCGATCACCATGCATGCAATCCCAAAACACCACTTCTCTCTGTCTCGCTATGTATGTCGTGCATTAGAATAGTATAAATTTAGAGAATTATATCTATATCCCTTCTTCCTACATTATGTCGTGCATTGGCCTCCCCACCGAATGCAACACTAGCCTTTTCTTTTGGGCCAAGCCCATTTCCTCATGTGCTACTCCCAAAAGGATGGATGCACCGATGCACACCAACTTTGCGACGGTCCAGGACAAGAACGACGCGGCAGTCGGGAGACCCGCGCGCACCTGTTGCGACGCTCGCTGCGGAAGTAGGCGGGGCGCCGCACATGCTCGGGGACTCGGACGGCAATGCATTCTTATAAAGGTGGGTGGCAGAACCTTCTCGGTGTAGCTGTGAGAGGATATCTCAAAAATCTTACAAAAACGACAAAAAATCAAATATCCTAGATGCATTCTTATAAAGGTGGGTGGCAGAACCTTGTCGGTGTAGCTGTGAGAGGATATCTCAAAAATCTTACAAAAACGACAAAAAATCAAATATCCTAGATTCAGAGGTAGGTGTCAGACATGTCACGCTAAACAAATCTATAAAATTATATTTATAAAGCAAATAGTGTTTTCATCCAAAATTTTGTGTTCTGTTTGACTATTTTATAAAAAAACCTCTTTAGTTTTTTTCGAAATGGAGGGTCACAGTCCAAACAACGATCCACCTTGGATTTGATCTAATTCCGAGGTCATCTCGCGTCCAACACGAACCAGACCCGAAATCTCTAATGTACGACCAGCGCACGGCTCACTATGCGTGCGATCACTTCCGTTTTCGACTCATTGGTTGTTTTGGGAATTTTCTTTTCGACCTAGCCTATGCGATCAATCGACCCGTTACAAAATTTGGCTGCACGTTTTCAGACTTTCTCTTTTATAATTTTTTATGGGCTTCATTATTTAGTAGACCGGCTCAATTCGTTCGCACACACCAAATCAGGTTTTTTAGCCGACCTACTATTCAACCTATGTGTATACACTTTGTATAGGTACGTACGTATACAAAGTATATATATTTACATCTATATATATATTTATATCTATATCTATATATATTTATAACTATCTATAAAATAAGTAGTGTTTCTACCCAAAATTTTCATCCGCCCGACTATTTTGCGAAAACCCCTTGAGAGTTTATAAAATTAACTCGAGTCTCAATGCCGAACAGAAGGAGGGCTTGGATGAAAAAATACCTCATGCGCCCTCTCTTTGCCCCCCATCCATGCTGCGCCCGCGTCGCGCTGCGCCCTCCTTCCGTCGCGCTCGGAGCTCCGGCTGCGCCGCGCCCCTCCCTTCCGTCCCCATCCACGCCGCACCCGACTTTACCCGTTGCAACGCACGGCATAATTGCTAGTATCTATAAAGCAAATAGTGTTTCTACTTAAAATTTTTGTCCGTCTGACTATTTTGCAGAAAACCCCTTGAGTGTTTATAAAATTAACCCGTAGTCCGCCTGGCTATTTTTCAGAAAACCTCTTGAGTGTCAAATGACGTCCGTGGCAACACATGAGCATATTTGCTAGTATATATCTATATCTATAACTATCTATAAAGCAATTAGTGTTTCTACTCAAAATTTTCATCCGCCTGGCTATTTTGTACAAAACCCCTTGAGTGCTTATAAAATCAACCTGCAGTTCCAATGCTAAAAAGAAAAGGAGAGCTTGGATGGAAAAAAATACCTCCTACGCCCCTCCCTCCCGTCTCCATCCGCGCCACGCCTACGCCCCTTCCTCCCGTCGCCGCTCGGAGCTCCCGCGCCGCCGCCTGGACCTTCGCCCTTCGCATGCTTTCCTCCTTGCGTCGTCGTCCTGTTACAACGTACGAGCATTTTTCTAGTATATATATATATATCGACTATCTTAAGGCGATGTAATATACATTAGCTTTATCATAAATCAGCTAAATAATTAATTCAAACACTTGGAAATTATTTTTTTAAATATTTTCCATTAAATGCTTTGAAAAAACCTTTATATCTAATCCTTCAGGAATATAAACATTTTTGGGTACACAATGATAGATCCAAAAGGGTCTTTTTCAATTAGGCGATCATTTTCCAAACTTATTATCTCTTGTTCCTAGACTTTGGCACAACTTTTTATAATGTCGTGAAATCCTTTCTTTGTCTCTTAATTTTCTCCAAAGCATGTAATCGAACTTGTGCCAACTCTTCTAAATCATCAACCATCGAATTATGATAATCATTGACTGATAGCTCATTTTGTAATGAAATCTGTCTTAAGCCGATGTTAGTTTCTCAAGGTAAAATAACTTCATGTCCATATACAAGTTGATAAGGTGGTACTTCTGTAGCTTCATGACAAGTCATCCGATATGCCCATAATGAATCGGCTAAAACAGTGTGTGACTTTTTAGGTCGTTTTGTGATTTCTCTTAATTAGCTTGATCAAACTCTTGTTTGATGTTTCTGCCTGTCTATTGGCTTGTGCATAATAAGAAGACGAATTCAACAACTTAATTCCCATACTGTCGGCAAAACGGACAAATTCATCAGACACGATAGATCCTTATCTGTAACGGATCTGTCGTTACAGTATGTGGAATTCCAAACCGATAGACGATATCCTCCTTTACAAACTTAATAGAATCATTGGAATCAACTTTCTTTAATGGAACAGGCTCAATTCACTTTGTAAAATAATCTGTTGCCATCAAGATATACTTATGCCCCTTGTCTGATGGTGATTTGATTTGACTCTGACCGGTCATATCAATTCTCTAACCTCTGAACGGTCATATCTTGATAATAGGATTCATAGCCGACGTTGGTGCTCTTTGAACTGCTCCAAACTTATAACAATCCTAACATCCTTTATAATATCTGAAACAATCCTTCAACATTATCGGTAAAAAAAATACCCAACTCTAGGAAGTAACCATCTCATTTTATAAGTCGATTGATGTGTTTCACAAATGCCTTCGTATACTTCACAGACAAGAACTTTAGCTTTCTCTAAATCCAAACATTTAAACAAAACTCCAATAGTTCAATAATATAAATCATCATCAAGCAAAACATATTTAAGGGCTTTGTACTTCAATTTTCTCGATGCTGATTGAGAAGGGTTTTTTAAATATTCAACAATATCACATCTCCAATCATCGGCATCTGTTGACGACAAAAGTTGGCAAGCTAATCCCCGGTTTGAAGCTACAATTGAAGCGAAATTGAAGGAACGCGCAATTCTTGGAGGCAACACACATATTGGGCGATGTCACATCCGGGTTTTTCCCTAATTCATTTAAAATAATTTACCGGAAATAATCGGAATTTCTAAAATTAACTCGGAGTCAACCTATAATTTTAAAATACAATTAATAAATGGAAATGACATGATAGGATTTTTCTTGAATTCTTCATGTCAAAATACGCTAACGAGATTTTCTTGGAATTTTTAGAGCACTCTAAGTATTTTTAATCAATTAAATAAGAAAACAGGAATTTAATTAAGTCCCTTTTTCCTTTTCTCTTTTTCTTTTTCTTTTTCCTCCTTTTTCCGTACGCCGTACGGCCTCCTTTCCCGCCCGTCGCCCTAACGGTCGTCGCCCGCCGCCGCGCGCTCCTCTCCCGGACGTGGGCCGAAGCCCACGGTCCCCGCGCGCGCGCAAGTCCGGCGCGCCCTCACCGCCGTGCCACCGACAGTGGGCCCCACTGTCGAGCCGCCCCCGCGCCCGGCCGCCCAACCGCCGCGCCATAGCCGCGCCGCCGCCGCTACTCCGGCCGTTTCGCGCGCCGCGCGCCGCGTGGCCCCACGCCGGCTCCGGCCGTGCCGCCGCACCCGTGCCCGCACTTCCGCGCGCCGCACGCCGCCGCCGCCCGAAACGGCCGCCGTATCTCTCTCTCTCTCTCTCCGAGTCCGAGAACTCCGGCGACCTTATCCCCGTCGTTTTCGTGCCCGTTTCGGTCTCCTCTCTCCCTATAAAACCCCGAGCTCCGCCTCGTGTCCCCTTTGATTCGCCGAGGTTTCTAGCCCGTGTCGCCGCCGTTCTCCGTCATTCATCCGCCGGTGAGCTCGCCGCCGTCCTCGGGTTCCTTTTTGTTTTTCGTTTGCGTCCTTTCTCCTTTCGCGCGCACGCCGCCGCTCGTCGGGTCGTCGCCGCGTCCGCCGCCGTTCGTCGGGTCGTCGCCGCCGCCCGCCGCGCGGATGGTCGTCGCCGCGTCCCGCCGCCGCCGCGCGCGTCAAACCCTAACCCTAACCCTAGCGCGCCCCGTGCCGTCCGATCTTGCGGATCGGACGGATCTGCGCCGTCCGATCGCGATGGGTGCGCGCCGTCCGATCGTCGCGATCCGGCCGCCCTGAATCGCGCCACGTCGCGCCGATCCGGCCGCTCGGATTGCGCCACGTGGCGGCAATCCGGCCGCCGCGCCCGGCTCCGCGTGCGCTGCAGCCGTGCGGCGCGTCGGCCCTAGGGCGACGCCGCCGCGACGTCATGCCGGCGTCACCACGTGCCGCGCAAGGGTGACGTCACGAGGGACTTAATTGCGCAATAAATAATTTAATCTTTTCTCGTTTAGTTTAAAAATCGCAATTAAACTTCTAAAATTCATATCTTTTGAATCCGAGCTCCGTTTTAGCCCATTCAAATTTCATTAAATCCAGAAAAATGCCAAGAATCCATTAAAAATACTTTTCAGTACTGTTTCAGTAGACTTTTAGGGTGTTTGTTGAGTGCTTTGTTTGTCGTGTAGACTCAGAGTTTTCCGGCGAGCCCGTTCTCTTCGAAGTAGTCGCCGAGGTTCCTCGGTCTCGAGCAAGGCAAGTCATACCTTACATTGACCATATTGTACCTATTTTATGTAAATACCTCTATTTCATTCAAATACGCATGTGTTTTAGAATGTCATTTCATGGGATGTTTATACCTATTGTACTCAACCATAGAATTGTTTACCTTATACCATTGATAACTTGGGATCCAATGTGACTAGATGATAGCTTAAGGTTGCTTAGTTATGCTTAGCGCAACTAGCTCACTTAAGGGAATCTCACTAAGTTTATTACCAAAGTTGACCTCCCGGTGATATTAAGATATGACTTTGGTTTTAATAATATTGAACTATAAGAAAGGTGGGTCGTGAGCACATGGTTGGACTTTGGTTAGCGTGCTCATGACGATTAAGGACCGGTTCTCGGGAAACCCGGAAGAAATGCCGTGCATACCACAAGCCGCATGGGTAATGGTGGGCTGTAGCATAGCCGTCTCTAGTTAACGTATCCCAGAGAGGGTGAGCGTGATGGAGTTGGGTCGGCCCGGTTTTAAGGGTTGATCGCTTCCGGATTCACCGCGGCACTAGAGGAGGTGCCCATTGCCCGATGGGGATGGGGGCGAAACCTTGGTGTGGTACGATTGATTAGAGGGGGTTGTGTGAAGGGTCCTGTCACAATTCCTTTCAGGGCACCGTGGTGGTGCACGGCGCACGGTAACGTGTTGTGGGATTGTGTCTTGTGGGTACGATTGTACACCTCGATCGAGTAAAAACTATTCGAATAGTCGTGCCCACGGTTACGGGCGATCGACCCGATTCACCTTGATTAGTCTCATTTACTTTATTCGAATGAAATGTTGGAGTATGACTAGTGCGGGTGGATGGATGGGCTGTTGCAACGTGGTTTGAGCGTTGGACGAGTGTTTATTTAATACGCTTAAATGTTACTACTGTTTTCTTGTCTTCAAATATTATTATTATATATCGCGAACGCTGTTTATGCAAATTGAGCCCTTGACCTTTCCTTGTTATTTATCTTGCATCATGTCCCCTTTTCCGGTGTGACTTGTTGAGTACGGTGGTTGTACTCGGTCTTGCTTCTTTTCCCCCTTCGGTGCCGGAGGTTGAGAGCGAGGTCTCCGAGGAGGTGTAGGCTTGTTCTCGTCAAGGTTTAGCCGTGGAGTTGGTGTTCCGCTTCGCTCGTGTCAAGTTTAGCTTAAGTCGGTTTATTTTCTTTTCATTGCATTTATGTAACTCTTTTATATTGTTTCTAAGACGAGGATTACGTATTATCAATAACGTCGATTTGTGTACCTCGGCTGATTCTCGGACGAGGATGTAATGCACAAATTAGCTGCAGAAATTCGGTGTGAATTTACGGGCGTGACAAGTTGGTATCGAGCCTTCCGTGATGTAGGACAAGCCAACCGGAAACCTTAAGAGCCCTCTAATTCTTTTCATGTGCATATGTTTTGAAAGAAAAAGGGGTGTTTTGAAAAGTGGAGTCAGTCTAGGGTTTAGGAATTGCGAAAATGGGATGTGGTCGTGGGTTTTGAGCATGTTTTGATTTTTTTCCCACTCCTTTGTTTCTATAGATGGCGGGTTCCCCGACGCACCGCGGAAAAGGGATGGCGAGGCTTCGTGGCGAGCCGGCGCGTATGGCCCTTGCGGTTGGATATCCCGAAGCACCACAGTATACAACAATTGCGCCTCTCAGTGGCGAGTTGCCATACCGTGTTCGGTTGGAGGTTCACGGGTTTGTGGGAACGTGTCTTCCCAACATGGAGGTCACAGCTTCCGGAGGCACATCAGATCACGCTTGTCAAGAAGCCGCCTACCTGATGTTGGCCAGGATGAGGGAGCTGCATGATGCTGACCTTCGCACCTCCTCATACCGCTATCATCCCCGTCGAGGTAGTTCCTCCGAGGTCAGTGCATTCAAGTCTACGGCAGAGGAGAATGACACTACCTTCGGTCACATGTGCACCGTGCTCCAAGGACTGGATCAGATGCACTCTGACCTACACAAGGCGACCAAGGAGCTGAACGACAAGAAGCTGCTGAGGATCGCGCGACTGCAGGACGAAGTGGTCCGTCTAAAGAAGGAGGTCGCTGAGTTGAAAGGACTCCCGCCACCGGTTGGGGTCGGACTCCGCACTACGCCCGAAAGACCACCACCGCGCTGTCCGTATCCGGCTAGCCCCTCGGATTCCACCCGCTCCGGCCGGCGCCGGCTCCAGTTCCTCCTCTGCTGCAGTCCCGCCTCACCTTTGCTCCAGCTTCGGCAAATCCAGGCGGAGGTGGCAGTAATGGTTGGATCTCTATCTCCAGTGACTCAAGCTCAGATGATTCGGCTGAAGACATGGACTCCGAAGAGACTCAAGATTCCTCGGAGGGAAGAGGCGGGATCGGTTGGGCTACGGCAACCGATTCGAAGAGTCCAAGTCGGAGGTGATGCCCGAGGACTCCGGGAGCCGTTCGGAAGAATGGGGATCTTACGAAGGAAGCGGTTTCGATTCCTCGTCTCGTGGATCGTTCTAGTTGCCCTCCTTAGTTGCGTTTTCTTAGTTTGTCTTCTTGGTAGTTCTTTGTGTGTTAGGCCGTGTGTGTGGGATAGGCTGGCGATCGATATCAAGTGTGATATGACCGACCAATTAAGGATGTTTGGTGCTTTTCCTTGTTTTTAGTCAAGATCAGAACAATGCATTTGAATTCAAATAATAAAGATTAGTGCTAAGTCTGTCTGTTTTTCTTCTTTTCTCTCTCTGGTCGGTCGTCTCCTTCAGATGGTGAACACCAGGACCAGCGGGGCGAACAGCAACAATGGGCAGTCAGGTGCCGACAACAACGAGGCTCACGACGCCAATGGCAATGCTCCTCCACCGCCACCCGAGAATCCCACCATTGCTCAAGTGCTCGCTTCACAGACACAGATGATGGCTGCAATGATGCAGCAAATGCAACAACAGCACCACCGAGATGCAACAACGAGATCTTGCAACAAATGCGCAACAGCGAGAATAATCGGTTGCCGCCCCACCACCCCAGCCAAGCCGCGAGTTCCTTCGTGTCCGACCGCCGACTTTCTCCAGCACCACCAATCCCATGGAGGCTAATGATTGGCTTCATGCCATAGAGAAGAAGTTGGATCTGCTGCAGTGCACGGATCAAGAGAAAGTCTCTTTTGCCACTCATCGATTCTGGTCCCGCTTGCTTGGTGGGACAACTATTTGGTTACTCGTCCCGTGGAGCAAGATTACACGGGAAGAGTTTCGTCGCAGTTTCGGGACCGCACATATTCCCGCGGGAATAGTTGCACGAAAAAACGTGAGTTCCGTTCCCTTGAGCAGGGTAACGGATCGTTCGAGTATCGCACGAGTTCAATCGTCTTGCCCGTTATGCCCCGAAGATGTGCGCACCGATGCGAAAGGCGGGAAAAGTTTTTGGTGGTTTGGATGATGAACTCACGGACAAGCTTATCTCTGTGAGTATGCTAACTTTGAGAAGCTGGTCGACAAGGCCATTCGACAAGAAGATCGGCGCAACAAGATGATCAAGAAGAGAAAAGTATTCCGACACGACCTCCTCAACAGCAGGAAATCGGCGAGGCCGCGTTTCATGCCTCGGAAGTCGAGTGGACCTACCACCATGATTGTTCGTCGGCATCGACCTTATCACCGGGAATTTCCAAGCGCAGTAGTGGCGGCGGTCGGCAACAGCGTACTCCAGCCCCGCGCCCTCCAACAGCACCATCCCAGCAACAGTCACAACCACCACCTCCAAGGAAGGACTCGGGAGGAAAGCCAGGAGTCTGTTTCAACTGTGGTGACCCAGGGCATTTTGCAGACAAGTGTCCGAAGCCAAGACGCGCTGGGCCAAGGTTCATCCAAGCTCGAGTCAATCATGCGTCCGCCGAGGAAGCACAGACCGCTCCTGAAGTTATACTGGGTATGTTTCCTGTAAACTATACTCCTGCCACGGTATTATTTGATTTTGGCGCTACACATTCATTTATCTCAAAGCAATTTGTTGGGGCACATGGGTTGTCAGTAGTGGGACTTAAGATACCTATGAGGGTACAAACCCCTGGAAACCACTTGGAGACCACTCGATTGTCCCTCGGTAGCCATAGAAATCCAAGGATCTATGTTTCTAGCCAACCTTATCCTCCTTCGGTCAAAGGCATAGATGTCATTCTTGGGATGGATTGGTTGTCCGGACATAAGGGAGTAATCGATGCGCTAGTCGCACCATTACTCTAATTAATACGAAAGGAGAAAGAGTTGTTTTTCGCTCTCCCATGCAAGTCAAGTCCCTAGCAAGTTTGAATCATGTTTCCACCGGGAATCGTCCGAAATGGCGGCCAAGACCCTGTGAAGTTAGAGGATATCCCCATCGTCGAGAATACCCCGAAGTTTTCCCGAGGATTTAACTCGAGATGCCGCCAAAAGGGAAATTGAATTCGGATTGACCTAGTACCGGATGCCCCAATACACAAGAGGCCATATAGGATGGGAGCCAACGAGTTGGTAAGTAAAGAAGCAAGTGGATAAACAGTTGCAAAAAGGGTATTTACGCGAGCACGTCGCCTTGGGGTGCTCCGGTGATTTTTGTGGAAAAGAAAGACAAGACCAAGAGAATGTGCGTGGATTATCGAGCCCTCAATGAGGTTACTATCAAGAACAAGTATCCCCTACCACGGATTGATGACTTATTCGATCAACTCAAAGGGGCCAAGGTATTTTCCAAGATAGATCTGCGATCGGGCTATCATCGTTAAGGATTCGGGAAGAGGACATTCCCAAGACCGCCTTCACCACGTGTATGGGTATGACGAGTGTACGGTCATGTCTTTTGGTTTAACCAATGCACCGCTTTCTTTATGAATCGATGAACAAGGTGTTTATGGAGTTCTTGGATAAATTCGTGGTGGTGTTCATTGACGACATTTTGGTCTACTCTAAGTCGAGAGGAGGATCATCGGCAACATCTTCGGACCGTACTCGAAAAGTTGAGAGACCATCAACTCTACGCCAAGTTTAGCAAGTGTGCTTTCGGTTAAAGGAGGTACAGTTCCTCGGCCACATTGTGAATGCCCAAGGAGTAGCCGTGGATCCAAGCAAATGTGGAATCGGTTACTAAGTGGACCCCGCCTAAGACGGTTACGCAGATCCGAAGTTTCCTTGGACTTGCGGGTTACTACCGCCGCTTCATTGAGAACTTCTCCAAAATCGCCAAGCCAATGACTCAAGCTGTTGAAGAAAGATGAGAAGTTTAAATGGTCGGCGAATGCAATAGGAGTTTTGAAGAGCTCAAGAGGAAGTTGGTGTCGCACCGGTGTTGATCTTGCCCGACCCAACAAAGGACTTCCAAGTTTATTGTGATGCATCTCGCCAAGGGTTGGGATGTGTGTTGATGCAAGAAGGCAAAGTGGTCGCATATGCATCTCGTCAATTGCGCCCACATGAAAACAACTACCCCACTCATGATCTGGAGTTATCCGCAGTGGTTCATGCATTGAAGATCCGCGACACTACCTAATTGGTAATCGTTGTGAAGTGTATACGGATCACAAAAGTCTTAAGTACATTTTCACCCAACCGATTTAAATCTCCGAGAGAAGATGGTTGGAACGATCAAAGATTATGACTTAGGGATACATTACCATCCCGGCAAAGCTAATGTGGTTGCGGATGCACTAAGCCGAAAGAGTTCTTGCACCACCCTTAGTGTCGAAGGAATGTGTGACCAGTTGCGCGAGAATTCGAGAATCTAAATCTACGAGTGGTGGATTTTGGTTTTGTGGCTGCTCGGAAGCCCAACCCACTCTCATTGATCAAATTCGGGCTGCTCGGGCGCGGATCCCGAAATGGCCGAACTCAAGAAGAACATGAGAGTCGGAAAAGCTCGTGGTTTTACGGAAGACGAACATGGCACAACTGGATGGGAAAGAGATTGTGTGGGAAGACAAGGATTTGAAAAGGCGATCCTTACGGAAGTTCACCAAACTCAATACTCAATTCACCCGGGCGGTACAAAGATGTATCAAGACCTTAAAGAAAAGTTTTGGTGGGTCGGCATGAGGAGGGAGATAGCCGAGTTTGTTGCACTTTGTGATGTTTGTCGACGAGTGAAGCGAACATCAACGGCCGCCGGATTGTTGCAACCACTTGATTCGAGTGGAAATGGGAAGAAATTGGGATGGATTTCATCACGGGTTTACCCCGCACAACGTCGGATATGACTCAATTTGGGTCGTGGTGGACCGACTCACCAAGGTGGCCCACTTCATACGGTACATACTACCTACTCAGGGAAGAAGTTGGCAGAGCTTTATCTCGCAAGGATCATGTGTTTGCATGGCGTGCCTAAGAAGATCGTGTCCGATAGGGGAAGTCAGTTTACTTCCAAATTCTGGAAGAAGTTGCAAGAAGAACTTGGTACCCGTTTGAATTTTAGCACGGCCTATCATCCGCAAACAGACGGCCAAACCGAGAGAGTGAATCGGATTTTGGAAGATATGCTAAGAGCATGCGCGCTCGATTTTGGAAAAGCGTGGGACAAAAGCTTGCCCTATGCAGAATTCTCTTACAACAACAGTTACGAGCCGCATTCAAATGGCACCGTATGAAGCACCGTATGGACGGAAATGCCGCACGCCCGTTGCAGGACCGACAGGTGAGCGCCAATTGTTTGGCACGGAAGTAATAAGCGAAGCAGAGGAAAAGGTCCGAGTGATTCGGGAAAGGTTGAAGATTGCGCAGTCCCGACAGAAGAGCTATGCCGATAATCGTCGAAGAGATCTCGCTTTTGAAGCAGGGGATTTTGTGTATCTTCGCGTCACACCACTCCGGGAGTACACCGTTTCCAAACCAAAGGTAAGTTGGCACCACGTTTCGTGGGACCATACTGAGTCGGGAACGTCGAGGAGAAGTGGCCTATGTGGAGCTTCCTCCAACATGCGGTATTCACGACGTGTTTCATGTGTCCCAGTTGAAGAAGTGTTTAAGGGTACCGAAGAACGGGCGAGTTCGGACCAGGTTGAAATCCAAGAGGACTTAACCTACGTAGAGAGACCAGCACGTATTCTTGAGGTCGGTGAGAGAAGGACTCGGAACAAGGTTATCGGGTTTTGCAAGGTTCAATGGACTCATCACTCCAGGAAGAAGCTACTTGGGAACGAGAAGATGAGCTAAAAGCCGCGCACCCGCACCTCTTCGCGGTACCTCCGAATCTCGGGTCGAGATTCCGTTTAAGGGGGTAGGTTGTCACATCCGGGTTTTTCCCTAATTCATTTAAAATAATTTACGGAAATAATCGGAATTTCGAAATTAACTGAGTCAACCTATAATTTTAAAATACAATTAATAAATGGAAATGACATGATAGGATTTTTCTTGAATTCTTCATGTCAAAATACGCTAAGGATTTTTCTTGGAATTTTTAGAGCACTCTAAGTATTTTTAATCAATTAAATAAGAAAACAGGAATTTAATTAAGTCCCTTTTTCCTTTTCTTTTTTCTTTTTCTTTTTCCTCCTTTTTTCCGTAGCGCCGTACGGCCTCCTTCCCGCCCGTCGCCCTAACAGGCCGTCGGCCCAGCCTCCCGCGCACGCTCCTCCCGGACGTGGCCGAAGCCCACGGTCCCGCCGTGCCGCGCAAGTCCGGGCGCGCTCCTCGCGCGCGGCCACCGACAGTGGGCCCCACTGTCGAGCCGCCCCCGCGCCCGCCGACCCAACCGCCGCCGCCATAGCCGCGCCGCCCGCCGCTTACCCGGCCGTTTCCGCGCTCGCGCCGCGTGGCTCCCACGCCGGCTCCGCCCGTGCCGCGCACCCGTGCCCGCACTTCCGCGCGCCGCACGGCCGCCGTCCCGAAACGCCGCCGTATCTCTCTCTCTCTCTCTCCGAGTCCGAGAACTCCGGCGACCTTATCCCCGTCGTTTGTGCCCGTTTCGGCCTCCTCTCTCCCTATAAAACCCCCGAGCTCCGCCTCGTGTCCCCTTTGATTCGCCGAGGTTTCTAGCCCGTGTCGCCGCCGTTCTCCGTCATTCATCCGCCGTGAGCTCGCCGCCGTCCTCGGGTTCCTTTTTGTTTTTCGTTTGCGTCCTTTCTCCTTTCGCGCGCACGCCGCCGCCGCGGTCGCCGCCGCCGCCGGTCGCCGCCGTTCGTCGGGTCGTCGCCGCCGCCCGCCGCCGCTCGGATGGTCGTCGCCGGCGTCCGCCGCCGCCGCCGCCGCGTCCAAACCCTAACCCTAACCCTAGCGCGCCCGTGCCGTCCGATCTTGCGGATCGACGGATCGCGCCGTCCGTCGCGATGGGTCTCGCGCGTCCGATCGTCGCGATCCGGCCGCCCGAATCGCGCCACGTCGCCGCCGATCCGGCCGCTCGGATTGCGCCACGTGGCGGCAATCCGCCGCCGCGCCCGGCTCCGCGTGGCGGCTGCAGCCTGCGGCCGTCGCCCAGGGGCCGACGCCCGCCGGCGTCATGCTGGCGTCAGCCCCCGTGCGCGCAAGGGTGACGTCACCAGGGGACTTAATTGCGCAATAAATAATTTAATCTTTTCGTTTAGTTTAAAAATCGCAATTAAACTTCTAAAATTCATATCTTTTGAATCCGAGCTCCGTTTTAGCCCATTCAAATTTCATTAAATCCAAAAAATGCCAAGAATCCATTAAAAATACTTTTCAGTGCTGTTTCAGTAGACTTTTAGGGTGTTTGTTGAGTGCTTTGTTTGTCGTGTAGATTCCGAGTTTTAGGCGAGCCGTTCTCTTGAAGTAGTCGCCGAGGTTCCTCGGTCTCGAGCAAGGCAAGTCATACCTTACATTGATCATATTGTACCTATTTTATGTAAATACATCTATTTCATTCAAATACTGCATGTGTTTTAGAATGTCATTTCATGGGATGTTTTATACCTATTGTACTCAACCATAGGATTGTTTACCTTATACCATTGATAACTTGGGATCCAATGTGACTAGATGATAGCTTAAGGTTGCTTAGTTATGCTTAGCGCAACTAGCTCACTTAAGGGAATCTCACTAAGTTTATTACCAAAGTTGACCTCCCGGTGATATTAAGATATGACTTTGGTTTTAATAATATTGAACTATAAGAAAGGTGGGTCGTGAGCACATGGTTGGACTTTGGTTAGCGTGCTCATGACGATTAAGGACCGGTTCTCGGAAAACCCTGGAAGAAATGCCGTGCATACCACAAGCCGGCATGGGTAATGGTGGGCTGTAGCATAGCGTCTCTAGTTAACGTATCCCGGAGAGGGTGAGCGTGATGGAGTTGGGTCGGCCCGGTTTTAAGGGTTGATCGGCTTTCGGATTCACCGCGGCACTAGAGGGGGCTGCCCATTGCCGATGGGGATGGGGGCGAAACCTTGGTGTGGTACGATTGATTAGAGGGGTTGTGTGAAGGGTCTGTCACAATTCCTTTCCAGGGCACCGTGGTGGTGCACCGGCGCACGGTAACGTGTTGTGGGATTGTGTCTTATGGGTACTGATTGTACACCTCGATCGGAGTAAAAACTATTCGAATAGCCGTGCCCACGGTTACGGGCGATCGACCGATTCACCTTGATTAGTCTCATTTACTTTATTCGAATGAAATGTTGGAGTATGACTAGTGCGGGTGGATGGATGGGCTGTTGCAACGTGGTTTGAGCGTTGGACGGTGTTTATTTAATCTTGCTTAAATGTTACTCTGTTTTCTTGTCTTCAAATATTATTATTATATCTGCGAACGCTGTTTATGCAAATTGAGCCCTTGACCTTTCCTTGTTATTTATCTTGCATCATGTCCCCTTTTCGGTGTGACTTGTTGAGTACGGTGGTTGTACTCGGTCTTGCTTCTTTTCCCTCTTCGGTGCCGGGGTTGAGAGCGAGGTCTCCGAGGAGGTGTAGGCTTGTTCTCGTCAAGGTTTAGGTGGAGTTGGTGTTCCGCTTCGCTCGTGTCAAGTTTAGCTTAAGTCGGTTTTATTTTCTTTTCCGCTGCATTTATGTAACTCTTTTATATTGTTTCTAAGACGAGGATTACGTATTATCAATAACGTCGATTTGTGTACCTCGGGATTCTGGACGAGGATGTAATGCACAAATTAGCTGCAGAAATTCTGGTGTGAATTTCTGGGCGTGACAGCTGAGTCCGAACTGGCTAAGGAGACAGTCGGCTAAGACCAAGTCGGACAGGGATATCCGACATAGCCGAAGTTGATTGGAGTAATTAAATGTGACCGATCCTGGTAGGAAAGTATGAAAATCATTATTGGATTCGGCTTCCAGTGCTTCAGAGATATTGTCATATATAGATAAAGTCCTGAAAAGGGCAATTGTATCTATTAATTAGGATATTTTCTATAGTTTCCTTATAGATAATGTCAGTTTAGGCATATATGTAATTCAATTTATAATAGAGATAAGAATCGTGTTCGTCACGGACTTATCGTGTATTTGGGTATAAATATGACCCGAGACCATGTAATCTTGATCAATCAACACACAATAAATACAATTTCAGCGCATCACCACCTTTTCCTTTTAGTTTAATCTCGACAAGTTCTTGCTTCAGGTTGGGCTGCATTGGGTTCCGATCTCCAACAAGAGGTAATTCTTGTTACAAGCGGCTTGCGCTCTCGGGATTAGTGCTTCATGATACTCTAATCTCGTTATCGTAATCTGTATAGTTATCATATATACTATATAATTTTGTGTTGTGATCTAATCTTCAATCGACTAGCATCAATTACCAGATGACAGCCGACGGGATTAGATCTCATTGTCGATCTGGATTATATAGTATATCTACCATCTTGAAAGGTTATTATTAAGCTATTTTAGATCCTATGTTTTTTGGTACTTAATGCTGCATCGGTTAGGTTCGATCTATTAAGTCGCCCTTAGAATCATAAAGATCTAATCTGCTTCATGGTCGCTATTAGAGATAACATCGGAGTTTTAGCTGATCCTACCTGAATTATCTTGCATGTTTTAGTTTTGCTTGATATGTTAAATCTGTCCTTTATGTTTAGATCTCATCATATTAAATATGTTAAGCCTGTTATCAATCCGTTAAAGAACTTTAACATTTGATTGTTGTTTGTTTAATGTATTTAGTTTATTATGATATCTTTGTATAAGTAGTATTGGAGTACTAGCCGATACAAGTTAAATTTATCTTTTCGGTTATGCTATGAACAAGTATACTTCTTGTATTATAGTAATTTTAGATCTAACGGTATACTATCGATCTATCCAACCTCTTGGTTCAAATATGCTTTAAGGCTTGAATTGTATTCTATTAACATCTACTAGATAGGGTGAATCTAGTTTCTACCGATTCAATACAAGTTGCATCGACATAATGTCAAATGATATATCATCGGCCACCAGCATATCAATAATGAATCACCAATAATCTCTATTGCATCAGCCTCTACCTCCTTTAGTAATTGAAGTTCTTTAAAAATTGTTCGCCTGATTATTTGTATAATATGGCTTATCGTAAATACAAACTCATAAATTGACCCCGAGGCGAAACAATAATTAAGTTGATACCACAATAATTGACCCTGAGGCGAAACAATAATTGCTACTCAACATTTTAGTGACATTTTCTATACAGAAGTTGTAAATTTTTATTTTACCAACCTATAAATACAAGGAAATTTTTTTCACTAAAAAATGAGCTAAAATTAATTAGTTATGCATTTTTGAAGTTAGCTTGTTTTTCATTTTTTTATTTCAAATTTTCTTTTGGACTGTACTTTTGCAACTCGAACCCTGAGATTTCTAAAACTTGCAACGAGGTCCAGCTTCTTTTCCAAACGAGCTGGATGCAGGGACAACCATGGCTGAGCTCAATCTCAAGCTCGACGGCGGCAAACGGCGGCCCGAATGGGGGCGAGGTCAAAAGAGAAAATGTAGAGCAAATCCTTTCGATTCCACTACTCATCTCGGCCGGTGGTCATTGCTGGAGAATAGCACATTTGTCCCGGTTGATAACCTCTTGTAGTCTCGATTGTCAACCGGGACTATGAATCCGGGACTAAAGATCGCTATTTTTAGTCCCGGTTCAAATAACCGGGACTAAAGATGACGGCGCCACGTGGCTCGCTCTGCCATCTTTAGTCTCGGTTGGTGGCTTCAACCGGGACTAAAGTTTTTTTTATTTTTTTTTTAATTTTCACATGCTTTTAGCTTGTTGCTGCTTGTTTAAACACACGTATATATATACACGTATAAATATTTGCATATTTGCATATATATGTGTAAATACATAACACACATATATAACACATCACATACATATATATGCAAACAACATCAAAATTATTTTTCGATCGAATACAACAAAATGCAACAACAAAATTCACACATATATACTACAAATTGTCCATAAATTTGTCCACAAAATCATCCACACTATATATACAACAAAATACAACAACAACAAGTATTCTTCGCTCGCCGTTGCCGCCGGCTCTCGCTCGTCGCTGCCGTTTCTCGCTCGTCGCTGCCGGCTCTCGCTCGCCGCTGCCGTCAGCTCCCGCTCACCGCCGGTGAGGAGATGGCGCCCCGCTGCCGCCACCTCCTCCCCCGCCGCCGCCATCTCCTCCTCTTGCTTGCCGAGGCGAGAGGAAGAGGGAGAGAGATCTGAAAAATGTGCTAAGTGTTGGATCGATGGAGAAGACGATGCGCATCGGGGATATATATAGCCACTGAATTTTTAGTCGGTTGGTATCACCAACGGGACTAAAGATAATTTTTCGCTATTTTCAATTCATCTTTAGTCCGGTTGGTGTTACCAACCGAGACTAAAGATAATTTTCCGCTATTTTTTCAAATTTATTTGGTCCTAGCTAGGGTTAACAATTAAATAATTAGTAAATAGGGCCAAATTAAATTCATTAAATATAGGTTTAGACAATAATATTAAAATTTAATCAAACATAGATAATCCTAGACATTAATGTGCTCTTCTAGATACTGTTCCTCTTTTGCCCCTCTCTATTTTTCATATTCATCTGAAGTTGTTGTTTTTTTTTTGGAAAAATTCGAATTTTTTGTTTTATTTTTTTATATTTTTATTGACTTAGGAGCACACGAGAGGTAACCATAGAAAATTTGATCGTAAACAAGCAAAAGACGTGGCTGTGGAAAATTCGAAGTGTCGCTCGGAATCGGAAAAAACTTAGGGCTCAAAAGGCAACCTTTTGAGGTGTTTTGGGGAAAATAAAATCGCCGAACGCGGCAAAGCAGCGGACGAACGCATCCGGAATTTTTTCTGATTGATTTTCATATATGAAACGTCTCGATTGGAGCAAAAGTCATGGTCATTTTAAAAACCGAGTTCGAGTTAGAGGATAAAATGGGAACAATGCACGTAAAACTTGTTACACGCGCATAAACTAGACATGACGGCCGGGTTTGAATATTCTTATCAATATATAGTTATCCCTCCGATTTGTATATTTTCAGTAAAATAATTTTACAAAAGATTTTTATATATTGAAAATCATTAGTTAATAACAATATGATGATATGTAATTTTAATGTAATGATTAAATTAAAGTTTCCTTTTATCTTCAATCATCCACCCTACACAACACCACACCACACTCTTTAAAATTATAGATCCCCTCAAATTAATTTTAGGCCATTTGAATCATGTAACAAAATTTATATATTTTTATTAGGTTCGATTAAAAAAATAAGCACATTCACTTTTGTCTGGTTGGTGTTACAAACTGGGATTAAAGATTTAAATGATCTTTAGTCCTGTTCGTAACACCAACCAGGGATTATGAGATCTTTAGTCCCGGTTGGTGCTATAAACCGGACTAAAGAGGCTGTCGAGGTTGTCGAACACAGTCGGAGCACCGGGCATTTTAGTCCGGTTGGTAAACACCAACCGGGACTAAAGATGCCCTGCGCTCGACAACTCTCGATAATATTTGAACCGGACTAAAGATGATCTTTAGTCCGGTTCGTGTCACTGAACCGGGAGTAATGTTCCTATAAATCCGTAGACTTTTTAAAGCGAGACTAGATTTAGTACCGGATCTTATTCAAACCGAACTATGTGAATTTTGACACTTCAACCGAAAATGATTTGTGGATGGCGAGAGAGGGCCGGAAACTCGTCGGCAGTGAGCTCCAATGGTGGCTGCATCGGGGCTGCTCATGCATGCGACGTACACATGCAGAGGATTTCCCAGGTTCTTAGGAAGCTTACCCAGCTCTCGGCTAAGCCGGAAGAGGTCCAAGGTGCTCCGACGATGTGTGGCGGCGACAATGGCGACGACAAAAAGGACGGGGACACAACGATGGCTTGATCTGGTGCATGCATGCCAAAATCGTTACATGTAGAAGGTGGAACACCATCCAAGGTTTCTACTGCTGCAAGCAATCGACAAATGGCTCATCGGTTGAACAGGAATCGACGACGGAGGCGCTAGGTCGGAGTCGGAGAAGACGGTGGCCAATCTCTCTCCTCGCTGCACCATTCGTGAGGATTATTGGGACGTTGAAGAGGAGGGTGAGGTGGTGCTGGTGGTGAAACAGCTCAGCCGGGGAAGCTTCTGAGGCAACAGGAACGGCGGCATGATCTCACCAGAGCTCCCGTGGCGAGGTCGACGTTCCCGGAGATTGACAGTGAGAAAAGGAACGAAATCCAACAGTTAAGGCATGCTAAGAAGAGTGGAGAACGCGAAAAAGATAGGGGAGTTCGCCGGAGGAAACGAGCGGCGCGACGGCTTCTTCTCCACGGTCACCGACAAGAAAAATGAGAAAGAGAGCTGCTGGATCTCTCCTCCCTCGGTTTCTCAGCACTGAGGTGAAGTGGGAGAGTTGGAGGGCGAGAGGAGTTTGACACGCGGACATGAAAAGTAAACACGACGCGTTGGCTGCGTTCTGAGCCAACCTGGGCGCGTTCCGCGTGGGCAGGGTTGGACAGAGGCTCGGCGAGCTAGGGTCGTTGCAAAGTGGGTCCAGAAGGTATTTGGCCAAGGTTCGGATGGGTAGCAAAAACAGTGGACACACGTGTTAAGTTCATTTTTATAATTATTTCTCTCCCTCTCTCCTAATAATTTATTTTGTATAAGTTATAAGGCTGATAAAATATGGTGGATTTGTATGGTGATAGACCAAAATATCTAGATTTCATTTTCCAAAGTTACACTTAAAAATTAAAAATATTTTAAACTCAGAAAAATAAGAAAGGCTAACATGCAGTTTGAATGAACTTTTAGGAGGCCAAAACTAGTGATATAAATTCAGGAAAAAATATTTTAATTCATGATAAATAAAATAAATTATAAAATATCAATTTAATGCATACATTTAGAAATTGCTTCATTTTTTCGATTAGGTTTCTAAATTAATTCAAGTTTCACTAACTTGACTGGTTCACTTGTGACTGGTTCACTTGAGGAAGTAAAAAGGGTGATAAAACTATGAAACCTACATAGTAGTCATCTTAGGTTATCTAAATGATATAGGGATCTTTATGGAATTTTATGTTGCTTAAATTTGTTATAGTCACTAGGTTTATTTACCATGCACCAACCAATTATGCAAAATATAGACAATCAATCAAGCCAATAAATTGGACTTCAATACCAAGTGGTACACATGCATGCATTCACTGGTTACTATGTCTACTAGTCAAAATTATGCTTGAATAAACGAAAGATTAACGACTAGACTATGATGTTTCTAAATTTTTGATTGGTACTTTAATATAGTTATGCAAATAGGCCTGGAGTATGCTTAGAAGCTATAATGGAGGAAATTATCTGGTATCGAGTCGGCTTGGTCTCTTATATTATTGTTCCACTCGTGAAAGGGAAACATGAATGGGTCGAGCTACTGTTTAATTGTGTTAGTGAGTTTTATTAGTGCCGAGCACTCTCCGAAAACTGGATCTTCAAAATTAGTTTTGGTCATTAACCTAGCAACTTATAGATTTATCTTCCAAAAAAAGGCTGTAGGGTTTTTTTCTGGAAGAAGGTTTTTCCTATAACTATAGCTAAAGATTCTTCACATCATCTCAAACAAAGGTCTGGCAAAAGGTTGAAATTTTTACCCATTTTAAACAAAAGAATCATCTGAAAAATGTTTTATCCATGCAAAGGTGGGTTTTGAAACTCCTAAAATTTTATCTGGAACGCAGTATATGACATGTTAAACTAGTAATTAAATTTTCATGTTGTTACAGATACTATAAAATTCATAGGAATTTTTTACATATGATTGAAATCCTCCAAAATTTCTTCATTTTTCTTACGAATCAAAGGGCCCATATATATGAAGCTGGCAATGCTCCTTTACTAATCAAGTTATCACTGTAGTTGGTAGCTAGATTAGGTTCTGCACGGTACTTAAAAAGGAGTTCAGAAGCACACCACTTAACCAAGTAAATATACAACAACTAGGGATTAAATAACCATATGACTATTTTTTTGAGAATAATGAAGACGTTGCAATTCAGCTCCTAATGCTGCGTGCCCTATTTTATTCTTCGATTATATTGGTTCGGCTGAAGTTTCAACATCAACATGTGAATCGATCTTTATTACTAACAAAAGTGCTTGCTCAACATTTCTAAGTATCAACCATCATATCATTCTCTCCCTTTAAATATGGTATTTTTTTCTCCAAAGTATTGGTACAAAATCCCCCGCGTTGGTTGGGGTTTTAACTAGTATCCTTGAAAACAAAAATTAAACATGCATTGAGCCACATCATCCACAAAACAAAAGCCATTGTATCATTTTCTATCTCATGTTTCATCAGAACCATCCAATAGACATTAAATATTGGCAGTTACTATTAAATAGTGTGACACTTGAATGATGCTTTTTCATAATATTTCTCATATCTATACATTGAAATTCTGTAACTGCATTGTACATTGGAATAGCCCGCCACAATACGCGGGGTGTCATTAGTATATTTATAAAATTCATTCCCACTCAGTATAGTTAATGCAATTTTTTTCTCGTTAACCACGTCACCTCAATTGTGCCACATCTTGCATGATTGATATATCTATGGTTCAAAAATTATCTTTCTTTTTTTCTTCTTGAACTACAAACTTGTGGATCATAGTGTTTTGCTTTTGGATAATTAATCTATATTATTTTTCTTTTTTTCCTTCTCACATTGAGCCATGTCACCTTGTTGTGTTTTTGAAGGATTAATCTATTTATAATTTAAATTGTTATAAACCACAACATATTAATTGTTTGTAGCTTTTTCTAATAGAATATCAAAGATAAAAATTATGTAAAATATATAAGGTTATATCATTTAGTTATTACACATGTTATTTTTACTATTATCATATAAAATTTTCACAGCAATACGTGAGGTTTTATTTAGTTATCTAGAATCTTAAGCCAGAAAAGATATTTGGCACAATAATTATGAATGCAGGGCCGACCTACGGAGAATATATGTTGATACGATAAAAGGTTTCAATAAGAAAAAGGAAAATACTATAACATCGCAGAATCTCGGGCTGCTTTAAGTTGTGTTCCTTTCTTTATTGGTCTCTTTTGTCCTCGATCGATCGTTTCGTTTGGACCGATTGATAGAGAAAGGAACTAGGGAGTAGCGTAGAGAGTCCAGTCCAGTAATGGAGGTGGCACTTGCAACGGCTGAAATTAAACCGGTGATTATATATATATTCTCTGCTGCTGGCTAGCGAGAGGTCAGACGTATCGTCTACTACTATGGGATGTTACTACTTTATTCAATTTCTCTAACAATGGCTTAGGTTTAGATGTAGTATAGGCCAATGAATGGAGTGCTCTTTTAGGTTTAGGATGCATCGATTGCGATGGAAAAGCATCGGCCAGGAGATAAAGAGGAACACCGGCGACCAAATTAACCCCACCCCACCCCTCTACTGTGCCTACCTGATCGCCTCCTGCAGGCCCTCCCACTAACTACATATGAAATTTAATTTATGCGCCAAATTAAGCAAGAAATATAGTATTTTGTATTATTTCAGTTCATTATTAATTTTTTCTACTATATATATATGTGACAAAGATTATTCTACACCCCACCCATACAGTAACAGGACGACCACCCTACACTGACGTTATAGCTTAATCTTTTTAGGCTTTTTTAAGCATGTAAATGGTTTGAAAATATTATATGTGATGTGAGAGATATCATTGTTTAAAGATGAGAATTCTTAGCTTTGCCCGTGCAAGATGGATAGTAGATCTTGTAAGGTTGTTACCACGTGTTATTACGGTAACACTATCAAGAACTTGCAGTAACACGTTATATTACTACGAAACTTTATAATTGTTACTGCATTCAGGTAGTAATGAAATTATACTAACGCACAACAGAAAATAACAACAACAACGCAATAGTTTTACTACTTATGTAATTATATGAATTTCAAAAGATCAATCTCTGAAGAACAATATCTCTTATAGATGATGTACTACTTTTTTAAATCGTTTATAACATAACGTTAGAAAAAAAGCTATATATATATATATATATATATATATATATAGACGTGCACGCGAGATGTGAAATAATCGTAGTGAATATCTTGCACTAAAATCTGGGAAATTTTGGGGGGGAGGGGACAACTTGAAGTAAACCTAACTGAATTTCAACTAAATCAGCAGCTAGAACCATGCATGCGCATTGATATTAATTTGACAGTATATATACATAGATGTAATCGATCATCATTAATTATAATAGAGGCAGGAATGATATGATAAATAATAATGTGCGTATATATAGTATACTGTTGACCGATGCGATGAAGACGAATGATATCGGAGTAGCTGGTGCTAGGTAGGCGCGTCGTTGGCGGTGCTACTGGAGAAATCCAGCGTGGCTACGTCGCCGACCTCCCCGCACCTCCGGCAGCGGCCAGGGAGGAACAATGTGCTAGGCGGCGGCGTCCCGACGGTGGCGCGGCAGGACGGGCAGGTGGCGTGGGCCCCTAGCCACGTGTCGATGCAGGCCACGTGGAAGCCGTGGCCGCAGTGCGGCAGCACGCGCAGCTCTTCTCCTGCGGCGAACTCCGCCAGGCAGATGGCGCACTCCGCCGCCGTCTGCTTGCGGCCGGCGGCGAAGGAGACGGTGGGGAGCGCGTCGATGGCCTTCTTTTTCAGGCCTTTTGGGGCAGGAGCAGGGGCGGTCGGAGCTGGGGCTGTGGTGGCGCTGGTGCTGGTGGCCGAGCGGCGAGGGCGGCGGCAGGCACAACGCGCCACGAGAGCGAGGCCAGCGACGCAGATGAGGGCGCAGAGGAGGGAAGCCAGGATGACCACCATGTCCGAGTCGATGGAGATGGCCGCCGGTTGCGGTGGCGGTGGCGGGGACGAAGGGAGGTCGGCGGAGTGGAGGAGAGCTCGCATTCTGCTCTCGCCTTGACTGACTTAATAATTAATTAATTAATCTACTTATCTGCTGCGGCTGCTTTGCTTGTACTACGTGTAGGAAGAAGAAGAAGTATATATAGGCGGCCAGACAAAGGCAGTGCCTACGTGGACAAATCAAACGTGGCAGCGGCCCTCTCTCTCCTCTTTTGCGCTCGCTCTCTCTGAAATGAGACTCAAGCAGCAGCAACTGTCTCAATTAACCACCATATTTTATATATATATATATATATGTATGTATTGTATGTTACTGAGTAGCAAGAAAGGATTAGGATTAGGGGAGGACGGTTTATGATTGATATTTCAGTTTCTGAATGCACTGCCTGATTAATAGCAAGTGATTCTTCCCAGCCGCGTACCAACAAGAGGCAAGAGACGAGGGGCATTCCGGGAGCTGATTGCAACTTGATTGCAAAAAAAGGGAAGGGGATTAAAAAGGACATGGACGGCCACCTCACCCTGTCCCCCGGCCCCAAAGCACCCCCCCAACCCCAGCTCCACATTGCAAAGCATCAAACTCCTTCCTTCCGCTTCTACCTCCTTTAAATTAAATTTCTGTTGCCTTACCATTTTGCCAATTGTCAACAATTCCAATCCTAATCCTACATCTTCCTCCCTACTCAACTGCTCTTATCGTCAAGCCAAAAAAAAAGACTAGATATTGCTCAGCGTGCCACTCTCCAAAGCAGATAAGATATTTTCCCAACATACATACATACATGCATGCTCACTCCTGCCAACACTGCACTGCTCAGTGCTCACATCCAATCTCAGTCCAACCGATAGGGTCCACAACACACGAAAAGGCATCACCAAGCTACAAACACAGGTAACCCAAATACCACTGCAGAAACTGGTTTTCAGTTTGATGCCATCACTAAACTCATCCAGCTAAAAGCGTCACTTACTTGTTTATGGATGAGATACCGGCTGAGGCTGTGCAATTCCAATGTGCCCTCCAGCATGCTAGGCCCTCTGCTGCTTCTGACAATGCAACATCCATCCTGTTTCAATCCTGGAATGATCAACAAAGTAAACCAACTCGTACTATATAGGAACGGCCACTTCAGTTATCATTGCACCAAAGGAAGATGCAAAAGGAGGAAGCCCCTTCCGATCTAAAAGCCCAGAAAGCCAAACAACAAGGCTGCACGCCCAAACACATCAACTTTCTTCCTGCGTACAATCATATCAACCAAAGCAAACCAAACCTCAATCCTTTTCCACTCATGTTAGACCAAAACAAACAGGAATGATCTCTATCTTTGAATATTTCCCAAAAGCTTCTATCCAATGCCAAAAAGGCCAATAAAATGCCTAAATGCATTGCCTGTGCATTTCTGGGGCAAACGAAATAACGCATGCCATGGATTAGCTTTTTTTCCCCTATGAATTATCAGCCCACTATCACCACGTTAGAGTAGCAGCACTGCATTGATCTCTGGAGTAACAGCCACGCCGTTCATGCAAGATAGGACCAGTATAATGGAGCAACCAAGCACTTAAAGCCCCAAGCCAAAAGGTGGGGGGCAAGTGCAGGCTTATCGCGGTACTTTATGCCAAAAAGGTAGAGAAGTTTGAACTATTGAACACAGTACCAAGAAAGCTCAGCTTCAAGTTGTTTCACTGGTTTTCAGCACATAGGATCCTAGTCTTGCAACATGTGGTGTGCGCGATATAGTCTATGGCTGAAATGCACACCAACATGATTTTGTGGTATCATCTGCAATGCAGATAGCTCAGTGTTGGTTACTGGCTATGTCCATGGCCCCAACCGATTGGTACTAGAGAATCAGAGTTAATTACAGATTCCATCCCCATGAATGAGCACAACTACAATTATTGAGTTTGTAGTTCTGCATGTGAAAGCAATATAGAATGGTGTCTGGTTTCCGTAAAATAGTGCTTACTGATAATGAAGCAGCACAGTTTAAAAAGAGCTGATGGCTTGGTGTAAAGAGGAATACAGGCAAGAGCCTTGTTGATCACAGCAGAAACTCCCCTACCTCCATGAATGGCCTTCTGATCACAAATCAAATCTAACATCCCATTTTCCATCCATGCAAGCATTAAAAGTCCAATTGTTTTCCCTGAGCTGGAAATAAGGCATCTGCAATCAAAAAATTTTTCTATCAAAAATCATTACCAGAAGATAGAACATTTAAGTTAGTCTGCTGTTTGAGATTGACTAGAAGGCTCAGTAAATGTAGGGCAAATTTGATACGTGCCACTGTAAAATATGGTACTAAATGCCACTCTGAAACAGAGAATTGATTAAATGTATTGTGTAAGGGCCTCACCGGTTGCCCAAAAACTGATTATAAACCATAACGGCTTATTAGCGATTAAAAAATAATTTGTTCTACATATGCGTTCTTAGCGACTTAAAAACCAACATTGAAACAGAAATTACATTGAAAATACCTTAAAATCAACTTCAAAATTAAGTCTTAAAATTCAAATTTTGGCTTTGGCATATTCTTTTTAGGGAAACCGATGGGGCTCTAAAAGTGGCATTAGGTAAATGTTCATGAGATTCTATAGCTTTGGACTAGATTAGAGAAATAGATGGGCACAGTTACGGAACCTAATACTTGAACAAGAACTAAATAAGCCATGAGGTGAAGTATTGCATATCAAACTGCAACTCCTCAACAACAGTTATTAAATGCATTGAATTAGCTGTAACAAGACCACTGTTGGCATAGAATCGTGCCGCCACACCTTGAGCACATTATGTGCAACCCGCGGCGGCACCCGGAGACGCGCCACCGTAGGGAGTAGGTAGATGCCGCCGAACGAACACCAGGGAGGGACCCCGTCAGGGTGAACGCACGCCGGTTTGTCCTAAGCTCCGCAAACCAACTAGGACGTCCTCTAACACTGTAGAGACGAGAGATGATGAGTAATAAGGGGATTTGAGGATAATAGACTTGGGATAGGTACCAAGAAGAAGGGAGATGTAGAATATAGAGGGTTTGGATACTAAATTGATTTTGACGATTGATTGGTTGTTTCAATCGGCCTTGGCCTCCTTATATTTATAGGAGGGGTGGACTTGCTTCCTAGGGTCTTTCCCACGTCCAATTAGGCTTAGAAATCGACTAGGACTCTCGAAATCCCGGTCTAAAACAATGAAACACGAGAAATACCTAAATTAGACTCGGATTCTATGCTGAAGGTTTGATCGTCCGAACACCTGTGGTCTGACCACAGTGTATTGTCCAGTCTGACCGGCCACATAACGACGGTCGTCTGGCCTTCGCGGGAAAGCTCCGGTATTTTTCAAAATTGGCTTCAAACTTGCTATAACTTGACCCTAGTGCTAAATTTGGTTATCAACACATTCCCCTGCTTTTTCGGCAAACTTGTGTGCCGAAAAGCACTAAGCATGAGATCATTTAAGGGCGATATCCACCAATACTGGCCATCCTACAAAACAGGAGCCGATCCTACAAAAGATGTATGAAACGGTTTGACCGACGGTATTACACCAGTCTGACCGAACGATGCATCTGGTTCGGCAGCCGATGGTAACACATGTCAGACCAGCATATGGTGCCTCAGGGGTTAATCTAGGATCTATTGTACCAAGGAAATGGTAGGTATTATTCATCGGCCAATTCTGTTGTATAGGATATTTTGTTACATGGGAATTTGATGGAATACCATACATATGTTCGTTGTTATATAAAGTGGATGCACCACCTAGGAACCAGTTATTTAGCCGATTCTCTAACTCACTCATGCGAGCATCTAAGGTTTCTTCCAAGGTAGTACTAAAGGTTTTCTCAAAGATAGTACTAAAAGAGGTAAACCGATTATTTAGACTCGCAATAACAGCACCATCTACTATTTCACCGACATTAGATGCAAGAACAAGGGTATTGCTATAACCGGTTGTTACCTTAGATGTGGTGTAGACAGGCAACGATAATTCCTTTTGTCTAATGGTGCCTTGCCTCGTCTTTCAGTAGCATGAAGCGATCTTTCGCCGTAGATCTTCAAGGTGAGCTTCAAACGCTCGGTGTTCGGCTTTCGACAACTCTCCATAATTCACAACATCATGATGTTGTTTTGATATAGATTGGTGTGAGCCCATGAGCATAATGAAGAACTAGGGTTTCGGCTATAACAACCGAAATCGTCCCCGATGGAGTCGCCAAAAAGATGTGTTGGTGTAGAATCGCGCCGCCACACCTTGAGCACATTATGTGCAACCCGCGGCGGCACCCGGAGACGCGTCGCCGTAGAGAGTGGGTAGATGCCGCCGAACAAACACCCAAGAGGGACCCCGTCAGGGTGAACACGCGCCGGTTTGTCATAGGCTTGACAGTCCAGCTAAGACGTCCTCTAACGCCGTAGAGACGAGAAACGTTGAGCAATTGGGGGATTTGAGGAAAATAGACTTCGTATAGGTACCAAGGAGGAGGGAGATGTAGAATATAGAGGGTTTGGCTACTAAATTGATTTTGACAATTGACTGATTGTTGTTTCAATCGGCCTTGGCCTACTTATATTTATAGGAGGGGTGGACTTGCTTCCCAGGGTCTTTCCCACATCCAATTAGGCTTAGAAATCAACTAGGACTCGAGAAATCCTGGTCTAAAACAAGGAAACAAGAGAAATACCTAAATTAGACTCGGACTCTGTGCTGAAGGTCTGACCGCCTGGACACCTACGGTCTGACCGCAGTGTATTGTCCGGTTTGATCGACCACATAACGGCGGTCAGACCGGCCTTCGCGGGAAAGCTCCGGTATTTTCCAAATTTGGCTTCAAACTTGCTATAACTTGACCCGATTCTCCGTGGGGAATTCACCTATTAGGTGATGGGGATGGTTGTAATCCACTATCCACGGGGAATCAGTTGGGAGAAAACCCCTCCCCCATCGGGGATGGCGAGGACGGGGACGGTACTCTACCCTCCGTCCCCGCTTTCCGCGGAGACCCACTTCAGTATAGCCATGGGATCAAAGTCTAATACAAATTGGCCTAGTTGGCCCATAAAATCAAAGGCCCAATGGTCAGGTATATGAGAAGTCCCTTTTCCTAACCACAACCCACAGTCAAGCGCCACGGTCCCTCCGCCTCCACGCCTCCTACCTTCAAAGCTCAGATCGGGATAGGGAGGCGCCGCTGGACTCGTTGCCGTCTAGACCGGGACGCCGGAGACGACTAGCAACCGTTTGCCGCCACCCTGCCATTGGCTGTGAGCACTTCAGGAGCCCAGGACGCCGTTCGCATCCAACCCAACATGGGACGTTAGCACGCCATCCGCCGCCACCTCGTCGTCGCCGCGAGCACCCAGAGCCTGTGACGTCGTCCGCGTCCACCCCGCCGTTGGTCGAGCACGCCATCTGCCACCACCCAATTGTCAGTCACGAGCATGCCATCCAGGACGCCATTCGCCGCCACCCCACCGTCCCTCCCCCTCTTTGTCCCGAAGCTCTGATGACAACGACGACGGGGGATCCACGGGGATTGATTCCTCGTGTAGGGCGGGGATGGGAAAAGTTGTCCCCCCTGTCGTGGTTGGCGGGGGCAGGGATGGTGAATTTTAAGCCCCATGGGAACGGGGATGCGGATGTAACCTTCGATGAGGAATTTCCCGTTGCCATCTCTACAGGTAGCTGCTGACCAGCCAGAACCTACTGAAAACAGGTGGGGATGAATAGCTTAATTAGAGTATAAAGTGACTCTTAACAAGGCCTTATGGCATCCAGCGCACAACAGCTGAAATTTCTACATAAGTTCCTTTGGAAAATCAAAATATCTCCTAAATTCAGAATGTTCATATGGCTGGAGCTCAAGAAGAGCATCCTGAGCAAAAATAATTTGACAAAGAAGCGGATAGAAAGGACAAACTATGCCAATCAGTCCCATTTGTGGGTATCAGAACCAAGTCAGAGACATCATTTGATTGATCTTCTATGTTCTTTTCAGAATGATTATTCAGCGGATTATTGAAATGGATTATTTGCTCTACGCTTTGAAAAATAGGTTTTCTCAAAAGACCACCTTCTACTACATCGCTTGAACCACTTGTTTTAAGATATTTGTTTAGTTTATCTTTTAAAATATTTAATTTATCCCTAGAGTCAACTAGATAATCTTTAACAATAATCAGCTCAATAATCTAAATCAAACAGCCAACAGGGCCTTAGGCTTGTTCTGTTTGGCATATGTTATCAAGGGCAGCTTTGGCTTTGTAGTTACACAGGCTTACACCTAGAAATGTAAGACACCAGTGGGGGTGCAATATGGACCCTGTGGAAAAGCAGGAGTAATTCACAATTCAGGAGTTTGGCTCCATATGAAATGAATATGATCCTTTGGAGGTACTATCGCCGTGGTCTTGACCGCAATACCTAGATGAGTGGATAGAGGTCGGTGGTGTGAAGACTAGGGCAGTGAAGAGCATGTTTCGAAAAGGTCCCACGAGGTTGACAGTTTGCTTCTGAGTTGCTAGTGATGTTTCTTTGATTGCGAGCCTTCTTTGGAGGTAAGCAAGCTCCTTTGCAAGACATTCACGCCCTTTTGTTGTTCTTTAATCTTTTTAGAAGTTGTTTTGATAAAGAGGAAAGAGAGCTTTGCATAAAAGAAAAAAGAATGCGCATATATATAAAGAAAATGAAAGACAATTTGCCGGAGAAGCACTTGTGTGGCTAGAAGATGGTGCCTGTAGATAAACTGAGAACGGTAGCATGAACGTTTAGATGGGAATAGGAAAGAGAAGTACCTTGTGGAAGAGTTGATATCCAAGCTTGAGCCTGACATCTTGACCCCTTGTGAGGTCAAGTATGGTCCAAACCAACTCGACGGCAGCAGTCCGGGTGGTCTGCTCGCTCGCTCATGTGGGTTGGGCATTGGCAAGGGTAAGGGTATAGAAGCAATTAATAATAAAAAATAAAAGGAAGGATGGATGGGTGCAGACCGGGTTGAAGTATTTGTCGGCGAAGAGGCGTCCCTTGAGGTTGATCCCGAGCAAGGCGTTGGAGGGGAAGGGGATGATAGCCTTGTTGGCGCGGAGGGTGTAGGTGAGGTCGTCCCATGGTGGGTTCTTGCTGTTGTGGAGGTGGATGGCGAGCCCTAGGCCTAGATTGGCGGAGAGGCGGGGATAGAAGTTCCTGAGGAGGAGAGCGAGATAGGTCGGGGCGCCGGTGGTGGCGTGGATCTCGCCGTGAGCCTTTTAGCCACAGAGGAAAGGGAATCGATGGTGAAGAAGAGGATCGGAGACATAGAGAAGTGACGACTAGCTAGTAGCCTAGTACCAATGGCGGCGTACCTGGAGGAGCGCGTTGGAGGCGATGGGGAGCTTCTCCTTGGCGTGGATGCGGAGGCCATCCTTCGACTGCTCCTGCGTCTGTGAGGCGCCGCGCAGCCGCAGAGAAGTCTCCATGGCGGCTATGTATCGTGGTAGGGTTTAGGATGCCACTGCCGACGGCCGACGCCGCGGAGAAGACGAGGTCGAGTGGGAGTGAGCGACGCTCCCACCCCCTCGGATCAGATCAGATGCCCCAAAACCAACCAATTAACGCTCCGTTCAGCTTTTCAAAATAAGCGGTTTTTGATTTTTGTTTTGAAAAACCGAAACCTCAAAAGCTAGAAACCAAACTTCTGAGTTGACTTATTTAAATTTAACTTTCTTTAACGATATCAAACAATTAATTACTGTCTAAAGTGAGTTTCTGATTTCTGACATTTTTTTTCACTTTTGACTTTTTAAAAACATATTGAAAAGTCAGTTGTGAACTAAACAGGCGCTAAGGCCTCGTTTGGTAGAGATTATCTTTCTTGATTCTCAATAGAATTAAACAGATTATTTTGTAACTGATTTTAAAAAAGATTACTTAAAATAATTTAGTAATTTTTAGTGAGAATCAACTGAAACGTTTATCCTCGTAATCGAGGTTTTCTTAAAATATTGTTCTAATTATGATATTATTATATTGATTTTAATTCGATTTAAAAAATCAAAATAAATAAAAATCCCGAGCCCTACCAAAAATACACTGACTGTCAATATTCACGCAGATGGGCTCACGGCTGACCCATACAAACGAAGACAGAGCAGAGGTCCAATTCATCTTCATTTGTCTAACATCTCTTAAACGCGGGCCACGTCCCTTATTCTCAATTCACCCTCCAAACCATCTCACTCGCATTCCCAGCTCATGACGGAAAATAAATTAAGTTTTTAATTTATTAAATTAATTAATAAATATTTATTTAGTCTAAGTGATATTAAAGTATTTCTTATTAAATAAATAGCTGAATTTGAAATTTAAGAGGAACCAAAAGATTTGTTAAAACATGATGTAATAATGTAAATAATGTTGCTTAGGTGTTAATAGTAGAACTGAAAGTGATATGACATCATTAGGGTTAACATAATACACTAATAATATACTAAGTTGTATAGGCGGTTTTCGCGCGAAAACTGGCCGGCGATGAAACGATTTCGTGCGTACTGCGAAAACCACGTAAAACCGCGCAAACCGCCCAAACCACACAAAAACTATGAAAAACCGTAATTTAAATTTGAACCAAATTCAAATCCGTGTCGTGCCGCGATTTTCGGTCAAACCGCGCCACATACCGCGGTTTTCGCGGCAAATCGCGCAAAATTTATTTTTTATAATAATATATATATATTTGAAATAAAATAATTTTTTAAAATTTTTGAATTCGTACAAAATTATTGAAATGAAACTGCGGGATGCCGTACGAATCGTGAACCCTGGTATAGCCGTCTCGTTACATATCGCAAGTATAGTGAAAGATGCACAGGAGGTAAGAGATGGAATGGCGTTGCTGCAAAGCTACGCCAACCTGAATTCCAACCCAACCTACCTTAATTAGGACCTTGTTAATAAGCTTCTTTCCGTTGAAGAAAATTTCGATCGTCTTTCCTGCTTCAAATTACACTAGTACAAGGATACTTTATCATCTTTTTGGTTTCCTTTCAGAAAAGGAATCTAGTACTACTAATCTCTGTCCTTTTACTATCACACACACACACACACAAAAGATGGCCCAAGTTTGACGAGCACCGCCCCTGGACCGAAATTCTTTGCTCCCTTTTCTTAAAAGACACACACCCACTCTGTCTCTCCGGTGTGCTGCAGTACTAGTCACATTCATTTCAGTCTGCAGAAGCTGCTCATCGCCCGACTACTTCAAGTTTATCCAATCACTTATGATTAGTGTTGTGGTTTCGAAATGCTCTAAAAAAAATCAAGTGTCAAAACCATACGGAATTTGTAAGTTCACCAATAGTAGTTAGTTACCTGGGACGTTAATTTGTAAAGTGGCGCTGAGTGCTTGTGATGTTTTGTTCCGTTTTTATATTCCGATAGTCATATCGCTTGTATGTTTCCTACCGTTTTCTTCGCAACAAGGCTATCTTCTTTTGTTGGCTTTCACGACTCACTTTTGCATGCACACACTTTTCGTACGTTTTTACTTAAAAAAGTTTATACAAAAATTTATTTAAACAATTATATTAATTTTTTAAAATAGGTAATACTTAATTAATTAATCAAGTGCCAATAAATTACTCTGTTTTATATAAAAATTGTTTAAAAATCTAATAAATTTATTTATTAATTTTTTATATATTAATATTTAATTAATTTAGTAATTATACGTTAATCACATTTCTTATTTTACCTACGGCAAATTAGCCCTGAATTTTAGTAACGTTTCAAAAAAACACAGCGCCTAAGTAGAAGTACTCCTAATAAGTAGTAGAAGCAAATAAAAGTAGGCCGAAAGATGGAATTCGAAATGGTTGGTCAAAAAGGAGAGGAAAACGGAGGCCAAATGGAAGAAAATTTTACTAATCAAAGGAATATAAATGATTCTATTCTATCGGATTTACTCAAATAAAAGAAAACAAAAGACGTGTCTTTTGGCTTTCGCAGAAGAAAGCAGGAGCTCCCAGTCTCCCACTGAGTGGAGAGAGAGCCTGCAGGCAACCACCTCCACCTCTTGCTCCTCGTCGGCAAGACGGCAACGCCGCAACGGCAATCGATTTAGGGATTTGAAGCAGCGCTACTGCGCTAGGGTCTTCGATGGCGTCTTCATCGTCGGGGTCGGGGCGGGGTCGGGTGGGGCCCGAGGCGTCGGGGGCGGCGGATCCTCCGGACGCAGACGGCGGGGAACCTCGGGGAGTCGATATTCGACAGCGAGGTGGTGCCGTCGTCGCTGGTGGAGATCGCGCCGATCCTGCGAGTGGCGAACGAGGTGGAGGGGAGCAACCCGCGGGTGGCGTACCTGTGCAGGTTCTACGCGTTCGAGAAGGCGCACCGGCTGGACCCGACGTCCAGCGGCCGTGGGGTGCGGCAGTTCAAGACGGCGCTCCTCCAGAGGCTGGAGAGGGAGAACGACCCCACGCTCAAGGGCAGGGTCAAGCAGAGCGACGCCCGCGAGATGCAGAGCTTCTACCAGCACTACTACAAGAAGTACATCCAGGCGCTTCAGAACGCCGCCGACAAAGCCGACCGGTTCGCTCCTCCTCACTCTCACTCTTTCTTTCTTTCTTTCTTTCTTTCCTCCATTCTATTTCAACTTCAATTTAATTTCAATTTATTCACTCTCACAGCGCTCAACTCACCAAAGCATACCAAACTGCAGCCGTGCTGTTTGAGGTCCTCAAAGCCGTCAATGTTTCACAGAAAATTGAAGTTGATCAAGCGGTATCTTTTCTTCTCATCTATGACTTGATTATGCATGCATTTCTTCTTTCTTTCTTTTTTTCTTTCTTTCTTTCTTTCTTTCAATAACCTGTAATAACCAACCTTTCTTGCAGATTTTGGAGACACACAACCAAGTCGAGGAAAAGAAAAAGCTTTATCTCCCTTATAACATCCTCCCGCTTGACCCTGACAGCGCCAATCAGGCTATCATGCGATATCCTGAGGTTGCCATCCCCTCCGATTCTTCTCAAACCCTACCTACTACCTACCTATCATACCACATATATTCCACCATTCATTCTTCATTTCTTATCATTATACAGATTCAAGCTGCTTTTCACGCTCTTCGTAACACCAGAGGACTACCGTGGCCCAAGGATCATGAAAAGAAGCCTGATGCTGACCTTCTTGGTTGGCTTCAGGCAATGTTTGGATTTCAGGTAATCACACCGGCCAGGGTCACCCACTAACTCAACATTTTTTCCCTTCTCTTCACCCCCATCTGGATGGATAGGTTCCTTCCATTGATTTGCAATTCAACTATCACTCTGCAGAAAGATAATGTATCCAACCAAAGGGAACACCTCATACTGTTACTTGCCAACGTCCATATAAGGCAGATTCCCAAGCCCGACCAACAACCCAAGGTCTCACTCTTACTCAACATCCATATGGGTGCTTGTGTCATTCTGCTGTTTACTCTTTTCTTTTTCCTGACATTTTCAGTTGGATGACCGTGCACTGGACACAGTCATGAAGAAGCTATTTAAGAACTACAAAAGATGGTGCAAGTACCTTGGCCGCAAAAGCAGCTTATGGTATGATGTTTAATTACAAAAAACCCCCAAAATGCACAAGATCTCTTAAAACCTGCTTGATGTATCAGTTGGTCATTTCCTTTCCAGGTTGCCAACTATTCAACAAGAAGTGCAGCAGCGTAAGCTCCTCTATATGGGTCTTTATCTTCTCATCTGGGGTGAGGCAGCTAACCTGAGGTTTATGCCGGAATGTCTATGCTACATCTATCATCATGTATGGCCGATCCCTTCCTTTTTCCTTAAAATTAGTATATGGTTTTACCAAGCTAGTAGACTTGGATCTTCAAGTTGAGCAAGCTTCTTACCTGAATACCCGATGATGGTCTGGTTACAATGAAATTGACTTATTGGACCTTTTTTTTGGGTAGAAAGCTATTGCCAATTTGCCATATATGGCTTCTATCTACAAAGAAGTTAGCTGGATCTTAATGGAGCCCAGGCTCCAACGCTGATGATGATGATGATGTTTCTGGCTATAATAACATTGACTTACCTGACAATATATGAGAGTTGCACAGAGCTGTTTCTGTATACAAATAATCACATTCTGCTCACGTTGATAATATGAGGAAGCATATTTTGGATGGAATTTATCTTAGATAGTATAATATGTAGATGAATGAAACTAAATTTCATCTTTCCCTATCATGTCAATTATGATGGGATATTTTTGTGTTTGTAATTCTTGTGATGAGATTATTTTTGGTGAGTGATGACTGTGTAATATTGTTTTCTCATAGATGGCTTTTGAACTATATGGTATGTTGGCTGGAAATGTGAGTCCAACGACGGGTGAAAATGTTAAACCAGCATATGGTGGTGATGAAGAAGCCTTTTTGAAGAAAGTTGTGACTCCAATATACAAAGTTATTGAGAAGGTACCCCCCCCCCCCCAAAAAAAAAAAGTGTATCTCTGTTTCAAGCTCCACCAACTTATACCCTCAAGCCTTTTACATAGGAAGCTGAAAGGAGTGAAAGTAGTGAAAGGAGCGAAAGGAGCAAGACAACAAAATCTAAGCACTCACATTGGAGAAATTATGATGACCTAAACGAGTACTTTTGGTAAGCACTAGCCTAATTTATTCTGAGTTAGTTTTATAAGCTTTAGTTTGTTGTTTTGAATTTATGAGCTACTTTTCTAAGGAAACTTGTGCGATTATTTCTGCATTTATTCTCAGGTCAAGAGATTGTTTCAGATTAGGATGGCCTATGAGAGCTGATGCAGATTTTTTTAAGACCCCGGATTATGCTTTTCATGATGAAGTGAGCGGAGTAAGTCCCTTATGATACATATCTACTTACATTACTTGCATACAAACAAGCACCTTCTGCTTAGTAATACTTCGGTTAGTATTCCATAATAATAGAACAGAATCATTAGAATTTTTACATTCTGTTTGTTTTCTAGCAAGCCTTCCACTAGAAAATTGACATGTATCCATACATTTAACTACCTGTAAGACAAAAGAAAGGCCTCATTTGAGTACCGACCACATCCTTATGGCATTTCTTATTGCATTTTATGAGGCAATGTGAAAAACAGCACTCAATGTAAGCGTCTTACCTTTAGTGAAGATTCTTAGCCTATGTTAAGACTTCTCATCCAAGCAACTTAAAGTCAAGTGAATAGAGGGTTATCTTTCACAGACAAACAACAAGATTTAGCTGCCATTTGTAATTTTCTCCTATAAGCTACCGTAGAGAATAAATTCCAGCTGGTAAAACAGGTCTATACTATTTTCTATAACAAACCCAAACAATTTTGTAGTCTACGTCTTCATAGGGTATTCTTGGCACTGATTTTTTTTACTGTGGTTCAGGAGAACAGACGAGTTGGTAGTGGCCAGTGGATGGGAAAAGTAAATTTTGTTGAGATAAGGTCATTTTGGCACATCTTCCGCAGCTTTGACAGGATGTGGAGCTTCTTAATTTTATCTTTACAGGTTAATTGCCAATCCATGCCTTTTATTGCTCATGTTTTCTTGGTTGTATGGCTTAGAAAAGATAAATCTTTGTTTTTTTTATGTTTCATGCAGGCCATGATTATAATTGCTTGGAATGGTGGTACACCAAGTGATATCTTTGATGCAGGAGTATTTAAACAGGTTTTGAGCATATTCATAACTGCTGCAATACTGAAATTGGGTCAAGGTATGCTGGTGTGAGCACCAATTCCTGTTATGCAGTTGATTGTGGTAGGCAGTTAGCATGTGCCTAACATTCGTTTTTTGAAACAGAGAGGAAAAACCTCTCCCATTTATTTTGTCAGAAACAAGTAGTTTTGAACAAAATCCAGTTCCATGCCATGCCACCAGCAACACATTTAGGAACTCCCAGAGAAACATGTTGGCAAAGGAACCAGCAGACGTAGATCAGTTCATCTCAAAGATTTTCTAGAATAAGCCAAAAACCATATAACCATCAGGGGCAAAATTACTCCCCACCACCGACAGAAAGTTCTGGCTTTGACAGCACCATCACATCTTCATTGCAGTCCCCCAATTTGATCCACCACCGATGGGGTTGAAGATTTCACTTGCCACCTGCATGAGCAACTTAGCTCTTTCCTCTGATCCCTGCAATTGTGAGGAGGATGAAATCCAGTAACACAGTGAGTGAATAATATCAGTGGGATATTTCAGCAACATATCTAAAACATACAATATTTCAATTTCTGGCTTTCCACAAAGGCCACAGAACAGCAGCAAGACTGACAAATCACCAGTTTTTGAATTTGCTTACTGAATCCTAACAGCCATCACCCAAACAATTAGGAGATATGATTTTTGGATAATGGAAGCTTTTATTAGACTCAGATTATTACATCAAGGTGATACAATTCATTGAGTCACCTCCGGCCTCTGCGTAGAACGCACACAGCCAAGACAAGAAAAAGAAGAGAAAAAGACACACTCAGCATGACTTCCTAATACAAGACAAGACCAGAAACAAAATTTTAGTGGCTAGTAATCCGTAGACTAGACCGCCACCCATGCTCCTGGGTAAAAAACTCATGCGCCACTCGGTCCAACTGACGAGATACCACCAAAATAGTGTTCCGTTGTCCAGTTTGGGAGAGTATGGCCCAAGTACGAAGCCATCGGGTAGCTAAAAAGATAACCTGCAAAGGAGAACATACCATATGATAAATTGCAAAGCCAAATGTGCAATCCATCACACTCCAAACAAATTCCACCGGCCAGCCTCTTTTCAACAAATTACCCTTGGTTTAACTACCTGTTTCTCATTAATAACCGCAGGAAAAGAAATATTTTTAGGTAAGTTCTTTCCACATGTATTATTGAGGGAAAGAGCAGGTATGCAGTCTTAAGGCTCTATAGAAGGAATTGACAGTAAAATTGCATGTTTGGTTCATTTTTAAACAAGGTTGTGACAACCCAGTTTCTATTTCTGCCGCAAAACCAAGTTACCACCAATCAAAGTTTTTCTAAATCTTAATCCGATCCTACAACCTTAACTTTAGCAACAGTAACATGGTAAAATAAATGTTATAGAGTGAGGGGTACTGTTGAGATAGATACCTGTCCCCCAAAACATGCACCTAACATGATGATGGCAGTAGATTATTGTAATTTATGGATGATAATTGTTTATATGGGTTTAATAATTAGCTTCCAATGCAGCAATTCTGGACATCATCCTGAGCTGGAAAGCAAGAAGAATCATGTCTCTTGCTGGCAAGCTGCGCTACATCTTGAAGTTAATATCAGCTGCTGCATGGGTTGTAATTTTACCAGTAACTTATGCATACACCTGGGAGAATCCTACAGGTCTTGCAAGAACAATTAAAAGTTGGCTCGGTGATGGTCAGAATCAACCATCATTATACATCTTGGCTGTTGTGATATATTTAGCACCAAACATGCTGTCGGCTGCGTTATTTCTTTTCCCAGTCCTTAGAAGAGCTCTTGAGCGATCAAATCTTAAAGTTGTAACATTCATGATGTGGTGGTCGCAGGTAGTCTTCCTTTGTCAGCTTTATTCATATTGTTGATTCTTGATGCCATTTTAGGTGCTAAGATGCCAAACATACTTTTCCTACAGCCTCGCTTGTTTGTTGGTAGAGGAATGCATGAAGGAGCATTCTCCCTTTTCAAGTATGTTCACTTATATAAAACATTCTTTTGTAGTTTACGCTTGCACCATTCTCTTTCTGAGCACTGTTATTCTTCTAGGTACACAATGTTCTGGGTCCTTCTCTTAGCAACAAAATTGGTAGTAAGCTACTACGTGGAGGTATTATTTTCAACTTGTTTCACCTCTTTTATAAGATATGTTGCCCCAGTATGTTTGTGCATTCAAATTCAGAGTGAATAGTATATCAAAGGATTTCTAGGATCCTACGTGTTAGTTCAGTGGTGGAGCCAGTGGCATTGTCTAACTGGGGCGATGAATAACATTTACTAGCGACCGACAATTTTTTTACATGTGTTGCCAAGGAAAGGATAGTAGAAACACCAGTAGCGGAGCCTGGGAGGTGGCTCTGCCGCTGTGTCAATTGACAAACTCATATAATTGTATGCGCATGTTGTTTGCTAGGTTCATAAAACTTTATATATTTCTACCTGGATCCTTGAACTTGAGAGAACACTACATTATGTTTCCATAACCTTTGCAAGTTGAAGGACCTTATGCAATGTGGTCTTTAAAACATCAAATCTGTAAGAAGTTAAGAATGTGTCTAAGTTAGTCACTTGTGCTAATCTTGGCACCCCAAATTTAAGTTCTAAGACCATGGAAATTTATGTGGTTTTTAGGCCTTATGGTGCAGCTACTCTATCACCTATGGCTACTAGCCATTTCTGGGTAAGTTTTGCCCTAAAGCGCCAGTGTTAAGAGTAAAACTTGTACTGTTCGCAATGACTTTTAGGATACTCTTGCCTGTAAAGATTCCTGGCGAAATTGTCATCATTACCTCTTTCTTTGTTAATACATCAAAAATTTATTACTCGGTCTGTCCTACGTCTGACCTGCAGATCAAGCCACTTGTGCGACCAACAAAAGATATAATGAAGGAGCCAATACGGACGTTTCAATGGCACGAGTTTTTCCCACACGGTGTGCCTCCTAAAATGATGATTTTTGTATCAATAGTTTGAGCATGTACTTATTCTTTTTGTTCTACAATCTGCAGGAAATAACAATATTGGTATTGTAATTGCACTTTGGGCTCCTATCATTCTTGTATGCTTCTGCCCTTCTTGATTGTTGTGATTTGTGGACAGAAGATAACTATCCAGTTTTGACTTGACTGATTCAATGGTTCAGGTATATTTCATGGATACCCAGATTTGGTATGCAATTTTCTCAACATTAATTGGTGGTATATATGGGGCATGTCGCCGTCTTGGTGAGGTTAGTAAAGTTGACCAATATCACGCTTCCTTGTATGGTGCACTTGAAGGCTTTGTTAGTATGTGAACTTGAAGGCTTCTTGCTTTGTGCATGGTTGCTTAATTTATTTCATGTCATGTCAATGGCATTTTAGGTTTTGTTGTGCTCCTCTATTGTTATTCATTGAATAAATAACTAACCATAGATACTGTCTTTGGTCCCATGAAATCAGATACGCACTTTAGGAATGTTAAGATCTCGCTTCGAGTCTTTGCCTAAGGCTTTCAATCAACGCTTGATTCCATCTGGTTCAAATAAGAGGAGAGGACTCCGGGCTGCTTTCTCCAGTAAACCTACTAAGGTGTGGATTTCTTGTCTTTTAGCTCTGATTTGATGCCATCTAGATGCAAATTCCCATGAGAATACTTATGTCACAATCCATTTTTCTTCTCTGGCATTCTTCAATTACTTTAGACACCAGAGAATAGCAAAGAAGAAGAAAAAATAGCAGCAAGATTTGCTCAAATTTGGAATCTAATTATCACAAGCTTTCGTGAGGAAGATCTGATAGATAACAGGTGTGGCATCTGATATCTACCCTTAGATATGGATCGACTTATTTTGCCTTCTTGCCAAACTGTTGTTTATTTCCTATTTGGGCAGAGAGAAGGATCTGTTACTTGTGCCATACTGCAAAGATCGTGACATGGATATAATCCAGTGGCCACCATTCTTGCTTGCTAGCAAGGTATAAGCTTTCCATTCAGCTCCTATTTTCCATGCTTCCTATTTTGGTGAAATGAGGTACCTATGTTTCATTTTATTTATTTGGCTGGATTTTCAGATCCCAATAGCATTAGATATGGCTGCAGACAGTGAAGGAAAAGATCGTGATCTTAAGAAGAGGGTGAAATCAGACCCATATTTTACTTATGCTATCAAGGAATGCTATGCTTCATTCAAAAACATCATATATACTTTGGTGGTTGGTGCAAAAGAGAGAGAGTATGTTCTACGTTCTCACACATAAAAATCAGATTCGAACTCAGTTATTGTTGTCATGAGTAAACTTTTTGGCACATAAATTGCAGAGTCATGCAGAAGATTTTTACAGTGGTTGACGAGCATATAGCACAAGATACTTTAATAAAGGAGCTCAACATGAGTAACCTTCCTACCCTGAGCAAGAAGTTTGTTGAGCTGCTTGAATTGCTGGTATAAAACTAGCCATAATGGTTCTGCTCCTGTTGGATTGCAGTACCCCTAATTCTCATTCCTTAAATGCAGCAAAAGAATAACAAAGAGGACCAGGGTCAGGTCATCATTTTGTTCCAGGATATGCTTGAAGTGGTTACAAGGGATATAATGGACGAGCAACTCAGTGGGTGAGAGCCCTAGTTATCATCCAATGCAAACTAGCAAAGTATCCTAGGCTGTTAGAGTTTGCTTCATAAACGATTTCCAATTAATAGAGTTTGTTTTGTATATGATTTGCTCTCACTTACAAGAAACCAACAAAAGGAACATCTGATGCTTATTATTTTCATATAAACCACAAATGGCTATTTTCCTTTGATCTTTGTAAGTTTGTAATTAGTATGTACTATGCGCAATGCCTCTCATAACATGGTGGCTTCTTAAACAAAAGCAACACTAGGCTTAAGATATAACACGGTGGCTTCTTAAAAAAATCGAACCAAGATTAAGATAGATTGGTGTTTTTGAGAGGTGAAACAATATATTATGTATTATTTATCATTGTTGTCATGCCATACCTTTGGCAATCTCATGCTGTTGATTCATTATTGTTGTTAGTTTTCTTTGTGTTTTGTCATATGCTTTATCATATCTTTTGTGCAGACTACTTGAATCAGTACATGGTGGAAATAATAGAAGATATGAAGGGATTACACCACTTGATCAGCAAGACCAGTTATTCACTAAAGCCATTGATTTTCCAGTAAAGGAATCACATGCATGGACTGAAAAGGTTATATGTTTTACCTGCTTATTTATTTACCTATGTTTAGAGCAGCCCGTTGCTTTATACTGTATTTATACCTTTCCTATTGGTTTCAGATAAAAAGACTTCACCTTCTGCTCACAGTGAAGGAATCTGCTATGGATGTTCCTACAAACCTGGATGCTAGAAGGCGGATATCATTCTTTGCTAATTCTCTTTTCATGGACATGCCAAGTGCTCCAAAAGTCCGGCACATGCTGCCCTTCTCGTGAGTGCTATGCTCTCTAAGATTTGTTTTATGCTCATTATTTTTTTTAAAAAAAATGAGCTGTGCTGTACTGTTCTTAATTCAGTGTGTGCTAGATTAGGTTTCCTGTCTATTTTTTTTACTGGTAATAGATTATCATTGCTGTGCATGGAAAATTTGAAAGTCGATATCCAGTTGATAAATGAATGTGTTTTGTTCTTGTCTTTTTGGAACAAGGAAAGCTCTTATTCTCTTACCCTCCAATAAAATAGTTGATAAAGTCCAGCAAACCAAAGAAAAAATGTGCAGATTTAGTATTCAACTGGGTATGAATATCTTATGTCCTTTTTAGTCAATTACACCAAGATGATACAATCCAATTGAGCCCGTCCCCGGCCTCTGCATAAAATGCAAACAGTCAAAAAAGAACCACCAAAAAACCCCATCCCAAGCACACAAGTAGAGCAGAAACATACAGATTAGTGGCTATCAATCCGTAGACTAGACCGCCACCCTTGCTCCTGGTTTGATTATAATTGTTCTTGTTCAAATCTTTGCACGGTCATTTGAATAGCCCTTATTCTTCTTCTGAACAAAATACATATATATGTCACGCAAAGTTTGTGTGCATCCATAGAAATGCTTCAATGCATAGCTATCTTTGGCAGATTCCATCTTCAAGATTTGATGTTCTAATTAACATCTGATTTGCTGCCCCTTTAATTGGACAACTTGTGCGCTGCAGTGTCTTGACTCCTTACTACAAAGAAGATGTCCTTTTCTCTTCCCAAGCATTAGAAGACCAGAATGAAGATGGGGTTTCCATTCTTTTTTACTTGCAAAAAATCTACCCAGGTTCTTTCGAAATGTCAAAATATCGAGGTTTACATGACTCAATAATTCCCTTGAAAACCTCCTGGATATCAAAATATCTTTTGTTTCTTGGTTTCGTTTCAGATGAGTGGAAACATTTCCTTCAAAGGGTGGATTGCAAGACTGAAGAGGAACTCCGTGAGACTGAGCAGTTGGAAGATGAGCTTCGCCTTTGGGCATCATACAGGGGCCAAACTTTGACGAGAACTGGTATTTTCCCCTCATTTCTATGTCATAGCTGCTACATTTTATTCTCTCAAGAACAACTTTCAGATAGTAATGTTTTTAGGAGTTTGATTCATTAACAGTTGTTGCACTTCCTTACAGTCAGAGGGATGATGTACTACCGACAAGCTTTGGTGCTTCAGGCTTTCCTTGATATGGCCAGAGATGAGGGTATTTCTTAGTGGCTGAGCCTGTTTCTTGATTCTGAAGACTGTGCACTTAATTCATTGGTTTTGCTTGCTTTTCCTCAGATCTTATGGAAGGCTTCAGAGCAGCTGACCTCTTAACTGATGAATCACCATTGCTAACGCAATGCAAAGCTATAGCTGACATGAAGTTTACATACGTTGTATCATGCCAACAATACGGTATCCAGAAACGTTCTGGTGATCACCGTGCACAAGATATTCTTAGACTGATGACAACGTAAGTGAATTCGAGAATTAAGATTGAAACTCTGAACGTGGGTATTAAGATAAAGAGTTGCATGTCAAACTTCCATTAGTTCCTCCTTTTTTCCCCCTTGAATTCCCCCACTCCATGTCTGGTTTATTCGCAATGATTATGATGGTTATGATTTATTCCCTTTTTGCGAAACTGGTATAAATGGGCAATTTGCCATTTACATCACCTCTGGAATACAATCATTTTGCCGAGTGCCTATAGGAATATGAATTAAGGTTAGTAGTGAAACTGTACAAATTTGCATTAGGGTTGCAGGATTGTCTCAGGATACAAAGTATCCATTACTTTGGGTACACATGTTTGGGAAATCGGGATGTTTCTTATGTTCTTACTTTTTTTTAATATAAATTGACCATTGTGATACATTATATTCCATTAATGTGATGGCTTTCCAACTGATTCCATCAGTGATTGAAAGGAACCTTTTCTCTGGCAGTTATCCATCACTTCGGGTTGCCTATATTGATGAGGTTGAAGAGCCAAGCAAAGACAGGAACAAGAAGATAGAAAAGGTTTACTACTCAGCTTTGGTGAAGGCAGCTGTAACCAAGCCTGACGATCCTGGTCAGAAACTTGATCAGGTGCTTTGAAAATGGATTTTAATTTAATCATTTTTTTATGATTATGGCTTCATCTGATTGTATTAGTACGACTTTAGTCACTTCATTAGATTACAACCCAATTCGTAGGTGGACTGTCATGAAGGTTAAGTTTTGAATTTGATGAATCTACAAGAGAAACTCATTTGAGTACCCTTCCAATTAAGTGTTTTACAAATACGAAAGATAATGACTTGTGTTGGTGGTAAACTGGTAATGCAGTAAACATCGGAGAGAATAGTTTAAGAGCTAAGGATTAAATCTGCACACACACCTTATATTCTGGAGAAAACTGACATTAACTAAAGTGTCTTACATAAAGTACCAAATGGAGTATTAATTTATAATGAATCAATGAATTTATGAAATTCCTAATCATGGATACAATATTTGGAGCAGATGCATTTTCTGACCTGGTAGTGATACCTGCTAATATAAAACTTTTTTTTGTGGGAAAAGGGAACATAGAGAACTTACTTGAATCGCATCATTCGCTGTGTAGGACATATACAGAATAAAGCTTCCAGGTAATGCAATGCTAGGCGAAGGAAAGCCAGAAAATCAGAACCATGCGATAATATTTACTCGAGGTGAAGGCCTTCAAACTATAGACATGAATCAGGTACACAGCATTGGTGCTTCTAGTTTTGCAAAGATTTTTGGTTCTGTTTGCTTATGTAGGCAATCATAATAGGAACATTACATGGAGGAGACTTTGAAAATGAGAAATCTGCTGCAAGAGTTTCTGAAGAGACATGATGGTGTGAGATATCCATCGATACTTGGTGTGAGAGAGCACATATTCACTGGCAGGTATAGCTGTGAGCTCGCGCTTCCCCATAAATTTGTGAGTATGTATACTACTTGTTTAAATTACCCTATGATCGCATGTTTGCTTTTGCAGTGTTTCTTCCCTTGCGTGGTTCATGTCAAATCAAGAGACAAGTTTTGTCACTATTGGACAACGTGTACTTGCCAATCCTTTGAGGTGATTCATCTTACTATGGATATACAAAATCTGAATACTTTCTGTAGCATTTTATGTATGTAGATTTGGATTTAATATGCCCATGTTAGTATGTTTCATTCTACTGATTCATATGTTTGTAATTCCTTGATTCAGTAACAGAATTTGGATAATTGGATTGTAATTAAACATGAAGATTTTGTTGGGTGTTCTCCTTAACTGAACATCTTTCTCTGCAGAGTTCGATTTCATTATGGACATCCTGATATTTTTGATCGACTTTTCCACCTCACGAGGGGTGGTGTAAGCAAAGCATCCAGGATTATCAATCTTAGTGAGGACATATTTGCTGGTGCGTGTTTTAACTTTTTGCCCTTGTTGCTTGGTTGTAGGAAATTTGAAAATTTTATGTTAATATCTGTGTCGTTGTGTCAGGATTCAACTCAACATTGCGTGAAGGAAATGTTACGCATCATGAATACATGCAAGTTGGCAAGGGGAGAGATGTGGGTCTCAATCAAATCTCACTATTTGAGGCAAAAATAGCTAATGGTAATGGAGAGCAGACACTGAGCCGTGACGTCTACCGACTTGGACATCGTTTTGATTTCTTCAGAATGTTGTCCTGCTACTACACCACAATTGGTTTTTACTTCAGCACTATGGTACTATCTTTGCCATAGACTTTCCAGACTTCTGAGCTATCATTTAATCCTAACCTTTTTAGTTCCTCTTTTCCTTTTCAGATGACAGTGTGGACAGTGTATGTATTCCTCTATGGACGTCTCTATCTTGTCCTCAGTGGTCTTGATGAAGCCTTAGCTACTGGAAAAAGGTTTATACACAATGAACCTCTCCAGGTTGCTCTTGCTTCACAGTCTTTTGTGCAGCTTGGGTTTTTGATGGCGCTGCCTATGATGATGGAAATTGGTCTGGAGAGAGGATTTAGAACCGCATTGAGCGACTTCGTATTGATGCAGCTGCAGTTAGCATCTGTTTTCTTTACATTCTCTCTTGGGACCAAAACTCACTACTATGGAACAACGCTGCTCCATGGAGGAGCCGAGTATAGAGCTACTGGGCGTGGATTTGTGGTGTTCCATGCCAAATTTGCGGAGAACTATCGACTATACTCGCGCAGCCATTTTGTCAAGGGTATTGAGTTGCTGATTTTGCTAATTGTGTATGAAATCTTTGGGCAATCGTATCGAGGAGCTATCGCATACATCTTCATTACATTTTCAATGTGGTTTATGGTTGTAACCTGGCTATTTGCACCATTCCTATTTAATCCTTCTGGGTTCGAGTGGCAGAAGATTGTGGATGACTGGACTGATTGGAATAAGTGGATTAGCAACCGTGGGGGTATTGGTGTACCACCAGAGAAAAGTTGGGAATCATGGTGGGAGAAAGAGCAGGAGCCTATTAAATATTCCGGAAAGCGTGGAATTGTTCTTGAAATAGTGCTTGCGTTGCGCTTCTTTATCTACCAATACGGTCTTGTTTATCACTTGAACATAACCAAACACACAAAGAGTGTCCTGGTAATTTGCTATCTTCATTTAATATTTATTGGTGTTTTCCTGGTTTATGCTTATTAGCAAAAGGTATTAAACAAACTTTTGAACGTTATTTAATGGTCTTTCCAGGTTTATTGCCTGTCATGGGTTGTCATCTTTGTAATTCTGCTTGTGATGAAGGTATACCCTAGCACTCATTTTTTCCTAAATGTTTTATTGCGGCTCATGAGCAACATTGTGGTTAGAACAGGGGTAACCTTTTTCTGCATAATAATTTTAATTTTAGCCGCACAGAATATGGTAGTTTTCTCACTATATTCCTATGGCAGTAAATGCTAGAGATATGTCTTCGCAATACCTGAGGACCATTCCGCCAGGTTGCTTGATACCTGTAGCCAGAAACCGCAATGTGCACACTGACTGAACCTTTGGTTACTCATGTTTGCAGACTGTCTCAGTTGGGAGGCGGAAATTCAGCGCGGACTTCCAACTTGTGTTCCGGTTGATTAAGGGGTTGATATTTATAACATTTATCTCCATCATTATAATCTTGATAGCAATTCCTCATATGACAGTCCAGGACATCTTTGTTTGCATTCTTGCCTTCATGCCAACTGGCTGGGGTCTGCTGTTGGTAAGTGGATATCTTGTTACCGGGTGCAACAAGATCCAGTTATTTTTCGCCTGCAAGACTGCAACTGGTTCGGTTTGCTTGACCTGATGATGGTTGTTGGGTTCAGGTTGCGCAAGCTATCAAGCCAGCTATTGTGAACATCGGATTGTGGGGATCGATCAAGGCGCTTGCAAGGGGATATGAGATCATCATGGGGCTCCTGCTCTTCACCCCGATTGCGTTCCTCGCTTGGTTCCCGTTTGTATCCGAGTTCCAGACCAGGATGCTCTTCAACCAGGCCTTCAGCAGAGGTCTGCAGATCTCGCGAATCCTTGGCGGCCAGAAGAAAGACCGAGCTACACGGAACAAGGAGTAGTAGTAGTGGTAGAGTTCTAGCCTGCCATTCGCTGGAATTTGGAGATGTAGCATTTTGGTAGTAATCTCTCTAGCTAATCGCCGCTGCTGAGGCCGCTTATTCTGCGCCCCAGCGAGCGATCTGTTGTAGAATGTGTTCGTAAAGTTGCTGTTGGTAGTAGTGATATGTGTTTACTCGCTGTATGTAAACTTGGGAAGAAGAGAGTATGAGCAATGCAATTGTAAAGACAACACCTTGCCCAGATGTGATGATGAATGCTTTATTTCTTTTTGAGACGAAATGCTCTCTTCTCGACATGAAAGCAATACACGGGGACGTAAATAAATCTGCGGCTGTCACCGACTCAAGAGTTCCGAACGGTTCTTCCTCGTCGCCTACAACAAAGACATGTTCATATATGGAGGAGAAATTTGACATTCTGACATTGCCGTGAGTGGGTTTCGTCCAAATACCACTTTGTATTTTGTTTTCGTTAGAATGCTTTGCCATGTTCCTCCTTTCACGCGATTTCCACATTTTTATATAGATGATCTGTCTGACCAAGTTATCCTTGGGCTTTCTTCGTCTAGGTGAGAAAAAAAGAGGATCAAGATTCTGACGTGCTCGTCGACGGTGAAGCAGCACGCATAGGCGACATCTGCGTCGCACTCGCGGCAGATGGAGAAGACACGGCGGCGGAGGAAGGTAAGGAGTGGCATCGCGGTTCTAGCTTGCCGTTTCCTCCCTTCCCTTCGCTTTGTGGCCGTCCAGCTCCCATGCAGCCGCCGGCCTCATCAGAGCCCTCAAAAATTGAAAACACATATCTTGGCACAAATACACGATTAAAACTGCTAAACGGTATATTTTCTTCACCCATCTTTTTATCACGCACTCTTTTCAAACTGCTAAACGGTATATTTTTTAAAAAATTCTATACAAAAGTTATTTAAAAAATCGTACTAATTCATTTTTTAAATAAATAAATATTTAATTAATCATATCTTAACTAGTCGTTCACCTAAAAGTTTTGTTATTAATTTTCAATAGCAATAAATGAACACGGCCAGCAGCCGAGTAGCCGAGTGGTCTTCTATACGTGGCCAGATGGGTCATGCCTAGTCGGGTCGGCCCGGCACGTGTGCACTGTAGCGCGGCCCGACACGGCATGGCGCGTCGGCTTGTGGGTCGTGCCGGCACGACCCGTTCGACCATGTCGTGCCTGGGCCGACGCCGTAGCCCGTGGGCTTACACGGCATGACACGAACACTATAGCGTGTCGGTCCCACACGGCACGGTCCATAGGCGACACGACCCACGTCATATTTTTTCCCATATTCCTATTGCGGGATTGGCATTTCGTCAAACAGCTGGTGCGCGTCCTCAACTCCTCCCCAATCTCATAGCGGCGGCGGCGGCGGCGGCACACGAAGATGCTCTCTTGCGCCTGCCGCCTCCACCCCGTCCTCCGTTGCATCCTTCGTCCAGCTCCCCCTCCCGTCCATCCTCCTCCTGCGTCAACGCGGAGACCAGGATTGGTTGTCGGTGAAGCTGAGCGTGCGGCGTATCCCCTCGTTGCAGCTCTTCTTGGTGGCCGCTGCACGGCTGGCACCCGATGAAGTGCGTCACAAATGGTTGGCGCCACCCATTCACCTCGCTCTTCGCCAGCCCGGCAGCGCACCATCCCTCGTCGCCGCGTAAGCCCCGTGCTTCGTCTTCGTGTGCCCCCTTTGCAGCGATGCCGCCCCGCACTCCATCGCATCGCCTCGTACTGCTCCGTGATGTTGCCGAGTCGCCCGCGATCTCCCACTGCCGACGAAGTACACCCCTCCACCCCACGCCGCCGCAGATCGAGAAGGAGAGAGGCATGCCTGCTGCTCCTCAAGGAGGAGGAATTGGCGTGGGCTGGAGTTAGCCGAACCGACCATACCAAATGGGCCAACATGGCACATGGGCTATTGATAGGCCCGTGCTGACGCGGCACGACATGGCCTCTTCTTAGGTCTTGGGTCGTGTTTGGGTCAGAAGGACAACATGTGAACCGATATTGACATGGTTCGCTATACGAGCTATGTGTCATGTGCGTTCTCACGCCATACCGTGCCGGGCGGTTCGTTTGGCCTGCTATATGGTCTTCTTCCGCCCTCCTCTCCTTTACAAAAACAAGCAACGAAACAAGGGATTAGGAGAGTTTTTCCCTAGGGTTAGGGTTTGCGCTCGGAACGGAAGGTAGTCGAATCGGCGCAAATCGATCCGATCCGAGACTCCGCCATCGATTCGACAAATCCTCCTTCCGACACAACGCAATAGATCGATCCCCTCCCTGCACACGAAGAAGATTAGATTAGGGGAGGAGATTGCTGATTAATTTCATTCGATTCGATTTGATTCGGTTTATACCACACAACACCTCTCTCTAACCCTAGACCCGCCTCCTTTCTCCAGATCCCTCCCCTAGCACCAGCAGCACCAGCAGCAGCAGCAGCCATGGATCCTAATCAGATGATGGGCCGAAGCTTCCCCATGTGGGTGCCCCCCGCCGACGACCCTTCCGCCCAGCCACCGCCGCCGCAGCCACCTTTCCTCCCTCCGCCCAACGCCCAGCTCGCCCCCAACCGTGGCTGGAAGCGTAAGAACCCCAGCAGCGCCGGCTACCAGCCCCCCGCCCTCGGCGACCTCCAGGTGCAGAACCGCGCCAAGGCTCGCCGCTGGTTCAAGAATCACAACCCCAACCAAAGCGGAGGCGGCGGAGGAGGCGGCGGCGGCCCCCGCAAGCACTTCTTCCCCAGGCCCAAGGCCGCCGCCCCACGCAACACCACCTCCTTCATCATCCGTGCCAAGCGCGCCGGTGGCATCGCCTCCCTCGTCTCCCCATGCCCTGTTACCCCCGCCGTGCTCCCCACCCCGCGCCTCTCCCCCTCCCGCGAGGGCCTCTCCGACATGGCTCAGGCGCAGTGGGGCGTCGATGGCTATGGCTCCATGAAGGGCCTCATCCGGCTCCGCACCTCACCCCACCCCGCCAACCCTAATGCCTCTGATGACGACGATGATGCCAACTCCAGCGACAGTGACGTCGAGGAGCATGTCGAGGTGGAGCGCCGCCTCGATCACGATCTCAGCAGGTTTGAGATGGTGTACCCTGGGAGGGGTGACGATGCTGGGGGCTATGTCTTCGAGGAGGAGGATGAGTATGACCAGGATGCCCATGTCGCTCGCCTCGAGGAGGAGAACCTGACCTTGAAGGAGAGGCTCTTTTTGATGGAACAGGAGCTTGGTGACATGAGGCGCCGCCTGGAGGCGATCGAGTCACGTTTTGCTGTGACTGATGGTGTGGCAGTTGCAGTTGAGGATGACAAGGAGATGGCTGATCCAGGATCAACCATACTTGTGCAGAGGGATGATCTCAGGTCAGACAAGAGCAGAGAGAACAATACTGAGATTGCAGAGGTTGCTGCTGATGCAGCAGGTTCAGCGAAGGCCAGTGCACAAGACAATGCAGAGATTGTAGTTGCAGGGTCAGAGAGTACTGGTGACGCTTTGGAGATGGATTGATGGGAGATGGACATTGGAATGAAATAGCGGTTATCAGTACTGTACATACATAATTTGTCGATGACAGATTGAAGCCGCATGATGTGGACTTGTTTTGGGAGGCTTACATTACATGTTGTTGCATGACAAGTGGATCATCATCGTATTTACAATGTAATATGTTTCTACCATCGTGTGTTATCTTTCGTGTTTCTTTCCGTTTTTGTTATGATGATACCATACCGCACAACTTGTAGTTCTTAGCTGCTGCTGAAAGAGGTAGAACCGACTAGATGAATTTGGTATTACATCAACTGTTAATGTCATTATAATGGTATCAGATGGTGTCATGAGCCTATTCCTTGTTTATAGATAGCAGTGATGAACCTATTCCTTATTTGTAGATTAGCACACTTCATCATCCTGGTCACTTGTAGGTGCTATTCTCATTCTGGTCACTTATACTGATGCTTGTTGGGAGGATCTTTTTTGGTGGTATCAGGTGAGCATTGTATGTTGTTTTGTTCTGGTTGTGGATGATAAGATGAAAAAAATATGGTTTGTCCACATATGTTGTTTTTGCCCTCGCGATTCAGAAGATGAAATATGGCACCTGCTCTGTGCTCTCATTAGTGTCTCAGATGGAGAATGACTTTGAGAAGGCTATGATTAGTGTGAAATGATAATGATGTTTTGAAAAGCTTGGCAGGATGAATGAACTGTTACTATGTTGATACTGATCTCCATGGATAGAGAGATCCAAGGCATATGAATGCAATTCTCCATTATCATTGATTATTGGCGTTGGCAGTATACATTTCATTTGGCTGTCAGATGCTTCTTTTTTTTTTAAATTTTTACTCACCCGGTAAAGTGATACCGGTACGATTTTTGGACAAGACGACGAACTGGAGATAGGTCGGAATCGGATCGTACGATGGGTGGCTCCATCGGCCGTTCGATTCGAAACTGACAGTCTAGATGGAAAGGAAGAGGAAGGGAGACATTCTTTCTGGGCCGGGTTGTTACCAAATAGTAGTATTTCACAGGCCCATTAAACAATACGGGCCATATTAATTAATTATCTACTTGCCACGCATCTGGTCGCCGGTCGCCGGCGGAGAGGAAGAGATCGGAGATGGCGATGGATCACCCCAAGCCTTGGAATCCCAACTATGGCGTCGTCGGCAGCGGCGACCGCCGACTGGCCTTCTCCCGCCAGCTCTCCTCATCTTCCTCCACGCCGCGCCTCGCCCGCTCCGACTCTTCCATCTCCATGCCCCCGCCCTTCGCCCCGCCCGGAACCACCTTCCGCTGGCTTGCCACTCGCCCCATGCGCCGCCTCGCCCTCCTCATCGCCCTCAACGTCGCCTACTCCGCCACCGAGCTCGCCATCGGCCTCCTCACTGGCCGCGTAGGTCGTTACTACTCCTAACTCCTAGTCATCCCTCCCGATGGCGATCCCCTCCTTCCTTCGCTCTACTCATCTATTCTATTCTTGTCGATTGATTGCAGGCCTAGTCTCCGATGCTTTCCATCTCACCTTTGGATGTGGCCTCCTCACATTCTCCTTGTTTGCTATGGCTGCCTCTCGAACCAAACCCGATAATCTCTACACCTACGGGTGGGTCACTTTGCTCAATTTAATCTATTTATTTATTTATTCCTGTTATGTTAATCTTCCACTGCCACTGATGATGTATATGGGGATGGGTGCCTCTTCTCTTTCATCAGTTATAAAAGATTGGAGGTGCTTGCTGCCTTTACAAATGCTGTAAGCTTCGCAACATGTCATGCCACTCTACAATTCTATACATGGAGTGAGTCCCTTTGTATTTTAACTACCTCCAGATGCTTCTTTTGTTGTAGACAGCTGTTCTTGCTCTTCCTGTCTTTCTCCTTGGCTGTTGAAGCACTACATGCATTTATGCAAGATGAATCTGAGCACAAGTAAGCACCTTTTCCTTTTTGTTTAAGGCCCGAATCGTTTTGGCTAATATATTCTTTTTTTCCAAAACAATTTCTTTCAGGCATTATCTCATTGTTTCTGCTGTCACAAACCTTTTGGTTAATTTGCTTGGTGTTTGGTTCTTTCGGAGCTATGCTCGTGTTAACATAGGTAAGTAGGAGGTATCCAATCCAGAGTCACCTCTTGTACAAATGCTGCTAGTGAAAAGCTAAGCTTCACAATTGAAACACCACTGATCAATTCTTGTCTATTAATAATGCCAGTTTACAGGAAAGCAGAGGATATGAATTATCACTCTATCTGTTTGCATGTTCTTGCGGATTCAGTACGGAGGTATAAGATACACTCGTGTCACTGTGCCTCTTCCCTTATAATATTTGCGCTTTCTGTAGTCGTGAAGTTAGTTATTTTTAGCTGACATGTGTAAATCCTTCATCAGTGCAGGCTTGATACTAGCTTCCTGGTTTCTTTCCTTGGGGTAAGTAAATCTATTCTGACAAATTTCCTGTGCTCTTCTAATGTTGCGATGGCTTTTAGCTAGGCACTTAATTCTAAAATGACTTTATGCTACTGCTTTTAAGGGTTGAAAATGCGGAAGTGTTGTGCCTGGGAATTGTTTCAGTGGCAGTGTTCGTGCTTGTTTTGCCACTCTTTAAGGCTACTGGTAATATCCTTCTGCAAATTGCACCAGGCAATGTGCCACCTTCAGCCCTTACGAAGTGCTTCAGACAGGTACACGGTTTGGTTTGCATATTCAGTTCATTTTGGCAAAGCGCAAAGCTGCTTTGAGACATTTCCATATCTATTGTATTTGTTCGCTAGATAAGTGCGTATGAGGATGTTTCTGAAGTATGTCAAGGTCGATTTTGGGAGCTTGTACCTGGTCACGCTGTTGGTTCTCTCGCCATCCGGGTACATCTTTTTTTTTTTAAAAGACAAGTATCCGGGTACATCTTTTGCGCCAAGCCTCCTAATAGAGAGCTTCTTGTGGGTTACCCTAGTGACTGAGTTCGCGTTTTGGTTGTGTATAGGTGAAGAACGGTGGTAATTGCCACTCTGTGCTCGACTATGTGCATGGATTATATCAAGATTTGGGCATACAGGACCTGACCATCCAAACTGACGAATAAGGCATCATTCATTAGTGTAGAAAAGGAGTCATAGGAAAAAAAAAGATAGATCAAACTCTCTTGGGCGTGCTTGTTTAATACGGTATATTGCTTGTACTCGGTTGCTGCAGTTTGTACTCAGATTTACTCAGTAGCTACAATTTGTACTCAGTTAACTATGGAGTTGTGGCAAATGTTGCCCACTGGCTATGGCATCATGGAAGAAATTCGTTGACTATCTTCTCTCCACTCTTGTCTTTTAAGATGCTGGAGATTATTAATATTAATAATGACTGACCTATGTGCATCTCTTCTTCATGGTGTCACCATGTTATGTAAGTGTCTTGATCAAATATCAATTAGTATTTCGTTTCCTTTCAAGCTGCAGTGCAATGGAAGTCTATCTATGAATCTCACGTGATGAATCAGACATACAGTAAAATGTCAGGCTGGGCAGCTCTGCTCTGCTCAGTGGTCGGATGAGGTGCTGCCGCTTGTATCTGAAACAATGAGAAACTACCTCCACACCTCAACAACACTATACCCTAAGCTGACTGAGGGAATCCGGACCAACGAGGTATATTCGTCGTCGACTACTCTTGTACCGGAAGACTACTACTCCTTTATAAGCTGTTCTTGGAATGCCATCCTGGAGGTGAAAACAAACAGGCATGAATCATCACACTAAAAAAACAGAGAAGACCAAAGCAAATTATAGATCATTCACAGGGCTTATGTCTATCTAGATCAAAATTGTAAACTGAAACATTTTCTACTAGACCTAACAATCACCACTGAAACATCAGACACAAAATTGTCACTTGACCTACTTTGACGTGAGCATTATTTACGAATAAAAATGGGCTCAAAGAAGTAACCTTCCATTCTTCAAATATTCCAAATTGACGAGCCATCCGCTCAAAGTCTTCCTGATCGTTATACTGGATCCTTACATCCGCATCCATATTGTGGGCTTTCAACACGGCATCAGATCCATGGAGAGGGGTGGCACTAGAGACATCTTTCCCAAATTGGAACAGGAACTTGTCCTGGTGTAGCCAACATTAATATCAGGAATTTGTTGCAAACAACTGTTTCAAAGTCCAAATTAATTCTTACCTCCTTGAGGTAGCTTAGGTCCTCAGAATTCCACTTGATCTATAGCCACAAAGAAGGAAGAGGTAAAATGGTAAATCTCCGCACTTGAGAATTTGCAACAGTTATGCAAAATGAAAAGCGATGGAAGGTTTGCATACATGGATATCATTTAGCTTGATTGGCTCCAAGTACTGTCTGAAGAATTGCCCCATGCTTGACCCCTGAAATAGAGGTACAAAAATCGATTAGTGTAAATTCAAGTCATCCATGTTTGCTAGCTCAAAGACTGAATTGCTATCCAGTGGCTACTAGTGTGTGCAGAATGTTGTAAAGGCCAAGTGGTAATTGCTTTGCATTGATGGAGTAGCCAACATACATGCTCTCCAAAATTGTATGTTCTGCAGACTTCTGGGCGAATAAATTGCCGGTCTCTGTGTACCTCTTTTAGCCTCACCCAATCATCCCAATAAGTAAAGTCTTGTTAAGGAAGAAATACATGGTAGAAGATGGACAATACTGTATCTGCTAATCTAAAAATTAGTAGGCAACAGTAAAGGATATGCTTTAGGCCACTTTGGTGACAGCTCAATCCATGTAGGCCTTGTTAACATCCATCCAAGTCCAGGAAAGAAATCTGACCGGTAAAGAGCTTCTGCGAAATGTTTGTGTAGGAAAATGAGTAGCTTTCCCCATTAATGCAGAACAAAACGTTTTATACAGGCCTATCAGAGTACTAACTTGGGTCGTAAACAAATTGCTTTTGTCCATTGTCATTCCAGGAAGAAACGGCCATGATTGTCCTTCGATACCAAGTGACAGGAATAATAGCAAAGCAATTAGATACATTGCAGATGAAATCTTTGGCTTTCCAACTATAATCAATATATAATGCAACATACTTATCATTATCAAGTAATTTAGCTGCAGCCTCGAAGTAGTCAAAAAAATCAGGGGCGATCTCCATGTCATCTATTAACAAATTAGCCATAAATGGGATGGAAAGCAGGCAGATCAAAGAACAAAATATTTATAAGAGCATCCAAGATGTAAGACCTTCCAGAATAATAACTCGCGCAAAGTTGTGTTTGATGAATAGCTCATCCAAGGCCCATTTGTAATGTTCTGAAATAAGAAAGTTATCAGGACAAGTATCAGTGGTATCATCAGTATCTTCAATCAGCATGCATCAAACAAGGAGGACCACCTACTAGCTATCTTGTAATATGCTATCAACTCTCCTGGCCTTTCAGTGCGCACAGGTTCAAGATCTAAATGCTGCAACACATAGAAGGCAAAAGGACCACTGAGATTCTTAGCTGAACAATCATTTCCCATGTTGCTTAGAAATATTGAGGTGCTGCATGCCTATGTTGTGTGTAGGGGGGAAGCTAAAATCATTCAAAAGCTAAAAGTACGCATGTGAGTATGTTCACAATCATTTCATAACAGCAGAACATATTATATCTGTGGTTTCATTCTCTATTAGGCTATTAGCGCTGAAGGCAGAGAATAAGAATAATGCTTTTTTTTCAATAACTCTTCATCGCTAGGCTTCAATCTGCACTCCGGCACCTTATGATAGCATATACTGATGATATCCTAGCACTTCCATTCCATGACATGGTTGCTACTACTCTACATATGGCCATTTGGCTTTCCAGGAGTAACATCCCCATTATTTTGTCTGAACTAAATTGAGATGATAATTTGTCAACTAAATACAACTGTCAACTGAGCAGTCATCTCAACGGTAGTGATCTGCCATCCCTTCCCATTGATTCTCTACATATGGATTTTATTACCTGGGTCATACTATTTCATATTGGACAAATTCCACTGCCTCATTCCAGAACAGCATAGGGTCACTACAATACAGTGGCATCAAGCTGGCACAAGTGAATGTCGGAGCTTGAGCCAAAACTAGAAAGGGGCTTCCCTTTCAAACAACACATCCACAAGTTTGGACTATGATTATGATCTTGGTTTTCACTGCTGAGTTTATATCCATTGGACCTAGAGTTTCCCTGATATGACTCATGGAACTTAAAGTTCAAGGGCAACCTCAATCTAGGTACTTAATACCTCTTGGCAGGCCACAGTCCCCCCCCCCAAACTCTCTCTTTTGCAACATATCATCTTATATAGTTACTTGGAAAAGGCCCTCAGACATTACTCCAGTTATGCTGGCAATATTAAAGTAGATTTGTTCGTATTTGTAGGCAAATGAGTGTAAAGAAAGAAAGAGTTTCAGACCTGCATATATGTTATTTTATTATAACTCAAAGCTTTTTTCTTCACTTCTCCATTTATTCCATCCTGCAAATTGCAATAAGCAATGAAAAAAAGCCACAAACTTAGAGAGACTGAGAACAAGAACTGAAATTGCTAACATCAGTACCTGAGATATAAATAGTGGAAACTTTGAAGCCACTGATGTCTGATACCTGGAAGAATTATTAAGCATCGTTAGGTCAGAAAGGGTATTATATGAACTTAAGCTACATGGAGCTCACAATGGGATTCATATATGGATTAGGAAGTAAAATGTGTAATTTTTCCTTGTGACATTGCATGGACAATTTCTGAGAAAAAGACATTATGCATTCATGCACCATGAACGGTGTGGCGATTACATTGCAGCATGATTCCATGCATAACTGTCACAAGTGATATCTACTGAGTGGGTTTTGGTACCAACTTAGGAGTTAGAAAAAACAAGAAGAGACAAAACAAATCTGGATTCTGAAAATAAAGGAATGAAGGCACAAAGCATACTTCAGGATAGATTCAACTGTCCTCTGCAAATAGTCTGGTCGATTGCAAGCCATCACAACAACAGCAGCAACAGGAACCTGCTTAACAGAAAGAGATCATATGAGTCAAATATAGCAGAGGAATGCTAGCAAGATTAGCACTGTACAAACCACATTGTTGTTTACTAAGGTCTGCACGCTCCTTTCTGCATCCAAAAGAAATGTTGAAGATATTGTTAGAAACGAAAAGTAGCATGTGGTGAAGTAAAATTGGCAATGTCAGGTTAAATATGTAGATGGCAGCTGGGAGGATTGAAATCATCCGATGGCTCATCTTTATATTTGAGAAAATTAGTTCAGCACATTGCAAAAGGGTGTAAATTGAAAGGCACCACCACATATGAGAATGACATGTGGGACCCAGAGCCAAGCACCAGTGACATGTCAAATGGTAATGAGAAACATAACCCTCTATATTTGGGTAGATGGGAGGATTATGAAACTATTATTTTGGATTCAACGTGCTGATGACAACTAGAACGATATGTACGGTCCTGATGTTCCACCATTATATTTTGGGCATTTATAAATGATTGTTTAACTAAACAACTGACTAATTGATGGGTTGACAACATTTTCCTAGTTTCATTTTTTTTAAAAAAATAATAATTAGTTGTAAAAATATTTCCAGAAAACCTACTAATTTTCAGTTCTATTGGTTATAGGAAAGAAACATGTGAATTTCAAGATGAAACATCGGGGTCATATGTTGTTGTGTTGCCAACCATGCATGTCACATGGAGATCTATGTGGATGAGGCTCCAGTAAGAGTATCGCAAGGTTTTAATGGATGAAACATCACTGAAACAACAGGAGGTGCAAGAAAAATCAAGTAAAGTAGAAGTTAGAAAACAGTTGGCAGCAGGAACAGCTGTGGCTGAAACCCATAACTGAAAGCTAAGAAAGGTAATGATTTCATACTTTCGAGATCTTGGATTAAAATCTTGAGGTGTACACGTTCTTCGTCTTGGCGTATCTTCATCTCTGTTATGTTACCAAAGCATTACATACATAGTAATTAGTAATTAGATCCGGCTTTAAATTAGTGCAAGGTATGATGGGGTGGGGGGAGGCCTAAATTTGTAGTACCTTCCAATGCTACAATCTTCTCCTGCTGCGAGCTGACTTGATCGATCAAGGAGCGGAGTTGACTGGTGCATTGGTTTTCGGATTTTTCCTGTATGAAATTGCGTATTATTTGAGCGAGTTTGAGCACCAAATTGAATTGAGTGGGTGTTTTATGTTTTATGGGGAAGAGAGGAGGGAGGGGGGGGGGTACTGCTTGTGCGAGGCGGTCGGCGTAGTGGGACTGAGTAGCGAAAAGACGGACCTGAAACAAGAAGAAGCATAGTGGATTACATACATACATAGCTAGCATTACCTCAAGAGGAGGGGAGGGGGAGGAGAGGTTGAGATAGATAGGGATCCTAAGCTGAAGAAGAATCAGAGTGTGATTGAGGGAGAGCATGCTTGGATGTAGATGAAGGCTGCAGCGGCGGCGAGGAGGAGGATGCGGAGGTCGCAGGGGCTCCGCGCCATCGATCTCCAAAACTAGTCTAGTGTAGTCTTCGATTTGGGATTTTGGGGAGGAAGGAAGGGGGAGGAGGGCAGAGCAGAGCAATTCCTCTCTGGCTCGCCGTCTCTCCGATCCCGATCCCGATCCCGATCCGACCTTCACCTTCACCTTCACCTTCACCTTGGTGGATCTGCTGCGCTGCCGCTGCTGCTGCTGCTGCTCCTTCTCCTCCTCCTTCAGATTCTGCGGAGACGGAGACATGTATCGAATCGGCATCGGTGTGTGCTACTGCTTCCTTGTTGGTAATGGGCCCAATCAATACCAGGCCCAACACTAACAGTCGGTGGTCATGGGCTCCTCCTATATACTGGTGGTGAGGTGAGCTATCTATCAGGAATAGACGACTTGACTAGTACTAGTCGCATCGCAATTTCGCAACGCAGAGGGAAGAGGCGACTTTGTCGACTAGGGTTTCCTCCCCTCTCCTCCCCGTCGTCCGCCGCCACGCCCCGCCCTCTTCGCCATGTACGGCCACCGCGGGTAAGCCCAGTCCCCTCCCCTCCCCGCATCTTCCTTCTCTCTCTTGCTCCCGATTCATCGCCTCCATGCTTTTCCATCCCGCCGATTCATCCATTGCTTTTTTCCGTAATATACTAGTACAATACCAATCCACGCTTGCTTATTCGATCTCATCAATTTTTTTAGGGCCCGACAATTTCTGTTTAGTTCCCATCTAACTAGGTCACACTTTGCTCAAAACTATGGTATCAAATGCCTAGGATTAGGATTTATGTACAGTTTCCCTTAACAAAACCAAGCCCCCCAAAACAAATTAAATCCGAGTCAGTAATTTCTGACTTCTCGCCCACCAAGCTAATAAAATAATAGCATATTACTTCTTGTTTGCCACATCCAAGTTGATGGACTGCACCAGCATCCCAGTATTTTAACTGTCGTTTGTAAGCTTCTTTCTACTGATATGTATGTGTGGTATAAAAGTAGTTTTAGCATCTCTTCTATTCATATGCTATCAACATTTAATTAGTTTTGGTTTATGTCCACTAATGCTTTTGGCTTTTCGATTCCATTTACCTTTTTAAGCCTTGATGCTAGTCCTGTCTAGATACATTACCACCATTTCTTATCTGCGCAGTTACCTTTATGTTTGGGTTTATGTTATATGAAATGGGGATTGAGAGATGGGGGGATATTCTCCTTTTTTTTCCTTTTCTCTTTTTGGGACTCTGGATTATCTGAAGGGCAATGATGGGAGGCGGGGGGGTTTCGGATGGGTACGAGGGATCAAAGAGGCCACGAATGATGGAATCCAATCCATACTTCGCAGTGACCGCAGGCAGTCCCTTGGATGTCTCAAAGAGGGCCAGGATGATGGAACCGGCCCCTCCCTATTTTGGAGCCATGGGCAGCAGTGCTGCTGGTGGCACCAGTGCCTTCTACCAGCCCTACGGCGCCAACTTACCTGCTGCAGGGGCTAACAGTGCCATCCAGAACTTTCCAGGGGTCCGTCTACGAGGGCTCCCCTTTGACTGTGACGATCTTGATATCTGCAAGTTCTTTGTCGGGTTGGACTTAGTGGACTGCCTCTTGGTTCACAAGAATGGCCGCTTCACCGGCGAGGCTTTTGTCGTCTTCCCATCAGCCATGCAAGCAGAGTTTGCACTGCACCGCAATCGGCAGAACATGGGCAGGAGGTATGTTGAGGTGTTCAGATGCAAGAAGCAAGAGTACTACAGTGCTATAGCTGCTGAGGTGAACCAGGGCAGCTTCTTCGACTCGGAGTACCGTCACTCCCCACCTCCTCCACGGGCCAAGAAACCAGCTGAAGACAAGAGCAGCATGGAATATACTGAGGTGCTCAAGCTCCGTGGGCTGCCCTACTCTGCTACCACTGAAGACATCATCAAGTTCTTTGTGGAGTACGAGCTGACGGAGGAAAATGTGCACATTGCGTACCGTCCAGATGGGAAGGCCACTGGAGAAGCCTATGTGGAGTTCCCAACAGCTGAGGTTGCAAAGACAGCCATGTGCAAGGACAAGATGACCATTGGGACAAGGTACGTGGAGCTGTTCCCATCGACCCCAGAGGAGGCCAGCAGGGCAAAATCACGAGCCAGGCAATGAATTATTTGATCCAGTCATCTACTCCGCCATGGCCATGAGCAGCTGCGTTCCAGTTTAGCTTTCACTCTGCATATGCTTAAACTGTATCCGTCGCCTTTAGGTTTGTGTGTGTGTGTGTGTGTGTTTTTAGTATGCATCCTGTTGCTACCCTGCCACAACCCGTTGGTGTGGTGACTTTATAAGAACCCGAATTGCAATTTTAAAAGAAGTGGTGTATTATGAGATGCCTGCACTTGTAACAGCAGTTGCGCCTGGTTGGACGGCAATTGCATGATCATTGTTTGCCTCCTTTTTATGAATGATGTTCTACTGGATCCTTCCTTTTGGTGAAGCAGGGGATGAAACTCTGAAGTCTCAAGCTCTGTGAGCTCGCACTATCTAACTCTGTTCCAAAATTTGGTGGTTTGGTTACAGAAAATAATCTGCCGTGAATACATTATGTTCTTCCTTCGTTTTGAAAGTTATATGTACTATATATAATTAATTACTGGGTGTATCGACAAGACTCACAAGAATGCTGTGCGTCCTCGGCTGTATCTAAATTTAGCTATAGTATAGTTTAAGCATCGATTAAGCTGTCCTGTTGCTTAATTAAGAAGAAGAGCATCGTGTGCCCTCTCATTTTGTTGTATCGAGGATGAAAGCTAGCTTTTGTGTCCATGACATGAATGAATAGATGAAAGAATGATGAAGTGCTTCTCCTGGAACCCCAGCCAGCGGTGCTCGCAGCGCAGCGATGACGGCGGAAGCCCGTGCAGCCCCTCCAGCCGATCGGAGCAGCAGCAGGCGGCGGGCGGTACGAAGAAGTTCACGCTGGCGCAGCTGTCGGCGGCCACGGACGGGTTCGGCGACTCCAACCTGGTCGGCGAGGGCGGGTTTGGCAGGGTGTACTGGGGACGCCTCGTGGAAGGGGAGGCGCGCTGGGAAACCCGCGAGTTCCTGGTGGAATGCATGATGCTCATGATGCTGCCACCACCCCAACCTCGTCTCCCTCGTCGGCTACTGCGCCGACGCCGGCGAGCGCCTCGTCTACGAGTTCCTGCCCCAAGGCAGCCTCGACGCGCACCTCTACCGCGGCGACGGTGGCAGGAGGCAAGGAGCCCCCTCTGGGCTGGACGCGCGCGTCAGGATCGCGCTCGGCGCGGCCAGGGGGCTGCGCTACCTGCACGAGGTGGTGACGCCGCCGGTGATCTACCGCGACCTCAAGGCGTCCACAACATCCTGCTCGACGACCACCTGAGCCCCAAGCTGGGCCCCGTCGGCGACGACACCCACGTGTACTCCACGCGCGTCATGGGCACCTACGGCTACTGCGCGCCCGACTACGCCATGAGCGGCAAGCTCAACGTCGGACTACTACGCCATGAGCGGCAAGCTCAACGTCAAGTCCGACGTCTACAGCTTCGGCGTCGTGCTCCTCCTCGGAGGACATTCGCAGGGCATTGGACGCCGGCCGCCCCGGAGGACCAGCGCCTCCTCCTCTGGGACTGGGCGCGCCTCTGAAGAATATTTGTATTTGTGCTCCAAAAGATGACATGACTACATAGAACTTGATTTGTTTGGATAAAGGATATTATAGATGATGTCTCTTTCATCAAGAATTATATCATGAACCATAGCATGAGGTTATCCATGTTTAATGAGTTTAGTAGGCTCAAATTTTTTACAATTGCTGATACAAGATTTGCAAGCGTCATTGTCATGTTGAAAAGGTTATTGTATATCAAGGATGTTGTGGTGCACATGGTTGTTAGCGACAAGTGGACAAAGAGGATGACCAAGGCAAAGCTTAAGCTGTGAAGAAAAATATTCTCAATAATGTATCGTGGGATAAAATTAAGTATATTGTTGATTTCACTGACCCTATTTATTCAATATTGAGAGCAACTGATACGGATAAACCATGCCTTCATTTGGTCTAGGAGATGTGGGACTCCATGGTAGAGAAGGTGAGAGCATATAAACTATGGTCGCTGATTTTCTTTTTTACTGTTATGCTTGCTGATTTTTTTCTTGTATAAATTAGGTGAAAACGTGTATCAAACGGAATGAAGGAATTATGAATGGTACAAGCCCTTTTTGAGTGTCGTTGAGAAAATTTTACAAGCTAGGTGGCTCAAGAGCTATACCCCTCTATAGTGTTTGGCGCATTCACTAAATCCGAGGTAATAAATGTGAATCTTACATTACTATGCAAATGATTCTCCATTCAATACTCTTGTTATTTTTTTTAAAAAAATTGTGATGATGTTGATAGATACTATAGTGCAACTTGGCTCAACGAAGTCCTTGGTCGTCTTAGCCCCCACAAGGACAATGAAATTAACACTGAGAGGAATAAATGCTTTAGAAAGTTTTTCACTGAACCAGAGGACTTAAGGAAGATTAAGTAGCAGTTTGTTGATTTTCTCTTTTCATGGATGGCTTTGAAGATCCTGAATCAATTGAGGATAGAGCTCATTTTAAGCCAAAGCAATGATGGAAAACCTATGGAGGTAGCACACCAGAGATTTAGCTTTGAGGCTACTTGGACACCCAGCATCTCTTCTTGCTCTGAGAGAAATTGGAACACTTATTCGTTCATACATAGCATGAAAAGGAATAAGCTTGCTCCTGAACGAGCCGAAGATTTGGTGAATGTGCACGATAACTTGTGTCTTCTTTCAAGAAATTTCAGTGATTATAAGAGTGGACCAAATCGAATGTGGGATATTGCTGGAGATGGTACAGAGAGCTTTGTTGGTGCTACATTTGTGTGTGTGTTTCTTGGATGGATTCTCATGTTTGGTTTTCATTTTCTTAGTTGCTGTTCACGTTTACCCAGTGCATTAACCTTTACCAACTCAAATGTATGTTTACATTGTTGAGGTAAAACAAAAAACAGAAACTTACAAAAGATTAACGTGGATCCATCCCTATACCATAAATAAATATATAAAATTTTAAATCAAAATAAAAACACATGTAAGAAATTTCAACCAATTAGACTACGGAACAATGATTTTTCGGACGAACTCCATATTTTTATTGCAGGCGAGTTAAAAAAATATCCATATATAAAAAGATTTTGATGATGTTTTGTTAAGACTCATCTTTCACATGTGGTTATCTTAAGAGGCCTTGAACTGAGGGGATCTATTGTCGGTGCACAAGAGAGTGGTGAATCCGCCACCTGTGCACACGGGAGCGGTGGATGCGTCCAATCCAGGGACGACGAGAGCGGCGGCGGCAACCTATGTCCTCAAAGGTGACGCATGCCTAAAGACGGCGTGGGCTCGGGAGGGGCGGATCCGCTACTTGTAGGCACGGAAGTGATGGATCCACCACAAGCTCAGGTGACGCTGCGTGGAGGAGACAGATTCGATGAACCACGCGCCAGCAACGACGACAACGATTTGCCCGCTGCTAGCTATGATGGCGATGGTGCTTGACAATGGCGGGCTATGACGGCGGCGACCACTAGGGTTTTCTGCATTTGTTTTGCTTTTTTTTTTTTGAAAAGGTCATCACAATTCGGTGTCGTAACTTGACCACGTGCAAAAACGTCCGCACATGAATTTCAGGAGCTTCACAGACATCTCGAGGGAGGCGGTTGGCTTGGCTGCCTACGAAAACTACTTTTTGACCGTTTTGAAAGATGTTTTTCAGCAATGACAACAAGTACTAAAGCAATTTAAATTTTAATTAGAGAGGTAGTTGAAAGAAAATATTTCCATTCACATTAATATTTGACAAACAAACTAAAAATGATGCTTATATTTAGAAATGAAGTGAAACATGATGTGTGTATAATTGGGCAGGCGCGGTGTATATATAATATCCATCAATTTGTTTAACAAATCATTATTCTCTCCATCCCTAGTAATATAAGAGATTTTATTATTCTAATTTGTTTCACAATATAAGAAATATTGTGATTCTAAGACAATGCTTTATTTCTCATCTATCAACTCTTGTACTAGTTTATTATCTCTCTCATCGACTCCTTTACTATTTTATTTTCTTATCTATTATCTTTTGTACTATCTTTTTACTTCCTTAATGTTTTACATAAAAAATACTATAGTGGATGGAAGGATTACTGCTTGCTCCAATTCTCTAATCGAATAAATTTGAGTACCGTGAGTATTCAGAGATTTTTTTCGTGGGGCCGGCTTGGGGAAGAAAGTAACGCCGGCAATTTAGAGTGAATTTAAGTTATATTCGGTAGTTAAGCTGCCCATCTAAGAAGAGGAGCGGAAAATGTAAACGAAAAATCAAACTGAAACTAAAAGTGGAAGAGAATATTAAAATAGCGATTGATTAATGGCGTCGGCGGCCGTGGTGGTGGTGGAGGCGGTACGGCGCTACGCGGGCGGCACCTCCTGTCCAGGCAGCAGCCGCCATCAGCATGGGGTCGCGCTCTGACCTCGCAGCTCCACACCGACGTCGCCAAGCGGCCTCTCTTCGCTCCTCGCGCTCGTCCACCTGCGCTGCCGCTCCACCCCGACGGATTCTCTCACCTACAATACCCTCCTCAACCACCTCCCTGCCACCTCCTCCTCCTCCTCCACCATCTTTCGCCTCTTCCGCTTCGCCATGCGCCACGCCCACGCTGCTACCACGCGCTTCCATCCCAACGTCGCCGTCCTCCTCTCCCTCCTCTGCGCCGCCTCCTCCTATTCCGATCACATCCTCCACATGATCCACGCCTATCTTCTCAAGACCTTTCCCGCCTGCATTCACACCCCTGTCGCCAACTCCCTGCTCTCCTTCTACGCCACTTTCGAGGATTTTGCCTCCGCGGCCATGCTGTTCGGCGAAATGCCAGAATGGGACGTTGCGTCTTGGACCTCCATGATCGGGGCCTGCCTGGGAGCCGGCGACGCCTCTGAAGCTCTGAAGCCCTACGCCTCTTCAGGGAGATGGTCGCCAACGGCGCGCTGCAGGTGGACGGCGTCGTGACCATCGTGGTTCTCCGTGCGTGCACCATGCTGGAGGATGTCAGGGCCGGAGCCTCCGTGCACGCCGTCGCGGCGCGCCGGGGCTTGCAACAAGGGGATCTCTTCGTGGACAACTTGCTCGTTGACATGTACGCCAAATGTCTCGATCTGCGGTCCGCAAGAAGGTGTTCGACCTTATCGTCGTCAAGAACGTGGTGTCCTGGAACACCATGCTCTTAGGCCTCGTGCACGATGGCAGCTACCCCGAGGCGCGCACCGGACGCCCTCGCGCTCCTGCACAGGAACAGGATGGATGCGGAAGCTGAGGACCAAGGGGGCGTCAGGCCAAACGGCGTGATGATGCTGGCCGCGCTGTCGGCATGCACCCATGGAAGGCTGGTTGAGGAGGGGATTGCCTACTTGGAAAGCATAGCGCAGCAGTCGCTACTGCCTCGTGTGGAGCACCTGTCGTGCGTGGTGGACATGCTGGCGCGCGTGGGGGACCTGGACGGCGCAGCGAAGATTGCGTGGAGCGCGCTGCTTAGCGCGTGCAGGAGGCGCGGGGATGGCGGCGGCGAGGTCGGGCTAGGCGCGGCGGCCCGCGTGCTGGAGCTGGAGCCGGGCAATTCGGCGGGGTATCTGCTGTCCATGGGTTTAGGCAAGGGGTGGGCGGCAGGGATGCGGTCGGTGATGAGGGAGAAGGGGGTGCAGGTGGAGAGCGGACATAGCGTGGTGCACGCCGGCGGTGAAAGCGAGCGGTTCGTATGGTTGTTAACAGCAGAATTTGGTAAGCCCCAAAGTCCTTATCGGCTAAGGGTTAGTATCGGCTCGAAGTAGAATCGGCTGAGAGTGTTGCGACAGCCGATGGAGAATCAATATTTCCAGCAGTCGGGTTCTTGTTAGATTCGGTTTGAGAAGATCTTATCCAGAAGAAACCGAGTCCAGGGAGGATACGGCTTGTATCTATTAATTAGGATAAGTTTGTTAGTTTCCTATTTTATCTTTAGAAAAGTCTGTTTTGTAATCTGTTAGGATCTTTGTCACCCTACGAGTATAAATATGTAAGCCCAGGGTTCATGTAAATATATCTCTCGATCAATACAACTCGGCGCATCGCCACCCTTTTCATCTGTTCTGTTTTATCATCCGGCGAGACTTGGCCCCCGACACAGGGCTGCATCGACTTCGATCTTCGGCGAAGGGGTAAGTCCAATGGTCCTGTCGGTTCAGGCAATCGTGTTGGCTACGTCGACGTCATCCAAGGCTGCATCAGTACATTCGACCTCTTGGACTGCTTCGATTCGGTTGATATCTTTGCCTGCTTATTTATCATATGTCTCTGTTGAATCTAGTCATAGTGTCTCGATTTGGCTCTATCGGATGTCTCTCGTTTTAGGGTTTCTGCCGATACCGGTTAAATTGTTTTACTAGATTAGATTGGCTTAGGCATCTACCACCCTAAAAATCAGCCAAGGGCTTGATTGTCTAGATATTGCCTTTCTTTTCATACTTAGTGCTGCATTAGTTTGATCTACTAAGTCGTGATTAGAACCACAATCTCTAGCCTACCTGTTGACTGCCACTAAGAGTTTTATCGGGGTTTCAGCCGGTGAGTTATCTGGGTATTGCATCGGCTTGCAAGGAATATACACAAGTTGAATCTAGCCGATCGCAGCGAAGGCTTCATTGAATATTCGATCGTTTGGATTTTATGACATCGGACTTCCAGCCGATATGTGCTTTAATCTTTAAATCAATATCTATCTTATCATGTGATTGGTTCATGCAATGTTATATATATCATGTTATCATCGGCCGATCGCCTTTATATAAATATTTGCTCAGCGCACAGCCGATGGATTCAAACCCTAACACCGTCGGCTGGCATCGGCATCGGCTGGAATTGCGTCATCGGCTTATCAGCCGATCAGTTAGTTTTTGGGTATCGGTCTATCGACCGATATGATTTATGTTTTGCTGTTTTGCATAACTTGTCAGTGGCAGGATCAAACTGACTGGCACGCCCGCGCTTCATCTATTCTAGGACCTGCACTGGAGCTAAGCAGATCTCCCAGGCCAGCGTGTGATTCGACGCCAACACATCTTTCGGCACGCCAGCGGCAGTACGGATTTTGCATCAACACATTTTTTGGCACACCCGGTGGGACATTGCTGAAATTTCTCATCAACACATTTTTTGGCACGCCTGGTGGGACATTGCTGAAATTTCTCATCAACATATTTTTTAGCACGCCCGGTGGGACCGTGTGTTTTGGATAACACATCTTTTTACACGGCTCGGCGGACCCATAATTGCCACAATGTCTGATGAAGAATTCAAGGCCGAGGAAGAACAATCTCTCAAGCTGACAAGTGAAGATAGAGAACAATCTACTGAGTCGATGGATGACGAGACACTTCAAGAGATGGTTAATAACGTCATTCATCGTGCTATGTTCGATCAATCTGGGGTATTGATGAGTGCATTGCATGGTTTGATCAAAGGAACAGTTCCCAGGGTGATTGCTTTAAGAAGTCAGCATAGGGGGCAAATTGGTGAGCAATCTCAACACTATCGGCAACAATCAAATTGGCTCGGGGGGCAAGTTGATCGATATCGGTGTGCAGAGCCACTTCAGCAATATCGGCCAGGGGAAATTCAAAGCTATCCGTCCAAGGAGGATTGGGCCGATATAATTGCAAAGGTAATGGAAGAGCAATTTGCAATTAAACGTAAAACTCAGATTTCTGTGTATCGGCCGCCATATCCTGAGTGGTTTGATAGGGTTCCACTTCCAAGCCGATAAAAGGTTCCAGATTTCTCCATGTTTTCAGGGCAAGATGGTATATCCACAATGGAACATATTAGCCAATTCTTAGCTCAATGTGGAGAAGCATCGACTGAAGAAGCTCTGAAAGTTAGACTTTTTCCATTGTCTTTGACTGGATCGGCTTTTACATGGTTTTCATCATTACCACCAAATTCCATCAGAAGTTGGGCCGATCTTGAGAAACAGTTTCATATGTACTTCTTTGCTGGGGTTAGCGAGTTGAGGCTTGCAGATTTGATATCAGTTAAACAACAAGAAGGGGAATCGGCTAAGGAATACATTCAAAGGTTTTGTAATATCCACAGACGATGTTATAGTTTGAGCCTAAGTGATGAGAAGTTAGCAGATCTTGTATTCCAAGGGTTGTCGGCAGCTAACCGAGGCAGGTTTTTCATTCATGAGTATGACAGCCTGGCTCAGCTATTACAGAAGGTATCGGCTTACGAAAGCCGGTGCCAAGAAGAAGAAAAAAATCAGTTTTGGGACGACCAAGACAAGGACAATTTTGAAGAATGACTTCTCATACTCCAAAACTGGGGGGCATGTGTTAACAGCAGAATTTGGTAAGCCCCAAAGTCCTTATCGGCTAAGGGTTAGTATCGGCTCGAAGCAGAATTGGCTGAGAGTGTTGCGACAGCCGATGGAGAATCAATATTTCCAGCAGTCGGGTTCTTGTTAGATTCGGTTTGAGAAGATCTTATCCAGAAGAAACCGAGTCCAGGGAGGATACAGCTTGTATCTATTAATTAGGATAAGTTTGTTAGTTTCCTATTTTATCTTTAGAAAAGTCTGTTTTGTAATCTGTTAGGATCTTTGTCACCCTACGAGTATAAATATGTAAGCCTAGGGTTCATGTAAATATATCTCTCGATCAATACAACTCGGCGCATCGCCACCCTTTTCATCTGTTCTGTTTTATCACCGGCGAGACTTGGCACCCGACGCAGGGCTGCCTCGACTTCGATCTCCGACGAATGGGTAAGTCCAATGGTCCTGTCGGTTCAGGCAATCGTGTTGGCTACGTCGACGTCATCCAAGGCTGCATCAGTACATTCGACCTCTTGGACTACTTCGATTCGGTTGATATCTTTGCCTGCTTATTTATTATATGTCTCTGTTGAATCTAGTCCTAGTGTCTCGATTTGGCTCTATCGGATGTCTCTCGTTTTAGGGTTTCTGCCGATACCGGTTAAATTGTTTTACTAGATTAGATTGGCTTAGGCATCTACCACCCTGAAAATCAGCCAAGGGCTTGATTGTCTAGATATTGCCTTTCTTTTCATACTTAGTGCTGCATCAGTTTGATCTACTAAGTCGTGATTAGAACCGTAATCTCTAGCCTGCCTGTTGACTGCCACTAAGGGTTCATCGGGGTTTCTGCCGGTGAGTTATCTGGTTATTACATCGGCTTGCAAGGAATATATACAAGTTGGATCTAGCCGATCGCAGCGAAGGCTTCATTGAATATTCGATCGTTTGGATTTTATGACATCGAACTTCCAGCCGATATGTGCTTTAATCTTTAAATCAATATATATCTCATCATGTGATTGGTTCATGCAATGTTATATATATCATGTTATCATCGGCTGATCGCCTTTATATAAATATTTGCTCAGCGCACAGCCGATGGATTCAAACCCTAACACCATCGGCTGGCATCGGCATCGGCTGGAATTGCGCCATCGGCTGGAATTGCGCCATCGGCTTATCAGCCGATCAGTTAGTTTTTGGGTATCGGTCTATCGACCGATATGATTTATCTTTTGCTGTTTTGCATAACTTGTCAGTGGTAGGATCAAACTGACTGGCACGCCCGCGCTTCATCTATTCTAGGACCTGCACTGGAGCTAAGCAGATCTCCCAGGCCAGCGTGTGATTCGACGCCAACACATCTTTCGGCACGCCAGCGGCGGTACGGATTTTGCGTCAACAATGGTGGGACGGAGCGCACCCGCGGCGAGGGGAGGTGTACGCGATGCTGCACCTCATCGGGTGCGAAGTGACATCCCAATCCAATAGTAGCATCCCAATGCCAAAGTTAGTGTGGAGATTATGACAATCAGATACCCACATGGCAAGCTTATCCGACTGGTAATAGGGATAGGTTACGCCTGCTAATTATGTAAGCCGGCTATGACTTGGGTGTTACGTTGTTATTAGATAAGACAACGGCTCATAGTAATGGTTTGGTAAGATTGAGGAAACCGACTTAGAGTATGATAAGGTTTTCGACTTGTAAGCCCGCCCTCCGAGACTATATAAGGGGGGTAAGGGGCGTCCCTTGAGGGATATCAGTTGTATGCGAAGCACATACAAGCGACCAGATACATGAGATCTTGAGATCAATAAACACTCGGCGGATCGAATCCTCAAAACAGGAGTAGGGTATTACCTTACGAGAGGGCCTGAACCTGTCTAAACCTTGTTTTCCACTTTACCCATTGTGCTTGGCGATCTTGACTGCACTCCCAAATTTCTATTGCCGAAACCAAGTTTCGACAGTTGGCGCGCCACGTAGGGGCCCGCGCGTCAAGACTTCTTCTTCAATCTCGCCGGCAAGCACGATGGGATCTTCAACAGGCATCGACGACTTCGCCGCCAAAGGATTCAACAAGCTCTCCTTCCCCGACTCAGATTCGGACCAGTCGGGAGGGGGAACCTGCTTGACGCTGTTCGGGCTACCGAACAACGTCGGGATCTACGACAAAGTTCTGACTTCCGAGTTAGAATCCGTCCACTCGGAAGGAGGAATCCACTCGGCGCCGTTCGGACTACCAAACGCCGCTGAGATCTGCAGCCACCTTCTCACCTCCCCGTCGGAATCGATCCACTCGGGAGGAGAAACCCTCTCAGCACCGTTTGGGTTACCAAACGCTGCTGAGATCTATTGCAAACTCCTCTCCTCCAAGTCGAAATCAACTCACTCGGAGGAACCCCCGTCATCAAGCTACAACCCGGACTGGAGCGATCCAGATTCAAGCAACCCAAGCTCGAGGGAAATCGCCGTCATCCTCCAACCGTTCGGATCATGCTCATCCACGGAGCTCGATGAGTACCTTAGCTCTTCAGACTTCGATGACCTCTACGACATCTCCACGAACGAGGCCAATGACTCCAACTTCAACAAGGATTACGAGCCAAAGTGCTTCAACGTCCTCATGGCTGAGCTGGCCGAGACCGACTCGGCCATGGCCCGTAGAATCGCAGAAGAAGAACAAGCCAGGCTTGAGCAGGAGCGCAAGCTGGCCGAAGAGGAGAAGAGACGCAAGGAGGAAGCCGTCAGAAGGAAGCGAGACCTGAGGGCGACTGGGCGATCCGCTCGCGAGGCCATACTTCAGACGCGAGTCGATAACACCAACATCTTCCAGACGCCTCAACAGAACGTCGTTGCCGTCCTCACCCTCCTCGACACTGTTATTGAAGCGGCTCCCGCTACGGTAACACCACTCCTAGACAAGATCAAGACCATCATCGCGGCCACAGCCAACTACTCCCCATCCACCTCAGCGCGAAGGCCGACTGAATCCGTCGCGGAGACGCCCGACAGAAGCCGACTTCCGCCGCTGCGATCGAAGGACTACAGGAGGCCGAACAAGATCGGACAGCCACTAGGTCAAGAGACCTTCGCCATGAGACCACACGGAAGCATCAAGAACAATCGGCCGATTCCCGTGAAAAACGGCATGGACGACCACCCGTCCACGGCCGGGTTCGCCGCAGCAACAACTCCGACTACCGAAGCAGCCTACCAAGGACCCCGCCGAGTGATCTGCGGGAAGTCCTTGACCGGCGCCATCAAGAACGAGAGCGGCGCTCCCACGAAGATCAAAGGGGATCGTCCGACAGCAACGACGACGGAGTGCACGCGTTCACTCGAGACTTGCGCCGAGTGCATTGGCCGAGTGGTTTTAAGCCAACAGGAACTGAGAAGTACGACGGAAAGACCGACCCCGAGTCGTGGCTGACTGTGTACACCCTCGCCATCCGCGCAGCAGGAGGAGACAACAAGGCCATGACCAACTACTTGCCTGTTGCCCTTGCCAACTCAGCCAGGAACTGGCTCACGAGCTTGCCGAGAGGCCCAATTAGCTCGTGGAGCGAACTTCGGGACCACTTCATCGCCAACTTCCAGGGCACCTTCGAAAGGCCCGAAACCTACTTCGATCTCTACAACGTCATCCAGAAGCCAGATGAGCCGTTGAAGGACTACATCCGACGCTTCTCGGAAAAGCGCAACAAGATCCCAACGTCGCCGACGACATCATCATCGCCGCCTTCCAGAAGGGAGTCAGTGATGAGTTGCTGATCGGAAAGTTTGGGCGTAAGCCACCGAAGACGGTGAAGCAAATGTTTAAAACAGCGAACTCCTACGCCAAATCTAACGACGCAATCAAGGCGGCGCGGCAAGATTGGCCTGACAAAAGGGACGACAAGCAGTCGGGAGAAAGCCGACATCCTAAGAAAGATAATGGCAACAACAATCAGGGCCAGAAAGATCGCAAGCGCCGCTCCGAGGACCTGGTTGCCACGACATCCAACTCCCAACGCCGTCCCCGAGTCGCGGCCTACGATACGATCATGAACGCCCAGTGCACGCATCATCCAAATCACAAGCATGCGGCCAAGGACTGCTTAATTTACAAGCAATTCGCCAAGCAATATGCGGCACAGCTGAGCAAGAAGCCGACTGACGAAGTCGGCCCGTTGGGAACCAAGAAGAACAACCCGGCTGAAAATTCAGAGCCTTTCCAAGACCCCATGGGCGAGCTAAATCACATCTTTGGGGGGCCGCAGGCTTGTGAGTCCAAGAGGAAGCAAAATCTGACGGACCGTGAGGTCAACGCGGCACAGCCTGAAGTCCCACAATATCTACGATGGTCGGAGGTGGCCATCACGTTTAACCGCTCGGATCACCCTGACCGAGTGGTTCACCCAGGGCGGTATCCCCTGGTACTAGACCCGGTGGTTCGGGACATCAAGCTGAAGTGCGTCCTCATTGATGGGGGCAGCGCCCTCAATATCCTGTTCGCCAAGACCCTGGACGAGATGCAGATTCCAAGATCCGAGTTGAAGGCAAGCTCAGCCCCCTTCCACGGAGTTATCCCGGGGTTGTCATCTATGCCACTCGGGCACATCGTCCTTCCAGTCACCTTCGGAGTTCGGGAGAACTTCCGAACGGAGAACAGCACCTTCGAGGTGGCCGACTTCGAGACAGCCTACCACACAATCATTGGGAGGTCTGCGCTCGCCAAGTTCATGACGATACCACACTATACCTATCTCTGCATAAAGATGCTCGGCCCCAACGGCATCATCACCCTGCGCAGCGACGTCAAATAAGCCTTCACCTGCGACAAGGAAAGCTGCGACATGGCCCAATCTCGTGCGAGATCACGTGGCCAGGAAGAAATCCGACTGGCTGCATCTACATATTCAGAGGGTGAAATCCCCACAAAGAAGATAGCCAAGTCGGGACAAGGCGACGCCAAAACGAAGAAAATCTCCCTTGATCCATCGGATCCTTCCAAAACCGTTGTAATCGGCGCTGAGCTAGATCCTAAATAGAAAGCACGCTCGTCACCTTCCTCCAAAATAATTAAGATGTTTTTGCTTGGAAACCATCTGATATGCCTGGAATTCCTAGGGAGGTGATCGAGCACTCTTTACACGTCAAAGATGACGCGAAACCTATCAAACAATGATTACGTTGTTTTGCTCAGGATCGAAAAGATGCCATCAAGAAAGAACTCACAAAACTCTTAGCCGCCAGTTTCATCAAAAAAGTTCTCCATCCCGACTGGATGGCTAACCCAGTCCTGGTTCAGAAGAAGACGGGGCAATGGCACATGTGCGTTGACTACACCGATATCAATAAAGCCTGCCCTAAAGATCCATTCGGATTACCTCGAATCGACCAAGTCATGGACTCAATGGCCGGCTGCCAGCTTTTGAGTTTCCTGGACTGTTACTCCGGCTACCACCAGATCAGCTTGAAGGAATCTGACTGTCTGAAAACATCATTCATCACGCCGTTTGGAGCTTACTGCTACATCATGATGCCCTTCAGTTTGAAGAACACCGGAGCCACATACCTGCGCATGATCCAAAGGTGCTTTCAGACGCAGATCGGGAAAAACGTGGAAGCTTACGTCGACGATGTCGTCATCAATACCAAGCAGAAGGAAGACCTGATTGCCGACTTAGAAAAAACCTTCGCAAACATTCGGGCCTTCTGAATGAAGTTGAACCTGGAGAAATGCACGTTCGGCGTGCCATCAGGCAAACTGCTCGGCTTCATGGTGTCCCATCGCAGCATTGAAGCTAACCCAGAGAAAATCAACGTCATTTTAAATATGAAGCCTCCGAGTAACCAGAAAGATGTCCAGAAGCTCACTGGTTGCATGGCGGCGCTAAGCCGATTCATCTCCCAACTCGGCGAGCGAGGCATGCCTTTCTTCAAGTTACTGAAGAAAACCGACGACTTCCAGTGGACTACGGAAGCCCACAAAGCCTTTGAAGATTTTAAAGAATTTCTCACAACGCCGCTCGTTCTAGCCTCACCTCAGCCTCAGGAACCCCTGCTATTGTACGTCTCAGGAACTCACCAGGTGATCAGTTCAGTTCTTGTTGTCGAGCGTGAGGAAGATGGACGAGTGCAAAAGATTCAAAGGCCAATATACTTCGTTAGCGAAGTTCTGGCAGGAGACAAGATTCGCTACCCCCAGGTACAAAAATTGCTATATGGTGTTCTGATAACCGCAAGAAAATTGGCGCACTACTTTCAGGGTCACTCGGTCACCGTCGTCACTTCTTTTCCACTCGGCGATGTCATCCATAACCGGGAGGCGACTGGGCGCATCGCAAAGTGGGCCTTGGAACTGATGCCGCTGAACTTAACTTTCAAGGCGAGGACGTCTATAAAGTCACAAGCCCTGGCGGATTTCCTGGCTGAATGGACCGAGCAACAAGAAGACGTACCTAGGGAAGATCTACAACACCGGACCATGCACTTTGACGGATCCAAGAGGATCACCGGCTTGGGAGCGGGAGTCGTGCTGATCTCCCCGGCTGGGGAAAAGCTAAGATATGTTCTTCACCTTCACTTCTTCGCCTCACACAATGTCGTCGAGTATGAAGCCCTACTGCATGGCCTGCGACTTGCTGTTTCAGTCGGGATACGACGGTTGGTCGTGAAAGGAGATTCCCAGCTGTTTGTCAACCAAGTGATAAAAGACTGGTCCTGTTTAAATGACACCATGGAAGCCTATCGGCAAGAAGTTCGCGAACTTGAAGATAGGTTTGACGGACTAGAGCTATCTCATGTCTTGAGACACAACAACGAGGCAGCTGACGAGTTGGCACAGTTCGGGTCCAAGCGAGAAGCTGCTCCAACAGACGTTTTCGTAGAGCATCTCTATGAGCCGACTGTTGCAGCAAAACCAACTCCCAACGAGCAAGTTGCAAACCAAGTCGCCATGCTCGACGCCGACTGGAGGACACCACTCATCAAATTTTTAACTCAGCAAAAGCTGCCGGATGACCGGGATGAGGCGGAACGAGTCCGACGTCGTGGTCAGAGTTATGTCATGGTCGACTCTAATTTATACAAGAGGAGCCCCTCTGGAGTCCTAATTAGATGTATCACGCCTGAAGAAGGACGACAACTACTCCAAGATATCCACTCGGGTATATGCGAAAGTCACGCGACAGCACGCACCTTGGTAGGAAAAGCTTACAGACAGGGTTTTTTCTGGCTTACGGTGGTCTTCGACGCTGACAAAGTGGTTTGCACGTGTGAAGGTTGCCAGTTCTTCGCTCGGCAGAGCCATGTCCCAGCCCAAGAGCTACACACGATTCCATTATCTTGGCTGTTTGCGGTATGGGGCTTGGATATGGTCGGCCCCTTCAAGAAGGCTCCAGGAGGATTCACACATCTGTTCATCGCGATCGGCAAGTTTTCGAAGTGGATCGAGGCTAAACCGGTTGCTATGATCACCGCTGACAAGGCACGAGACTTCATCCTCAACATCGTGCATCGGTTTGGTGTCCCAAACAGAATTATAACTGACAATGGGACTCAATTCACTGGAGGCGTTTTCAAAGAATTCTGTGAAGATTTCGGTATCAAAATCTGCTACGCATCAGTCGCGCACCCCAAAAGCAATGGACAGGTTGAGCGCGCCAATGGCATGGTTCTTCAAGGCATTAAGGCTCGAGTGTTTGACAGGCTCAAACCTTACACCGGCAGATGGGTTCAAGAGCTGCCCTCGGTTCTATGGTCTCTGCGGACTACGACCAGTCGGGCTACCGGCCAAACTTCTTTCTTCCTGGTTTATGGGGCAGAAGCCATGTTGTCAAATAAAATGGAGTATGAATCTCTTCGGGTCCGCAGCTTCAACGACGAGCGCTACGATCAAGACCGAGTGGATGACCTGACCTGAATGGAAGAGGCCCGTGAGGTAGCCCTGATCCAGTCGGCAAGATATCTTCAAGGACTTAGACGATACCATAGTCGCAATGTTCGGGCACGAGCTTTCATTGTCGGCGATTTGGTTCTACGCAAAATCCAGACCACCAAGGACCGTCACAAATTATCTCCACTATAGGAAGGGCCATATATAATTGCTGAGGTGACTCGGCCAGGAGCATATCGACTAAAGCGTGAAGATGGATCCATGGTGGAGAACTTTTGGAACATCGAATATTTTCGACGATACTATGCTTAAATTGCCTTAAGTTTCATGTTATTTTCAACTGCCAACCTCAAGCAAGATGACTTCTTGAGTTGATAGTCGGGGGTTACACATGTATCAATAAAGCATGGTTTTCTGCGGTAACTTGTTCACATTTGGTTTATCATTGTTTAATGTTTTGATTCGAGTTTAACAGATAAGGACTGAGAATTTTTTGATGACCTAATCAAGCTTAGGCTTGGTGACAGTTGAACAAAAATTACTCAAGAAATTTTCTAGGAAGACTCGGGTCAAAGCGTTAACATAAATAAGCCAGATATCTACAAGTTCACATCACAGTTTACAAACAACATTTACAAAACGATCAGGAGCAAAAGTTATTGGCTACATCAGCAGCGACTTTCTTGGCCGACTCCCGTGCTTCATCAATCAACTCCAAGGCCTGCTCGTCTGAAGTGCCATCAGCAAAGCCCTCCCCGATTGAGCCAACATCTATCCGAGGATAGAGTGACTTGGCCTACGCAAGGGCAAAATTTGCTCCCATGGTGGCCGCCTCTGTGATGTTGGCTATGTACTGATCTGGGGCCCTCCTGAGCTTGTCGAAGACCTCGACGGTGTCCAACGAACTGGTCCTGAGCCCATGATGGAACAGCGACAAGAGAATCGGTGTCGCTGCGTTAACAACATCTTCCCTTACGCTTTCGGCCTTTCGGACCCTTTCAACAAAGACATCATATTATGCCCGGGTTTTGACCTTATAAGCTGCCAAAGACATATGATTACACAAGGCACTCGAAGATGAAGCAAAATGAAGAATGCTATCTTAAGAGAATTTTCCTTCGAACTCAGACTCCAGCTCCGCTTTGTTGGCGTTTGCTTCTTCCAGCTGGGTCTGGAGCACGTGGACTTCTGACGAGTTCTCTGCAACAAGAAAACTTGCTGACGCCAAGATCAAAGCAGACTGCGAATAAAGACATAAAGAGACCGAGAGGATTAAGCTTACTCCCGACTGAACCCCGGAGGTCTAGGTTCTCCTCCCGGAGCGCGGCTATTTCTCTCCGCAAAGTGGCTTCTCTTGATGCAGCTTTTTCTCAGTGGCCTTTAGCTCCTGTTGGATGTTCTCCAAGGAGTTCAAGTGTGAGACCAGCTTCTCGAGTGCATCCGATTTAGCCATCGACCGGCAATATACCCTCTGCACGTGAGTTCAGAGATTAATCGACTAAAAGAAACCATAAGGCTGCAACAGAGAAGAGCGATGCTTACATTTAGTAGCCGGGTTGCTTCATTCAGGCTGTCGACAAGCATGTCTCTTTCTTCACTTTCCTTTTGCTTATTCAAGACGATGCCTTGCTTCACGCCCTCAAAGTCGCGCCACTCTATTTTGATTGGAGGGACCCAGGTTTCAAAAGATTGCAGCATGGGGATCTCCTCCACTTTTGCAGATCGATTTAAAGAAGATAAATGAAGATAAAGAAAAACAGATTGAAGATTAAAGTCACAAGATCGCTTCAGGGCTTACCAGCTTCGGTGGTCAAATCCTCGACTGGTACTTCCCGGCTGCCTTTCCTTTCTTGGTTTGCCCCCGGCTGACTTTCAGTCGGGGCCCCCTGAGCGGCAGTCGGGGTGTTTTCTTCAGTCGACTGGTGTCCAACATGGGATTCCTGGCTAGCAGTCGGGGGCTCCTCCGCAGGGACAGCTCCACTGGGAGGTGGGGTCTTTTCACTCGGGGCGCCCTCACTCGAGACAGGGCCCCGGGTTTCTTGTTCTGCAGGCCTTATCGCTTCAGACGCTGCAGATGTCTTTGGACCCTCACTCTGCCCAGTGGGGTCTATGTTCTGAGGCCTCCTGCAAAGAGAGGGATGGGAGCAATCGGGACACAGGCAGAAAGGTTTTCAGCAACGACACGATTTCAGTCATGAGACATACCTGGTCGATCAGCGAATCTTGGGCGCAGATTTTGGTGACGGCCTCTGTCGGTGATATGGGCCTGGGGGTATGTCGAGGATGCTATATCTGAAGAAGGAAGGCGTCTTTGCCCACCAGGGCGCGCCAAAAACATGTCCTGGATGGCTCGAGCAGGTCCGGGCCACGGGCGGCCACGTGGCCACCCCAAGAGGGGCTTGGCTCGGGGGCTGCCCGGAGGCCACCGCTCTCCCAGACGACAGGGTCTGAGATCACCCGGACCCCCTGTCCTTCATCCCGCACCTCTCCGAGAGAGGGGCGAGTCCAACTGCCATCTACCACATTTAATGTGGTAGAGAGAGGCCAGGCACCTGTCCCGCCGCATTTATTGTGACGTGAGGCGTGTCTGTCAGCCACCCATCATCATTTCCCTTTTGCCCGTCGCGAGGTAAAGGGAGTATAAAGTCTTTGACGGCGACCGCGGTATGGCCGCACGGTCACTCCACGCACGCCTCCCTCTACGCCCCGTCCAGTCGCATTAAATGCGTTGGGCGGCCGCGTGGGAGAGAGAACACGAACGCAGGGGATGTTGCGTCGACACCTCTCCAGGTGAAGGGCCACTGACCAGTAGGCCCCACTGAAGTAGGTAGGCTGACCCATCCTCACGTCAGCAACATGGCGTCCACAACGTCCGTTTTTTCTCCACCAACTCCCGTGACGCGGCAACAGGGACAAGATAGGGGTAGCCTCCCCGATAAGACAAGGCAAGAACCGCTCCATCACGTGGAGCGGGGTAGAGAAACCAGGACTACTGTGGTGTTCCCTTGCACTATAAAAGGAGGCCCAAGTCCATCATAAAAACGGTTCTGTTCGGTTCCTAATTCTGGAGAAACGGTTCCCTCTCCGAACTGCTCCAAGCAACCCCAGAAGCGAGCCTCAGGTCCTACCATTGTTGGAGACCTTGGGCCTCAAGCATCCCACCTCAATCACCAGCTCCAGCACCCCTAAGGAAAAACACCCTCACCAATCCCTGTAATCCATCCCTTATATAACACAAAGGACAGGAGTAGGGTATTACGCCTCTCCGACGGTCCGAACCTGTATAAATCTTTCGTGTCCATTGCAGTTGTGATCTTTTTCTGTTTTACTGTCTTCTTCCCTTTCTTACCGTGAGTTTGAGCCCTAATCCATCGCTCCTTGTGCCGAACCGAAAAGGGGTCCTCGGATTCCCGCATGTCGAGCACACGCACGACCTCGGAGGGGTCACTTCACTCGAGGGCTAGGACATCGTCATCCGAGTCATCAATCACCAGCCTCCTCTTACTCGTCCGCTTGCTGATATCCTCGCTGGTAGCGGCCCTTTTGCCGATTGGATCGCTCTGGATCCTGACATCGCCGGCTGGTTTCTTGGCAGGCCGAGCTGGCGCATCGTCATGATGCACTTTATGCGGCTTCGAGATAATAAAAGCATTTTCCTGCAAGAGAGATTTTATATACACTGAGAAGTGCGACATTAAGATTGAAAGACAGTAAAGAAGCTGAGTCAGCTTACCGGAGGAGGAGGACGATACAAGCTGTACGGGAGAACCGACAGCATGAGGCTGCGCTCGACTGCAATCCCATAAGAAAATATCTTGTACATGCGAGTCTTCAAGGTTTCGTAGCTCAGAGAGTCACGGTCCTCTCGATTGGGATCCCTTTCGCCCTCGTATTCAAATGCAGGCTTGAATCTTTCCTTAATAGGCGCCAATCGGTTCTTGATGAAGTGTCGAGTGATCTGTTCACCCCGAAGGCCCTTTTTCTTCATATCCAAGATGCTGGCCAGGAGCTTGTTGGCCTCATCCCAATCTTGGGCTACTGGCACGGTGCTCCAGTTAGGCCTTGGGACCGGAGGAAGGCCGACTGGGTACAAGATTTGCGATATAGAACCAGTTTGCATGCCAATCCTTGTTAGAAGATTTCAAAGGAAGAGAGAAATAATCTTTGCGGAGGGATCCGCGGAGCTGAAAACCAGCCCCACCAACAACGCAGGGCTCATCTTTGTTCGGATGCGGCTTAAGATAGAACATGCGGCGGAAAAGCTGAAAGTGGGGAAGGATGCCAAGGAAAGCTTCGTAGACATGGATGAAGAGTGTGATGTGAAGCATGGAGTTGGGATTCAGATGATAGAACTAAAGGTCGTAATAATCGAGAAGACCTCGAAAGAACTCGGAGGTGGGGAGGCCAAAGCCACAGTAGAAAAAGAAAGTAAAGACGACGATCTCACCGGTGTTCGGAGTGGGGAACTCCTCGCCGGCCGCCGGGCGCCAGCCGACGATCTCTTTAGGTGGAAGAACTCCGTTCTTCACCATTTCCCGAAGGGTTGATTCCTTGACGTCAGAGGATGTCTATTGCTCGAAGGGGATTTCCTTCTCTCTCGCCATGGATGTGTTTGGGGGAAGTGGATCTAGCTCAGGGAATGGGGATTTGAGAAGGGGATCTTGGGGGCTGGATGCGGAGGCTAGCTTGTGGTGAAGCGCGAGCTACTGGATCGATGGATTTGGGCGTGCGCGAGAGCCTAGGGTTTTTCGCAGGGAGCTGGTGAACAGTACTGCAAAAGGAGAATTTTTTTTGGGAAGACGAAGTGGCAGGAATGACCTCGAGGCTTCGTATAAAGATTTGAGGGTTTTGCTAAGTCATCTCGCGAGTGGGCTGAGCCTATGAGAGACTTGTGGCCCAACTAAGGTGTGGCCTGACACGAGTCCTTAGGGACTTAAGTGGATGGACTTAAGCAGATTTGCCTTGACAATATGCACGTGTCTAATTGCTCAGTACCTTTAAAATTCTTTCATACCGCGGTTTGCTTGACTTCATGAGAGGTTGGCATGATGCAATTTGAAAGGTGACAAATAGTTAAGTTTTTCATAGCTGTCCTGATGACAGGAGCTGTTTGGTTTTTAAGCATTTGATTAAATGATTATATCAATGCTATTTTTTCACCTTGGTGAAGATCTTTTTAAATTGAGACCAATATTATGGCAGAAGTTATTTAATATTTTGGTCATATTTTTCAGATGACTGAAAAATTTGTCCTGAGATGACTCGGGCAAACCAACTCGGATGAGCTTGAGCTTGCCGAGTAAATTGTTTTTTTACCCATGAGGGTTGATTAAATTATTTGTTCCGAGATGACTCGGGCAGATTCACTCAGATAAACATGAGCTTACCGAGTGCTTTTCACCCACGAGGGTTGATTGAGTTATTTGTTCTGAGATGACTCGGACAAATTCACTCGGATAAGCATAAGCTTTGCCGAGTGATGAGATTTTTTATATTTGCTTTAACTTAAAGCTAAACATTTATATAAATATGATTTTTATAGTTCATGACTATATACTTAGTCTGTTTGACTAACCACATAGTTGGGGGCTACACCTAATTAGGTGCATCAAGAGATGCACCTAGATATTTATTTTTTTGAGAATTTTTGGGATGTTTTCCAGCCCTTCACAGTCTTTGAAAGCCACTCGAGAGATCCAGACAGAGATGATGGAACCACTCGGCGACAGAAGCACTCGGCCAAAGAGTTGTTTGGCTGTGTATTATCTTGATTCGAGGCAAAGTTGTCTCGTCGACTGCGAAGGACTCGGGGGCTACTGTGGAGATTATGGCAATCGGATACCCACATGGCAAGCTTATTCGACTGATAATAGGGATAGGTTACGCCTGCTAATTATGTAAGTCGGCTATGACTTGAGTGTTACATTGCTATTAGATAAGGCAACGGCTCATAGTCATGGTTTGGTACGATTGAGAAAATCGACTTAGAGTATGATAAAGTTTTCGACTTGTAAGCCCGTCCTTCGAGACTATATAAGGGGGTAAGGGACGTCCCTTTAGGGATATCAGATGTATGCGAAGCACATACAAGCGACCAAATATACGAGATCTTGAAATCAATAAACACTCGGCGGATCGAATCCTCGAAACATGAGTAGGGTATTATCTCACGAGAGGGTCTGAACCTTTCTAAACCTTGTTTTTTACTTAACCATTATGCTTGACGATCTTAACTGCACCCCAAATTTTTATTGTCGAAACCAAAGTTTCGACAGTTGGTTGAGATTGGTCCCGGGTCTTAAGGAGCTGCCTCATCCATTTCTCCTCCTGATCCTACTACCACCGGCACCGCAGCTTGCCCCGGCTGTCGACCTCTCTTGCTCTGCCTCGCTGCCTTCCCCCTTCAATTCAACTTAATTCGAGATCGAGATGAAGGCAGTGATGATGCACCACCATCACGCGGCACGCCCTGCCCCTGCGCGCTGTTCAAGCCCTAGCTTCTCTTCCTCCTCCTCAGCCCTCTTGGGTAGCAGACCAACCAGAGTCTCCTCCCCATCAACCCTGCCAAACTTGCTCCTAAACCGCCGACACATCATCCCTGTTGCCACGAATGCTCCCCATGCTGTTGCCGACGATGATGGCGCCATCTCTTTTGCTGATGCAACCCCAACGGAGCCTCCCATGTAATATCCAGTTTCCTACTGTTATTTTACTTGCGTACCCACATGCTTGCGCCGATTGCATTTGCTGTCTACATTTATTCTAATCTTTACATTTCGGAGGTGTATGACATACTCTTACCCTTCAATAACCATCCCACGAATAACCAACCAGTGACTCGCATCCCGGGGGTGTCAGAAATGAGTTAATTCTTCTAGCTCTACCAGCAGTTCTTGGCCAAGCTATTGATCCATTGGCGCAACTGATGGAGACTGCATATATTGGTAGATTAGGTATGTACCTACTGGAGCTGCTATATCCTATATTTTTTAGTGTTTTCTTCTTAATGGTTTTCCGATCGGTAAATAGGTATCTGCACCATCATCGTCTACTCTAATACTCTATGATTCATGTTGCTTCTTTCTTTTACATTATGTAACTAATTCAAACAGCACCAAAAATGATGTTCTAGATATTATGGCGCTTGCCCTTCATAAAGTAGCTCTTGGGAGTGCTTTTGCTTGCCCTGAATTATAGCCATCCTTACTGCATGAAAGCAAGCTATCACTTCTTTTCCCATTCATCCTTCTTTTTCATATATTCTGAAGGCGCTCTGGAGCTAGCATCAGCTGGTATTGGTGTGTCGGTTTTTAATATCGTGTCTAAGATTTTCAACATTCCACTGTTGAGCATTGCAACCTCATTTGTGGCAGAAGACATTTCCAAGAATGCTGGCAAGCATTCTAGCTCAGGTAGCAGCAGCATCTATTAAACACAGATTCCATTTCTCGCATATTTATAATTTTTTTGTGCACTTGCTTTAATATTCACGAAATAAAATCCGACTTGTGGTTATGTTGCAGGCAAATTGGAGTTGTCATCTGTATCTTCTGCATTGATCTTAGCTGCTGGAATCGGTACAATTGAAGCATTGGCATTATTCCTAGGATCAGGATTGTTTCTTAAACTAATGGGCGTGTCACCTGTATGTTTGGATTACGATGCCTATTCTTGTCTTTGATCTTTGTTTTGTAGGGAATATTGTCATTTTTATGTGCATTTTTGGACAATGGGTCATTAATTTGATTCAGAACTATTAGTTTCCAATTGTTGGAATTGTTAGAATATCTTAAGTTAGTGCTTCTGCAGGCCTCTCCAATGCATAAACCTGCAAAACTTTTCCTTTCATTGAGAGCTTTGGGAGCACCTGCAAATGTGATTATGTTAGCAGTTCAGGGAATATTTCGTGGATTCAAGGACACTAAGACCCCTGTAATTTTTATAGGTAACTTCCAAGAATTACTCTTCATCAACACATGATTACATTGGTTTGCATTAGATATATTCCTTTTAGCAGTCTTAGCAAATATTTTGTGGAATCATAATAATGTTTCCAATATCTTTTTTTCCATTTCCCACATTAATGGGCATTCTTTACATCCAGTTTCATTTGATTCCAGACTGTTTGCTGATATCAAATATCTCTCACATTACACTATATGATGTGTGTACCATGTTCTTTTAAAACATGTAGGTTTGGGAAATCTTTCAGCTGTAGTGCTTCTTCCTTTACTTATTTACGTCTTTCGGCTTGGCATAACTGGAGCTGCAATTTCTACAGTTGCATCACAGTAAGTTCTATATTGATACCTAGCCCCATGGAATCCAAGTAAAACAACAAAGAAGGTAAAAAAAGGAATGTTTTATATGAATATAGCAGCAAATGTCTCAGTTTGGTTCTAGATACCAACTGTTTTTACTTATAGACATGTCTCTAAAATAATCAAATGCAGCAGCAAATAAACTTTAGCTTTCCTTTTGTTTGTCATTTATCAGCAATTCAGCACACACATTTAAATTACAACGACCATTTGTGATTCCGGTCTTGGAGGTACCATAACAGTTAGTGGCCGTTAGCACATCATCTGATGTTTATGCAGTTTATTTATTCATATGTTTGACATATCAAGCATTTTTGCTAGTTAAAACTTACCAGTGGAGTTCTAACTTCATTCCGTCCATGATGTAGGTACATTATTACAATTTTGCTTCTTCAGTCTCTAAGTAAAAGAGCTGTTCTACTTCCTCCAAGGCTGGACCAGTTAGAGTTTAGTGGATATCTAAAATCTGGTGTCTCTTTCGTGCTTCTATCGCCCTCTCTCATTATATTCAATTGTGGTGCATGCTAAATCAGAGTTCTTACGCTTCAATTGATCTCAGTGTCTGTTCATTTTGTTCATTCTACATTGCACGGTTAACTGAAGTTCAGATTTTCTCTCCCAGGGGGCTTTGAGTTCTTTGGGTTAATTTGTCAAAATCTCCTATTCTGGATCCACTATGCATTCAACAATGATACCTTTATCGATGACAAGTTAATTGTAGAGTTTGGTTTTTGAAATAACTGATATGCAAGAAAAAGGAAAGACATCAATCGTAGAGTAGATGATGGTGGAGGTACAGTTACTGCTAGTTTATTTTACAGATATGATGATCAGCTTGTCATTGATAGAGATTTCATTCATAGGCCATGTCCTACCTCTGTCCACTAATGAATGGGCTGTTCAGGGAACTTCTATTCTCCATATACCATTTATATGTACTAAAATGTGCACAATTCTAGGAAAGTTTGCAAATATTTGCTGTCATATGATTGGAAAGATAATACATGCCTATTATGTGCAGCCTGAGAACCTCGATATTATATTTCCATACTACCTATCTTGTTTTTTCTTTTTTTTGCATTTACCAGCAAGTATAATTCCATCATCTGTTCTTGAAATGCTTAGGTGGCATGCTGTTAGGAAGAACCCTCTCGATTTTATTAACTATGACCATAGGGACATCAATGGCTGCTCGACAAGGCCCAACAGCTATGGCAGCTCATCAAATTTGCTTACAAGTATGGCTTGCGGTATCTTTGCTTGCAGATGCTTTAGCTGTTTCTGCTCAGGTATGTATCTTTGATTGTACATGGTATCCACATTTTTAGATCGGCTTCATTTCACAGACTTCTTTCTTTATAAATTGTAGTTTACATGGAGCCTTCAAACTTCTAGCGAATATTATAATACAAAAATTGTTCCTCTAGCTCAATGATACATCATGATTTGTGCATTCAAAATGTCTAAACTTAAGTTTACTTGCATTTGTAGGCAATGGTAGCAAGCTCCTATGCAATATTGGACTACAAGAGGGTCCAGAAGATAGCAATGTTTGCTTTGCAGGTCACGTGTCCTTTGCCTGTTTTCTGTTGTGAAGCTTTGTTTTTCGTGTATTCATAGATGCAATCGCTCTTTCTTGTTAACATATAAAATAGTGATTTTCTTGCAGATAGGAGTAGTCAGTGGATTAGCTTTATCCGCTGGCCTGTATACCTCATTCAGTAATATAGCAAGATTATTTACCAGTGACCCTGAGGTCCTAATGGTTGTCAAATCTTGTTCATTGGTACATCTCCCTACTTTATCATTTAGTAATCACATCACATCTACTATTATTCTAATGTTTTTTCTTCATTTCAGTTTGTATGTGCCAGTCAACCAATTAATGCTCTGGCATTCATATTTGATGGTCTGCATTATGGTATCTCAGATTTTGATTATGTCGCTCAAGCTACGGTATGGGAACTACTCTGTGCTAAGCTTGTACATGTACACTTGTCTCTCTTTTTTCTTTACTTTATATTGATTTCTTTATCATCTTTTCGCTATATAGATTGCTGTTGGGGTAATGTCATCGTTAGTTTTGTTATATGCTCCATCTGTTTTTGGACTTGCTGGAGTTTGGGCTGGTTTGACAACACTTATGGGATTGCGCATGGCTGTGGGCGTTCTCAGGTGATTATATTTCTTGTTTTGTTATTATAATGCGGTGTAAAAAGACAAGCATGCATGCATGATCTTGCAGTTAAAAATATTTGCCTTTTTGTCAATGAATATCTTGTGTTGTTCTGTAACCATAAACCATAGCCATGTAAGTGCTCTCTCTCATTCTGTGTGATTTTATCCCTGTTATTTTATTGAACCAAGTGGATGTGGTTCAACTGTGAAAGTGCAAATGATGTTCTTGTAGACTTGGGAATAAACTTGCTACACATGCCCTATTTTCTAGGTTATTTGACAATTGATTAGGGTGGACTGTATTTGCTAAAAGCACTATGTTAAGTAAGCAACGCGACGGCTATAGCGGTCGAAATATGTTACTGCCACAATAAGTAACATATTTGCATGTTATCTTGAAGATCAACTTATTTCAATATGAAAGGTGTAACCTTTCAGAGAGCATGTAAACTAATTGACTGTTTAGTGAATTGCCTCACATATTTCACAGTTTATTTAGGAAAACATATTTCATAGTTTCATGTGGATAGGACAAATTTCTGTTATTTGATGTATATTCATGCACTAGGCAGTATATGGGTATAAGGGTATCTTCCCAATTTTCATCATTTTTGTGAATATAACACTTGGCGATAAAGAAATTTTTATATTATGTTTGTTTCCCTTTTGGAGCGTTGCATTTCATGTTCTATAGTTGATCTAATGGATGCTTTTTTATGCTCTTATCTTAATCATTTGACAAATCGCAGGCTTCTATGGAAATCAGGACCTTGGTCATTTTTGCATAAGGAGGAACCCAAAACAGAGGTTTGCTATTCTTATCTTTTACTCCCTGGTATTGCAGTTTATAAATTGTCTTGTCCTCTGCAGTATAATTTTTTTCCTTGGGTAAGGCTCTTAACTTAAGAGGTTAGTGTCAAATCATTGCAAATTACGATAACCTGTCCAAATTTGCCCGCCGTCATTTGTTGAGTATCACACGCCAGTCAGCTCACCTAAAAAAGCAGAATCTGTTTGGTAAATGCAGGAGCCAGGCATTCCAGTAGGCTCACTAGCCTACAGTCATGGGAATTCATATTGAGAATTATTTTTTTTTTGAAAGATCCGGTCATATTGAGAAAAATATGCTAATATGTTGTACTGTTGATTTTTTTGTGAAATATCCGGTCGTATTGAGAAAAATCAACCTAATATGCTGTACTGTTGATTTTTTATGGTCATGCTTGTGAAGGTATCCATATTTTCTGGTGTTCCTTTCCCCGCATCATTCTATCGGAACGGTTCGTGAATGTCATCATGATAAGTGCAGCCATTGCATAACTCTTGTGCAGCTAGCTGGTTGAAGATGGAGCTGCAATTAAGCAGTCAGTACTACGGATTAAATGAACGACCTGGTGATTCTCTAGGTATTTATGTTCAAGTTGGTCAGCTATGAGATGCCATTTTTACTTGCTATCAACATTGCTTTGTTCAATTACTAGTGTTATTATGTGTAGCCGTTTTATTTATTCTAAAGGCTCCTTGTTTCTTGTGGTGGTTTTCGTTTATTGTGTAAGCCAGTTTGCTGTTGCGTAAACAACCACCAGAGTAGTTTGGCTTGGTAAGTTTAGAAGGATAGGGGATTTGTCTTTCTTTTACCTGAGACCACCTTTTGGAGCAACGTATACTGATACTATTATTCAGTGGCAAACTGGCCCTACGTAGCATTGTCACTATGAACTGAGAAATGGAATGAACTGAGATACTTGTACATAGCTAGATGAATTCATTGTCATGGTGGGCTTCTCTCATGCTGACATTCGGTACTACCTCCGTTTCATATTACACTTTCTTTTTCAAACTTCTTTAAATTTAATCAAGTTTACAGAAAAATGTAAGAACATCTCAATACCAAATTGGTTTCATTAGATACAATGTTGAATATATTTTAGTAATATATTTGTTTTATGTTGAAAATATTATTATATATATATTATAAACGTTAGCAAACTTAAACGGTACGACTTATAATATGAAACGGAAAATAGAAAACGAAGATATTATAACACGAAGGGAGTACTACAGTTATATTCTTCGCGTGGGTTTCGCTTGGAACTGCCTTCCCAATTTATCCAGGAGAATACTTTATGAACTGCGTGAACGGAGGACTTCAATAGGCAGGGCGGCAGTGACGGATAGTCATCATGCAATCATGATGTAACATTTTCTTTCCTACTATAATGAATTTAGACATGTTTGTTTAGATTCATTTAGACATGTTTGTTTAGATTCATTGTACTAAAAATATCACTTTGAGATGTACTAGAAATTCTCATCCTAATCCTAGATTCATTTATTTTTTATTTTTGGACGAAGGAAGTAAATTAGAAATGATGAAACCCACGCCCAATTAACGCGAAGACCGCGACTGTGAGGAGCACGAGTGACCCCGGCAGTGTGGATTGATTCATATATCACTGGGCAGTTGACGTATAATCTAGAACCTGCATAATTACGATCTGTTTGGTTTTGGTAGGGCTAGAACTCCACATCACCTGAAGATGAAATCCAACCAAACTTCCTGAAGCTAAAATCCAAACAAACGGTGTTTCAGCTCTACCAGAAAAGAGAGTGGAGTGGGTTGAAAAAGAGAGTGGAGTGGGTTGAAGTGATCTGAAAAAAATGAACGTAGGGTTCAGACCGCTCCACAACTCCACTCCAAACTTGGAGTTAGATTTAGGAGTTAGCCCTTATATTCTTCCTACCACTTTCTACAATTGCAAATAACTAAGCCTACATCCTGACTGAAGGTTTCTGACACAAGACATCGTGCTACTGGTTTTGCATTGTCTACAAAAGCTATAAAATTCCAACAGTTTATACACATTAAAAGGGTTCCACACGCCCTATCATATACTAGTCTGATCATATATGCTCTGGTGCAAACCAATTTATCTGATTCCAAATTAAGTCAAACAATTTTAAATACCACACTAAATAACTCCAGGTTTTTCTCAGACTATCTATACTAGAGCAGAAGGCATGCTCACTCGAATCTCATCTGAGCAACAGGGCAACATCGGTAACTTTTTGTCCTGCAATGGGTCAATGTAATTGTCCTGCAATACATTTTGAAAATATTTGTTACCTCAAGGACCAGCAGCATATGTAAACTCACACTCTAAATAACTTTCAGAACCCTAACCACATTATTGATATTGATATTCTGCAAGAAGCCCATTGTGTTTGGCTCTCCAAACGTGTTGTGAGATCAAACAGAACCAGATTTAGCTCAAATTCTGGGCTGCAATTTGAACTATAAAAACCAACACCGCATTCTAAGGATAGACATGCTCAGGTTGTCCAGAAATTACAGAACATTCATCCATGATGTAAAGCATTGCATTGTGCAGATCATCTAATAAATAACCTACTTCCAAAGTGTGCAGTGCCCTGTGCTCAGGGGAACCATATTTCCAAAGTAGAACCAACTACTAAGCAAATTTAAATATATTAATATTGATAAGAGCGGCCAGAAAGACTACATGCAAACTTTTTTTTATCAAACACACAGGAGAGCTGCGTATCATTTATTAAAGAAGAGAGGGGAAGAAACCCCAAGTACACCCACACACCAAAAATTTTGTTGATTACATCCGCGCCTGACACCTACAAACACCTACAAACACAACGACCACAAACAAACCTCTATGCAAATTGAAATACCTATATCACATCAAAGCATCCAACATTTACAGCAGAGATAGATAGATTGTCTCTTATATTGTCGTAACATTTAAGCAAGCCAGAATCACAAATTTTTAATTAGATTACTTAGTGCTTCCCAACTTTGAGTTTTAACAAACAGGATAGGTTTCCACAGCTGGTATGGCAGTCACACAAAAGAAATATAACTGAACATTCCGAAAGTATCAGTAACTTCAGGTATATCAGCCCTCCAATATCTGAACTACCATAATTGTTGCACTGTATTAGTAAAATGGGGAACACCCAGGCATCTGAAATTTTCTTCCAAGGTCAAGATTTGTAATCTTGATAAAGTTTTGCAATGAAGATTGAGACATGGAATTGTCATAAAGTATAAATGTATTGCAAGTACAGAAATCATACACAACACCCTGTGCAGCACTCCCAACTAAGGTTCTTATTTGAGATGGGATCATCCATCCAATATCGAGTAAGTAACCCCCCATCTACCCAAAAAAAGAAGTGCAAAGAGCAAACAAACTTTACACTGTGACGGCTATGGTAGAGTTGGTAGACAAAAGGCAATATCAAAGTAAGTATACTCAACTTACCCCTCACCAGGCCTATGATGCATACTGCGGTGCCCGAGCAGCCATTCTAGCAACCTGGGCCTGCTGTTGTGCCTTGTTCACCTTCGTGGACAGGACGCGTTGGAAAAACTGCTCCCGTGCAAGCATGCGCACACTCCTGAGGTAGCCATCAAATGGCACAGAACCCTCCTGAATGGCCTTGTCAAGTGCATAAATGGTGTCCTCGAGCGCCAAATCCGCAGCAGTGCACTCAAGCATCTGTTTGGACAGTACATCCGCCGTCTCAATTGCCTCGCCCGCTTCAGTGTCGCCGGCAGCACCCTTCCTGTTCTCCATGACCCACGCCTCCATGACGTCCGTGGCCATCATTACATCCTGCAGGCGGCGCTCAAGTGCCTCCTTCTCCTCCCCCATCTTGCGCACCCCATCAGAGACCACCTCCCCCCGGCTGCGCAGCGCAGCCTGCATGGCGAAGAGAGTTTCGACCTCAGCCTCGCGGGTGGGGCGCAGCGTGGCGGCATCAGCATAGGCCATGTCGACGAGCTTAGCGATGGCATTGCGCTTGTAGACCTCAGCAGGGTCTTCGGTGGGGGGGGCGCGCGGCCAGCTGGGGCGAGGCAGGGAATCTGTAGGGGGATGGGGAGGAGGAGGAGGAGGAGGGGTGCGCGCGAGGGGGCGGGGTCGCAGGGATCGGCGGGGAAGGGGCCGGGGATTGGGGCTCCTGGTGAAGAGGGGCGGGTCGAGGCCGAACAGGTGAGAGAGGGATCGGACGAGATCGACGAGGTTGGAGGAGGGGAAAACCCAAGACCGGAGGTAAGGTGCGTTGGCGACGAGGCCGGAGCGGTCGACGAGGGGGTGGTGGGGCTTGATGACCATGTCGCGGGTTGGGGAGAGGAAGACGAGGGGCGGCGAGCGCGGGTAGGGCTCCGGCAGCCAGAGGACAGCGGGGAGGTTGTAGGAGGCGCCCGCGTGGTGGATGGGGATGGTGCCGTCGGCCTGGAGGAGATGGGCGGCGCGGCCGTCGTTGTGGGTGAAGAGGGCGGCCTTGGGGTGGAGCGAAGGGAAGGCGTCGGCGAGGGCGACGAGGTGGTTGCGGATGAGCCACTTGACGTCCTCGGCGTAGGGCAGGGCGGAGGGGCCGCGCTGGGAGAGTGCCGTGTTGAGGAACTGGTGCGCGTACTGCGCGCCGCTCGCCGGAGACGGCGGCGGAGGGGCCATCGGAGCCGGTCGCCGCCGCTAGGGTTCCACCACCACCACACACTTCTCTCTCTTCTCTTTTTCTTTTTTTCTTTTTTCTTTTCTCTTTTCCTTGCCTCGCCCTCGCCGCTTTGGTTTGTCCTCTTTTCTTTCCAGTTTCCACCTCGTTGCGTTGCGTTGTTGCATTGGCTTCTTCGATTGGGCGTGACTTTGCTTCTCCATACTTTCCCTGTTCCCTTCGTTTCCAAGGAACCGACCCCTCTCGATTTTTTATTATTTTTAATATAAAAAACTTATTTCTTAATGAAACCTTTTTAACCACGCTATCCCCGCTATAGAAGTGTTGTTTCAGCATGCTGCAATGGATGTGCTAGTAGAAAAAATATATACGTGGAAACCGGGAAACTTCGAAAAATGGACGTCTGTTCACGTCATCATGAGAATAAAATTCGATCCAACAATAGTTTTCATTTTTTTCACTCATATTTTATGTGTTAGTGTTCTTCTGTCACGTCATAACAATGTTGTTCGCTATAGTCTGTCCTAGCTAAAAAGTTTATATTTAGAAATAAGTTCGTGTGCAAGAGAAAATAACATAGCCAATGCAAATTGATTTTTATCAGGCCTAAAAGTTCTAAAAGGTTTTAGGCAATTTTTGTTGCAAAACACCAAAATATTTTGCTGATAGCCATTATAAAAACGTGTCATAGCTAGAATGCACCCTAGCAAATTAGTAATTTGCTAAAAGACACTTTCACCTCAATTAAATAGAGAAATTCTTTAAATTGACAAAAATACCCGTTGGCCATAGGCTTCTAGCATGCATCATATTATCTTCACTCCAACGTCAAAGTAGAAGTCAAATTAGAAGCTTTTGGCCATATGAATATTCCCGTCTTTTTAAAAATGGCTGAAAATGTCCCATCCTCTAGCAAATTATCACTCTAATTGGGCTGAAAATGTCCCGTCAAATTATCAGTTTTTTAACATATCACCAGCTATGACACATTTTTATGATATACACTATTATAACTTTAAGTGTCCTGAAGCAAAATTTACCTTTAAGTGTCCTATAGCAAAATTTACCAAGATTCTAAACAAACTCATACAACTCATATCTGAGTGAACTTGATTGGTGAACTAGGCATACAACATGGCAATATGGAATACAACATGGGAGTACAATAAATATGAGCTGCCTTTGATTGTATTTTACCAACAGTAGTCAAGTTGCAAAACTACAGCATCAGGTACCATTCTATTGTCTCTATGTATCTCGTCATCTATACCTCCCCGAGAAATACACGAGGATTTCTAGCATCTCATCTTAGTTCCCAAAATGTGGATTGGTGTCTTTGCACAAATGCTGTAATCCATTCCACTCAAAACAATACGACCACGCAAATACCGTTATCTGGCCGGCCAGTAACCCTAGATTTCGACTAATCATCACTTCCCCACTCTTAAAGCCCCTTCTCTCCCTGCTATATGTTTTCTCCAGGTGGTAGTTCCCCTATTTTTGGGGCAGCACCCAGTACTCTTTCCATGTCAAACCGCACTTCAATATTGCGCATGCTATAGCCAACAATCATCAACCAAAACATCAAGTTGGCTAGTTGATTAGCACTTGTTTCCGAAACCGTTGTCTGCACTCAAAACAAAACAAAACAAAACAAAGTGACTAACTTTAAGGTGCAGTAACATTCCAAACTTGGAGAACAATTTATAAAATGCTGTGATCTTGATCAGAATACCAAATAGAAAGGAAGCAAACCTGAATGAGTGCCACAATTCAACAAAATGCAGGTAGACATGGTTCTGAACAACATCAATTAACATAAACATAGAAAGAAGTAAATAAACTCACCTTCATCTGTGCAGGATCTGAGACAGCCAAAAGACGCTTTATGAATGCATTCATAGCAAAAACAACGTCCTCACCGGCACTACTAGCCAGCTCCTACAATGTTTCAGAATAGTAGATAAATTAGCACGTATCTAAACCAACCAAAAAGATTGATCATCCTAACATAACTTCAGTATTAATTATACATATTCTGGTTCTTAGGATGAATGCAGTAGAGGGTAATGGGATCAAGAAATACCTTTAGATTTTGAGGTTCTAGAGTTTTTAGATATTCCAAGAGTTCATTACTTCCTTGAGATGATTTTCTAGCAACTTGACGGCTGAGCTCATCAATTTCTGCTTCAAGCAATTCTATATATTTTACTGCATCAATTTTCTCAGGACCAGTGGTCTTGTTCCATCGGATAACTTCTCCAGTAACCTTTTTCTGGGTTCCAGGAGCATAATCTGCAGAATCCTACAAATGCCAGCATGCAAATTAAACAACCTCATCTTTGCTTTTTCATAGAATTTACTATTTGTGCGAACTAGGGAAGCATACAGCATATTGTAATGTACTGTTAAGAGCACTTGCAGAATGATCAAACACCAGGAGTACAAAATGTTGACCGACTTCATTCTGAAAGCTATGACAACAAAGTAAACAAATCTAAATACACAAGTCAATCAACTCTAGTACTAATCTCTTTACAAAGTTAAACAGCAGTGATCAAATATGACAATGCAAAAGTACTGGTTAGAAAACAATACCAAATGTGGCTGACCAGTGACACAAGCCAGTGAATTATATGGCACACTGAGGTGTCATGGCAGGTGAGAATCTTACATTTAGTGTTAGTGGCAACATTTATGTTATGCATGGATGTGTGCTTCTCACCCAATCTAACACCCAAAATGAATATTGCATCTTTCATCACTCCTACTCAGCCAAATTAAACACTAGGATGCCAAAACAGTAGCTGGAAAACACCAATAGTTACAATAGCTGAGTTGGTTTTCTTATAGAAAGACAGTTTTTAGTTTTCCATGTTAGATAACGCTGTGAACTCCTCGGGTAATGATCATTCATCAAGAAGTAAAGCTTTCCTATGAAAATAGTAACCCTTCAACCGATAGAAACACTCTAAAGATCAGATTAATTTCAGTCCTGTTTACTTTGAATCCAGGAAGCATCATTGCTACATACTTAGAGCAAGTACTATAAGCCCTTAAGCACTTGCCCCTAGGTATCATGTAGGTTCATTTGATGAGTTGGAAGAGAGAGAAAGAGTCACCCCTCATGCAAAGGGCAGCCTCTACACAAACTCCAATAAAATTGTGAGAGCATTAAAGTTATTGGAATTTGTGTGTTAGAGGTAATCTATTGTATGTGTCGCCTCTTAATTTTTTAATATATATCATAGATGAAATTAGAGGTGGTTGCCACCTCTACTATAATACTTGCTCTCATCAAGTTATCATTGATTGATGCTTCCTAACCTTACTTTCTAGGAATGCACTACTTGGACCTCTCTATATGGAGGTTTAAACCATCCACAGCAACAGCGAGAAAATAAGAAGAAAAATATTTGCAGTTTTAATAATGTAAAGTTACTACCAGCAAAAACTTGACTTTATCCACTCATAGATTTGGTTGTGTGGATTAATGTAAGTTGAAAATAGTGTTTACCTTTCAGCGGAGCAACAAATGATCAAGAAATGGGTTTTCATAATCAACTATAGATTTTTCCTCAAAAAAATAATCAACTATAGATTACTAAGCAGATATATACATATCAACATGGCAACGATTTAATCATATGTCCCTGTAAGGAATATATGTCCACAACTCAGCATTGGTGGAGAAGTACATTTTCTTCTTTTGGTTCTGGAAGGGCAATCTGCTCCAAACTCTGTTGCAATTCCAGACGATACTGCGCATTCCTGAACATGTATCCTGTCATCAGAACACTGTACATAAGCTGAGCTAGATTTTCAGCAACCTGTGTAGATGAAAAAGGTAAAGAAACATGTCATGATTTCATGGTTCAAGTACACATATGAATTGCGCTAAAAATAAATAGTATGACATAATGCCCTACAAGAAAAAACAGGCGTCAAAACCTGAACATATGATATCCCATTACCGTTGTCACAGTTACAGCAAAAAATTGAGGTGGCAGAGTCCCAATCATATTAGTCACCGTTTGGCGCATGGCATCAACAACCTTTTCAGAAAAAAAAAATGGACAGAGGGAAATGTCATCATATAAGGGTATTTCAAGAAATCATCAGAATTCCCTAACACCCTATATATCTAAGGGTGGAAGTGGGTCAATACATCAGTACCCATTGCCTCTAGTTCAACCAAATCATCTAAAAATGAACTTTGATGTTGTGTTTTAGTTCATCTGGTTGAACTATAGTGGGTCAATGGGTACCCATGGATTGACCCAGTCCCATCCTTATGATTTATCCGAAACAGATAGTTTGTGGAAACCTAGGATGGGATGGCAAGTAAGATGATAAAAACCTGTGGCGGAGCTCTTTTTATGAAGAGCTCCATAAACTCTGGCTGGACATTTTTAACATATTCCAGGAGTATGTCCCTCCGGTTCTTTGGCTGTAAGAATGGAAAAAACACAGCCATAGCTTTAAAATATGGGTTGATGTCAGAATAATATTATTGCTATATTGTTCTTAAAGGAGGTATTAGTATAGTTTATTTTCGTTGGTGCCAAATATGATAATAGACAATGGATTAATTGAGAAACAAAGACATGTATAATCTTCCATAGCCTCAAAGAGTCAGCAGTTCTGATGTGGACAAAAGGGCGTTCGTGCATATATTCCATCAATACAATTACACACAGAGTCTAGTCCAACTAGCATAATGTTCCTGCTTCTAATGAACTCCTGCATGGAAGCTTGACACTCAAAAAACAGGTCACATAAGTACAGAACAATATTTTGACTTTTGGGAATCTCCGTGCACACTCTGCAGGGATGAACAAGGAAACTACTCTACAGCAATGGATATAGAAGTAGAGGTGCTAGAACTTTGTGCTCTGAGCTATAAGCCTATCAAAGATTGTCCAGAGATCCTTGCTAAATTTCTTGAATATAAGGATCTGCCAGAACTTTCTGCCCTGAGCTATAAGCCTATCAACAATTGTCAAGCAATCCTTGCTATTTTTCTTGCATATAGGACCTTCAGGTTGTTTTGTGTAGGAACAGATAAGCAAAGGAAAAATATCATCAAGCCCTCAACTCAACAGGTTTTGTGGAGAGTGAGCAATACATTGACTACTAGTTGCCCTAGCAACAAACACCAGTTCCTCATGCAGTATTAGACATATAATTGATGCCATGGATCAGTGAGAGTTAACAATATTTCATCAATTTATATATAATTATCAAGCGGCCCACTAATGGAGAAAAAAGTGCAAGCATGACGAGTCATACATATGATATATCTAGACATTACACAGTGGAATTCAGATGAAACCGACTGATAGAATTGCCACCAATGGTGGTACATAAATGGTACTCTTTGCAGTTAGTGGTGTATCATTTATGAATATATACACGGCGTCTTGGTACAGGATCAACCTCCATGTCTTGTTATCACTCCCAAATGTTCTGCAAGATAATCTCAAAGTTTTGTAAGCCTTATTTTGTTTAGTTCGTCTGCCTATGGTTCAGGTCTCAGGGTAATTATTAAATTAAATTGCCTCATGTGACCTATGCAGTGCTTGACTACTTGTGTCTTATTTTGGATCTCGTAATGTATAAATGCTCAGGACATCACAACTATCTCTGCTTCTCTGACATATTCTCAGGTAGTCCACTTGGAGTTGAGAGCTAGTGCGAATGAATTTTGTGCAAACCATTACAAGTTTATATGGAGAACGCATACTATGTGATTTATGCAAAATTAACACAAGAAACTTCTCCAAACTATGTGGTGCATGTTATTGTTACTTATGATGTACCTAACAGGGTACTGAAGGAAAATTTAATTTGTGGTGCGCAGACTCTTACAACAACTAGTAAAATGGAATTCACATACGTTAGTAAATTGAATTTATATCTCCTATCCTATCATGACATGCATCCGACCAGCCGGCGAGAATGCAGACAGACAAGGTAACCGTAACAGGCGAAAGAAAAGGAGTAACCAATCTATATATCCATAAGACGAGACGGGACAGGAATTGCGGAAAGCAGGAGTAGTAAGTCTAAGGGGATTAAGAGGGAGGGGGTTGGTTGTTTGCCGTACCATTTTGGTGTCGGCACCATTGGCTGGCTTGCCCTCTCCGTCCCCACCAGATCCAGATCCAGAGGCAGCGCCGTTGGGCCCCTGCGAATCGGCGGCTGCGCGCGCGAGGCGGAGGCCGACGAAGCGGGTGCGGTGCGAGGGGAAAGAGACGAGCGGTTGTGACGCTCGGCGGGTTTGCGGCCGTGGCGACGGCGAGTGGGTAGCCCTAGAGGTAAGCAGGAGGGAGGGAGACATGGCGTGGCGACCGCGGCGGCGGCGGCGGCGGCGAGGCTTTGCCCTTGTGCTGCTGCTGCGCCCCGCCAATGTGGATAACAAACACGCAGCATTTCAGATCCACGGTGCCTGTCCTGTCGCTCTTCAACGGCCACGATCTGCCTCGTTTTCAGGATTCTTTTGAGCTTACATCAATCCTCAAATTACCTATTAATTTCGACCTTTTCATTTAACTTAGAAAATTACCCGCGCGATTGCAAAAGTTAAAAGGACAAAAGGGGAGTTTATTTATATATTCTAGCGGTATATGTATTTTGGTGCATGCGAGGAGGCGACATGAAAAGAGTGAAAAAATAAGATGGCCAATGGCCACTGCTGAAGAAAATATAGGTGAGGGACTTAATGTCTCGTGTCACTGGGACAATAACATGAGGTCCATCAGCGGTGCAACCACGTCAAGGAGGATGTCTCTCAACCCAACCTAACATCGTGACAATTAATGGATGTGAACTATCTAGGAGCTATCACACTGTGGTCTGAGGAGACCCAATGTCATTGATGATGTTGAGGGCGTACTCAAAGTCTCAAAGACAATCGACCATATGGAGTCGTTGTACCCAAGCGATCGACCAAGTGATTAAGCTGACACTTCAGCTAGCGGGACACTGAAGACGGAACAAAGTCGATGCATGCAAATATCAGTCGGATGCAAAAAAAACGATGCAAATCCGGGCGCTAATTAGGAGAGAATAGACCACCAACACAATGATGTGCAAAAACAGATCCTACACAACTCGTATGTAAGGACCTTTCACTTCACTTCATTGGTAGAAAAAACATAGGAAACTAATTGAATTTTAATCATATAGAAAAAATTAAGCCATTTGAAATAAATAATTAAATACTATATTTTTGTTAAAGTTTGTACGGAATAGGCAATTATATAAAGATTTTATTTTGCATGAAAGTTAGCGAGAGCTTTAACCTTTTAGAAAAATTTCTTTGAATATATCTTTCTTATCCAATTTCTGCGTTTTCCTTGTGATTTGTTCAAAAGATTAATCATTTATTTTTTATGTATTTTGCAATCTTCTATTTCACATTACATTTTTATAAAAAAACATGTGTTTTTTGATTGCTCCGTTTTTCAATCCCACGTTTCAAAGAGACCCTGACTTATTACTCCTTTGAAATGCATGATAAGAAAAACATGATGATAGAAAAATTAAAAAAATACAGAAATCTAAGGGTCATGTTTCTCTTATCCTATAATAATGGAAAACATAGGAAAAATAAAGAGGACTCCTTTGATAGCATTCCATGCAACAAACAAAGCAAAGCAAAGTTTTCAAGACATTGATCCCACAACGCTATGAAAAAATTCCTATCCTTCCCCATGAGTTAATGATTTTAAAAGGAAAATTTTATTAGGAAATTATTGAATCCTCTAAAACTTTTATGGCAATCCTCCAATTGTGATGGACCCTTGATCTCTTCTTCTTTTTGCATAGTCGATTGCAATTGTGTAGCACCAGTAAAGCTATACAGAATCATGTATACACATACAGTTATGCTTTGAAATTGAGAGTATATAGAAATTGAAGCAGTTTTAACTAGATTCTACTAGCTAGTAGCATCTTGGCTAGTGAATCCCAGATTGGGTTGACGAAGGGCAAGGGATGCGGTACGCTATATATAGGATAGCCCGCTATAGCTAGCTAGCTAGGCAGCGTACGTGCTGATCGGTCCGGCGGCGAGCATGGCAGGGGACGGTGCAAAGTGCTCCGACGAGGTGAGCGACGGCACCTACTTCATGGCCGGCGTGATGGCCGTGACAGGCCTCATGGCGACCGTCCTGGCGCTCTCCGGCATCTTCCATTGCGCGCTTCGACGCCTCGGGCAGCCAAGCATCATCTCGCACATCCTGGTATATACATATGTGCATGCGGCGGATTGATATATAGTAGTAATTAAATTCCAGAGAGAAAATCCAATTATATATTTATTATTGTGGCTCATTAATTGGCAGTGCAGGCCGGCGTGGTGGTCGGGCCGACGGTGCTCGGCCGCGCCGTGGACCTGCGGCGTCTGGGCATGCAGGACGCCGGCAGCGCGCTCAGCGACACCATCTACTTCGTCCGCATCATCTTCATGTTCTTCATCGGCCTGGAGATGGACCTCCGCTACCTCCGCCACCACCTGCGCCGCTCCCTCGCCATCGCTTGCGGCGGTTCGGGTCTCGGCCTCCTCCTCGCCGCGCTGGCGGGTCCCTTCTTCTACGGCCTCCTCCACCCCGGTCAGGGCCCCTTCAAGCCCGAGAAGCTCTACGCCTCCACCGCGCTCTTCATGCTCGTCCTCACCACCACCGCCTCCCCGTCCTCATCCGCATCGTCACCGAGCTCAAGCTTACAGGCTCCGAGGCCGGCCAGCTCGCCATCGGCGCCGCCTTCGCCAACGACATGGCCAGCCTCTCCGTCTTCAGCATCATGGTCGTCGGCACCACCGCCTACGGCCCCGACGGCCAGCCCACTCCCTCCTTCCCGGACACGTACATCATCCTGTCCATGGCGTTCACGGCGTGGCTGGCGGTGGTCCTGGCGGCCAGGGCAGCCAGGCTGCTCAATAGGCTCAAGCGTGGCCGCCGCTACGTCAGCAAGTACGAGCTCTGCGCCATGCTCCTGCTCATCATCGGCCTCTCGCTGCTCGAGCAGGTCTTCGGCTACAGCGCCTCCATGACCGCCTTCCTCATCGGCCTCGCCATGCCGCGCGACGGGCCCACGGCGCGCACCTTCGTCGACCGCCTCACCTACCCGGTGCACCAGCTCGTCATGCCGCTCTGCTTCGGGGCCATCGGCGCCAGGCTCGACTTCGCCGCGGTCGGCCGCTTCACGGCCAAGCAGTTCGCCGTCGCCGTCGCCTTCACGACGCTGCTCGGCGCAGTCGGGAAGGTGGGCGGCACGGTGCTCACCGGCCGCCTGCTGGGCATCTCGGCGCGGGAGTCGCTGGTGCTGGGCTTCCTGCTAAACGTCAAGGGCTACTGCGACATCCTCGCCATCAACTTCGGCAACCAGGCCGGCATCTGGGGCCAGACGGCGCAGGTGGTGCTGCTCCTCTCCTCCATCCTCAACACTTTCATGGCCGGCCCGGCTGCCGCGGCCATCGTCCGCCAGCAGCGACGCGCCTCCCGATACCGGTCGCGCTGCCTTCAGGACCTCAAGGTCGACCACGAGCTCCGCGTGCTGGTCTGCGTCCACGGCGCCGGGGGCGTCCACACCATGCTCACGCTCGCGGAGCTCTCCAAGGGCACTGCGCCGCTGGCCGTCTACCTCCTCCACCTCGCGGAGCTCATGGCCGCCCGCAAGTACGCCATCACGCATCTATACCATGACGCCGACGCCGACGACGACGAGTGGGGTTACGCCCGCGAGATCGAGCAGGTGGCCGCGGCGGTGAACGCCTTCACCTACGACGCCGGCGTGCCGGTGCGCCAGATGACCGCGATCTCCAGCCTCGGGTCCATGGACGCAGACGTGCGCAACGGCGTGGAGGACTCGCGCGCGTCGCTCGTGATCGTCCCCTTCCACAAGGAGCAGCGGTACGACGGGCGCATGGTGTGCCGGCGCGAGGGGCGGCGGCAGCTGAACCAGCGGATCCTGCAGCGCTTGCCCTGCACCGTTGGGATCCTCGTGGAACGCCGCCTCGGCGGCGGGGACGTGGTCGACGAGGGCGCGGAAGGCGTGAACCACGTGGTGGCGGTGTTCCTGGGCGGGCCGGACGACAGGGAGGCGGTGGCGTACGCGACGCGGCTGGCGGCGGAGCCGTCGGTGAGCGTGACGGTGGTGAGATTCCTTCCGGCGCGAGCGGGGGCGGAAGATCTTATGGAGGAAGCAGGTTTGGGCAGCACCAAGAGCCGGGCGCTGCGGCCTAGCGGTGGTGGCGCGATGGCGGTGGAGGAGGAGGACGAGGAGGCGATGGCGGACGAGGAGTTCATGGCGGACGTGTACGCGAGGTTGGTGTTGCCGGGACACGTGGAGTACACGGAGAGATACGTGAGCAACGGCGCGGAGACGGTGAATTCGCTGAGCAGCATGGTGGGGAAGTACTCGCTGTTCGTGGTGGGCAAGGGCGGCGGCGAGGGCGGCGGCGCGGCGGCCATGACGAGCGGCATGGGAGGCCTACTGGAGGAGGAGTGCCCGGAGCTGGGCCCCGTCGGGGAGGTGCTGGCCTCCGACGACTTCACGGGATGTGGCTCCGTGCTGGTGCTTCAGCAAAACAGCGTGCATGCGCATCACAGGATGAGGAGGTGGACCCACAATCATCATCTTCCCCTTGATTGCCAACATCACCACCGTATCGACATCCTCGGGACCTCCGGACCATCATAGTCGTCATAGCTAGCTAGCAGCCTAGCATCTTCTCCGATCTCTCTGTGCTAGCTCTGTCTCCGACTCTCCGGCCGCCGACCGCCGTGGAACAAATTAAATTCCGGGCCGGCAGTACGCTATGCCTGCAGCAGTGGCTGGGCGAGTGGGCGGGCTGGATTGGATCGAGTTACAGCGGCGTTGACACAAAAGATTTGCACCGCTCCATCTACAACTAATTAATAGCCACTGAAAATTCACTTGGTTTTAGGCTAAAAGTCATAGCGTTGAGTCATGGATATACGCCATGCTCCCACACACGCGTGGGCATACATGAGTATGTTCCACTAAACCGAGTCGATTTCAGACGTCAATGTTATTTTTTTCTCATCATGTAAATCTTCATACTATCTAACGATCTAGGGATACATATATGCTATGCTGGGACTAACTATATTCATAAAAAGATTTTTGGGATTACGCATTGTCAGAAACGCACTTCTCTAAATTACCCTCTAACAAGGCTTTGCTAAATATGCTATAATGTCTTTTAGGACGGAATTGTCTATTGGCTCATGGGCGAACCTATGAGATGGTCCGGGTGAGTCATGGCCCACTCAAAAGGAGGCCCACCTAGACCCCACCCATTACATTTTGTCTCCATCGCTGACGACGGTCCATCTCCTGTCGTCCTGTGCGCCGCATACGATTGGAGATTCCTAAATCCCGATCCTTAATGGTGATTCCTGGCGAGTGGCGATCCCGGCTCGGTTGCCCGGCTGTTGTTGCCTACTGCACCCAGCTGCTGGATGAGGTTGGAGCCGACGAGGAGCTAGACGAGGGTGTTGCGCAACAGGCAACTCCAATTCAGATTTTAGAGACCCGGTATGATGAGTATAGTAGATTTGAAAGGTTTATGGTTCTTGGTCTAAATGTTTTCCTTCTCTTCTCAAATTCATCCAAAATTTATGTAGAAAAATAGATATATATTTCGACTTTTAGTCGTCGGTAATTAATAATGTGTTACTAGCATGAAAACTGTATTTTTTTTGTGAATTTCTCAATAGTTTACATGCAGTCTTCGAGTAAATTTTTACAATTTTTAGTCAACTGGACATACATAGTTTACGAGAGTACGGGAACCAACGAATCCATTAACGAGTCTGCAACCAAGATCAGTTTCTTTGTATCAAATTTAGTTTTACATATTCCTAGTTGGTGTCTTTTAGTAAATTTTATACATATATATTAACCATATATATGTGGCATGTTAATTTTTCTCACTCGAACCACCCCGTTGACCTTCGCCTCGCCATCGTCGTCCTCGGCCCACCGAAACCTAAAATCGTAGGTCCGCCAATGCTTTGGCTACTTCTAACTACGCCTTGCTCCTTCTACAGCTTCTTCTCTTCTGCGCCTTGCTCCTTCCACAGCTTCTTCTCTTCTAACTCTAACCTGTGTGAACCAGATTGAGGAGAAGGTACATAGCAGCAACCGACGGCAAATGAAGCTTATTAGGGTTGGCCGGTGTTCTGGTACGTGAACACGGACACCACGGAGGACGGTTTAGGCCAACTGACAAGGCGCTCGTCGTCGGCATTTGATAAATTCACAAGCACATAAATACCGTTGTAGCATTTCACTCGAAAGTATTTCATGGATATCATTATTTTTTCACAATCAAGGCAGCAATGTAAATAATCGATTAATACATTCATAATCATGCTATATAATTAATATATCATAGTTTAAGTGGAGTAAATAATATGATGATGATGATAATAATAATAATAATAATTTAGTAGTGTGACACACATGAGATTCATTTCTATAAAAGATATACTACATAGTGGAGAAGGACAAAAGATATCTATGGTTCATATGTACTTTTATATTCATAATGTTTTAGTTTATATTTAATCTTACAAGACTAGTCCTTAGTTTTAGAGCATTATCGAGAGACCACTTTATGATGGTCTGCCAGCAGGGTTATTCTGTGAATATTTTGCCAATCGACAAGGTAAAGTGCTCTCGATCGTCTAAATATTCTGTGAAAGAAGAAAACTTTGAGCCGCCTTTCGAAACCAACACCCCAACCCACCCAAAAAAAATTATGTCAGTTTTCTTCAAAATTCAAATTCTGGCCGAACTGGTCCATCAAAAATCGGTATGTAATTTCAGAATCTTGTGCTCAAATTGTTGTAACAGGTAGTACTTTAATACTGTATACGGTGGAATGAATCGACACTGATCGAGTTTCCCAGCTTCTCACCGGATACTTCTTCGAAACAAGCTCACCAGTCATGAAGATCCAAGGTTATGATTAACTATCTATTACAACAAGGGTCTTAATCTACTAAATTGATTGACAAAGTACATGTGTGCATTACAACTGGAAAAAAATAAAATTAAAAAGAAAAGACGAGTACGATCCGCAGCGGTCAAAGGGAGAGACTGCCCTGCCGCAGTGTCCCGTGTGCTTAATTACCAGCCCGTCGACAGGGAAACAAGATGATCGTGGCAGTGGATACTTCTGGCAATCTTTCATCAAGTGCATAACAGAAAAACATATACTGGGCACAATCCCAAAATACCTGACCAGGGAAAAGATTATATATGATGTCAGTTTTTGCAAAAAGACCCCGTCGACGCCAGGAGACGCAGCCTTCGTCGTCTCGCGGGGCGACAGGGAGAGCTCGTGGACCGAGGTCGAGTCGACAGCTCCAGCACCGTTGTACAGTCGTCATCGACGATCAAAGAGCACGCGGATTCCGTGCTTGCGCCACGCGGATCAGTTTGGGCGGAACCTTCTCCAACAGTCATGTCGGTTCGCTCGTCGTCGCCGCCTGGGGCCTGGGCGCAGCAGCATCATGTCGCCGGTGTTCGCTCCCCGTCGCCGCCTGGGGCCCTGGGCGCAGCAGCAGCATGTCGTCGGAGTCCGCTCGCCGTCGCCGCCTGTAGATTAGCTGGACAGAGAGATTAGCGGGATAGAGAGACGTGGATGAGGAAGAACCATATTAATCTGCTTAAGGCCCTGTTTACTTTCAGTAAACTTTTGTAAAGTTTTGGGATTTTGAACACTTTTGAGAATTTTAGAAGTAAACAGGTAGGTGTAAAGTTGGCTTATAAAGTTTTTGGATTTGGGAGGTTTGGGAACAAAAAGTGTAAAATTTTCTTGGGAGAAGTACTACCCACAACTACCCCCGCGCAACAGCACTCCTCCCCTCGCCCGCCGCCCGCCCGGTGCCCTTGTCGCCCGTCCCCGCGCGCAGCCGAGGCCGCCGCCGCCGCCACCGAGGCCGCCGCCGACGCATCCACCGCCGCATCCGCCGGATCTCGACCGAGGTGGACGAGGCCGCCGTCCGCCGCCCACGCGCGCCCGAGGCCGCCGCGCTCGCCGCCGAGGCCACCGCCGTCCGCGAGGTGGACGAGGCCGCCGACGCATCCAGCCGCCGCATCCACCGGATCTGACGAGGTGGACGAGGCCGTCGTCCGCCGTCCGCGCCGCAGCCGAGGCCGCCGCCGCTCGCCGCTGAGGTGGACGAGGCCGTCGCATCCGCCGCGGCATCCAGCTGCTGTCAGATCTGGCCGTGGACAGAGAGGAAGAGAAGAATGAGGCATGAGGGAGAGGGGGAGAGAGAGGGGGTAAATTTGTATTTTTGGAGCATTCCAATATTTTTACACAGATGAAGGTAAACACCCCTCTTAGGTATAAACTTTACATCTAAAATTTTTTAGGTGTAAACTTTACATTCAAAATCTGAAAGTAAACGGAGCCTAATTCGTAGATTAGCAGGACAGAGAGAAGTTGAGATAGAGCAGTGTTGGAGAATTGTTGGAGAGAGCAGATAGAGATGAGATGGTAGTGTTGGAGCGCAGAGAGAGAGAAAGCAGAGAGAAAAGTTGAAAAGTTACTTTGCACTACATACATAGGTATCTCTGTGCAGAGCGTCTGCAATGGAGTGACCAGAGAATTCCAGAGAGAGACAGAGGTTGCTAGAAGCTTGAAAAGATGATCTTTTTATTAGTGCAAATGACTATGCTTAAGGAGGACTATTAAAACTGGGAAGATACCGTCATTACCGGTGACTTGTTACAGTTATACATGATATATATATATATATATGGGTTTTTTATTTGAGTAAATAAATTCAGTTGTGTTATTTAGACATGATTTTTTTATCAAGAAACAACAAAACGTTATATAGAGATCATGAATTTCATGTTTGATCATAGTTACGTATATACGTATATAGTTACGTATTCAAATAGTAATAGTTTACAGTTAAATAGATAATACATTATATGTTGCCTATTTAGCTGTCTGTATGTGTATTTTTTAAAAAATTTACAGTCAACAACTTTATCTGTAGGTTGTACATGTAAACACCTTGCTGCCAATCAGAAAACCAATCTAAGCAAGACCATGACAGAATCTATTGTGACATTTATCATTCAGAAAATCAAGATCTGGTCAACAGAACCCAAGCCGACTTTCACTGAAGCTAATAGTCAAAATGGTGGTCCAAAGTGCAACCAATAAAATGTCAAACTGGCAATTAAGAGTTGTACCTGTTATAATGGCTGATCTGGGAGCACTAGTATAGTTTAAAAGATACTCCATATTGGATTTGGGCTTGCAAAACTTCTTCTACTTCAAAAATTCAAATTTACACTTTGCAAATAGTTCAAAGAGGAAACCATCATACATGCTTATCTAAAGTAATTATCAACTAGCTATGGTCTCAGATAGGGATCTCTTGAATGCAACTCGATGGTCAGGTACCCCATCCTGTTCCCTTCTATCCTCAAACCACTTAACAATGGCCTTCCGTGGAAGGTTTGTCACCTGAACTATGCTGCTAATCATTGTATTCTGGATCAAATGCAAGAACAAAATAAACGTCATACAATACAATAACAAACATAAAATTTAAGCAATGAAGCGAAATGTACTCCACTGAATGAAAAGGATGATCACAATGGAAAATTCACTTACTGTGGGGCGTTTGGTTCGGGAGTAGACCCTTTCTAATGTTTCGAGCTGCACCTTTTTTAATCTTTTCTGTGAAGACCATTTTGCACACATGACATGAACAGGAAGTTCCGTCTGTGGGTTGGTTTCAGTGACATCAGCATCATCAACTACTGGAGACGACTCTATTTCCTTGATTTCAGGTTTAGAAGGGGCTTCATCAGGCAAAGAATCAGACATGAATAGAAGTTTTGGAGGTGGATTACGGAGCAATTCAATGACCAAACTCCTATCCAGGCCTAGCTCCCCTGCAAGATTCTTTATCTGCAATGGAAAAAAATCATATAAAACAACAGAAAAAAGACCTTCGGTAGATATAGACCTATTACTACTATAAGGGAGTGCTTCCTACAAACAGAAACTATACAGATTTCAGAAATGGAAATTAAATAGAATCCAAGTGGATATTTATCTACTTACACTAATTTTACGGCGACCTATTTTCAGAGCACGAGCCAGCCTCTTAAGTTGCCAGTTTTTCAGCTCTGGCTGTTCGATTTCATCTGTTTTTTCATCATTCCCATAACCCTCAGAGCCTAATGACGAATCCTCTGCAGATTCATCAGCATCACCAATATCCCTGATTGCTTCTGCCAACTCCTGCTCAAATCTTGCCATATCTTCTTCTGAAATTCCTTCGTCGTCATCATCCTCAACAGACAAATCATCATTCTTGAGATCTTCTTCCAACTGCTTAAAAAGTGTTTCCAACGTGTCATCGTCGTCTTCACTATCACCGCCAATGTCATCCTCTGCTACAACCTCCTCATTATGAATTTTATTCTGCAATACACAACACCTTATCAGCAAGCCTTCCAGCCACAGCTTATGTGAGGGAACATTTAGGGGACAGACACATAATCTCAAACACATCCTTTACGACAGATTCCGAGATAAATATATGCATGCAACAAACAATAAATCGATAATATTCTCCAACTACAGAATAAGATAAGGTCAGTACAATAAGGGCGCCATCTCATCTACACTAGTAGTCTACTGTAAAAACCTAGGGGTTTAGAGGAGGAAGCAGTAATTGCGAAGTGACCTTGTACTTGGAGGGCCTCCGGCAAAGGGCGCAGCCGACGCCCCGCAGCGAGCAGCTTTGGAGCGGCCACACCCCGAAGCACCGGGTGGATTCCACCGCCCCGAACACTAGCGCCCCAAACACTGTCGCGGGCACGGCGAGCGACGCCACCATCGCCGCCATTTCCGTGAGCTCTCTTCGGACGTTTTTGCCTTTTTGTTCCCCCTTCTGCCCTTCGAGGTTGTTTGGTTTCGCGGAGTCCAAAATCCAAATGGGCCGCGTCTCTTTCACGTGGGCCCGTTTTGTCCTCAGTTAAGGCTGGCCTGTAAATGAAAATCCCAGCCCATCTACATATATGGGCTGGGAGCTTTAGTGGGCCGAACTCTAAGAGAGAAATGGAGGCTCACCTGGCAGTGTAGTAGTAGTTGGCCGGGAATAAGTTCACTTTAGATCCCTCAATCTGTCCCCAAGTCTCAAATTTGTCTTGAACCAAAATACCATGTATAACCCATCCCCAAACTCACAATACCGTGTCAACTTTGGTCACTCGGCAGTATAATGACCGGTTTTAGCTGATGTGGGGTGAGTGGGACCCACCTGAGCCGCACATGTCAGTGGCCAACTTTTTTCCCTCCTCTCCCTCTCCCTCTTCCCTTTCTCTTCCCCATCTCTCCAGGGCAGTGTGCGGCGCGTGGTAGCCGACGGGAGAGGAGCGACGTGGCGGCCAGCGGAGGCAGCGGTGGAGTCGTCCTCGTCCTCGCTACCTGCCATCACCCAAGACATGGTCAAAGCGTGCGGTGTCGCCGTCGATGATGCATTGGATGTAGGGATCGAGGGGGTCGGAGTTTTAACCACCGACCCTCACAACATCTGTGGCCAAGCCAAGCAAAACCTTCCAAAGTCCTTCTGTCCCCGCAACCCCCCTCAAGACGGCTTCTTGAATGCCCTCGACTGCCGCCACGACCGCTCCCTCTTCCTCAACCTTGGGAAATCCTCGGGGCACCATCATCTCCTCCTTTTGGGACCCTGTGACGTGTCGCCAATGGGAGATGACCGATCCATGCTCCTCTCTGTCCCTATCAGGCGCGGTGCTCTGCACCGCCAACAGCTACAACCACATCGATTGCTCGCGGTGGCCCGTTCCTCGTTGTTGTCGTGATCACTGACACAACAGAAGACGGGGTCACGCGCGCGTGGATGTACTCGTCGAAGACCACCGCTGGACCGCTTTGGCCTCCCGCGCCGTCGTCAACACCTACATCCGTCGGCAGTAGCAGGGCGTCCTCATCGACGACACGCTCAACTTCAACCTTGTCGAAGGCGTCCTACGATATGACATGGTCGTGCATTGCCATGAGCCATAAGCCTATCAAAGATTGTCTAGAGATCCTTGCTAAATTTCTTGAATATAAGGATCTGCCAGAACTTTCTGCCCTGAGCTATAAGCCTATCAACAATTGTCAAGCAATCCTTGCTATTTTTCTTGCATATAGGACCTTCAGGTTGTTTTGTGTAGGAACAGATAAGCAAAGGAAAAATATCATCAAGCCCTCAACTCAACAGGTTTTGTGGAGAGTGAGCAATACATTGACTACTAGTTGCCCTAGCAACAAACACCAGTTCCTCATGCAGTATTAGACATATAATTGATGCCATGGATCAGTGAGAGTTAACAATATTTCATCAATTTATATATAATTATCAAGCGGCCCACTAATGGAGAAAAAAGTGCAAGCATGACGAGTCATACATATGATATATCTAGACATTACACAGTGGAATTCAGATGAAACCGACTGATAGAATTGCCACCAATGGTGGTACATAAATGGTACTCTTTGCAGTTAGTGGTGTATCATTTATGAATATATACACGGCGTCTTGGTACAGGATCAACCTCCATGTCTTGTTATCACTCCCAAATGTTCTGCAAGATAATCTCAAAGTTTTGTAAGCCTTATTTTGTTTAGTTCGTCTGCCTATGGTTCAGGTCTCAGGGTAATTATTAAATTAAATTGCCTCATGTGACCTATGCAGTGCTTGACTACTTGTGTCTTATTTTGGATCTCGTAATGTATAAATGCTCAGGACATCACAACTATCTCTGCTTCTCTGACATATTCTCAGGTAGTCCACTTGGAGTTGAGAGCTAGTGCGAATGAATTTTGTGCAAACCATTACAAGTTTATATGGAGAACGCATACTATGTGATTTATGCAAAATTAACACAAGAAACTTCTCCAAACTATGTGGTGCATGTTATTGTTACTTATGATGTACCTAACAGGGTACTGAAGGAAAATTTAATTTGTGGTGCGCAGACTCTTACAACAACTAGTAAAATGGAATTCACATACGTTAGTAAATTGAATTTATATCTCCTATCCTATCATGACATGCATCCGACCAGCCGGCGAGAATGCAGACAGACAAGGTAACCGTAACAGGCGAAAGAAAAGGAGTAACCAATCTATATATCCATAAGACGAGACGGGACAGGAATTGCGGAAAGCAGGAGTAGTAAGTCTAAGGGGATTAAGAGGGAGGGGTTGGTTGTTTGCCGTACCATTTTGGTGTCGGCACCATTGGCTGGCTTGCCCTCTCCGTCCCCACCAGATCCAGATCCAGAGGCAGCGCCGTTGGGCCCCTGCGAATCGGCGGCTGCGCGCGCGAGGCGGAGGCCGACGAAGCGGGTGCGGTGCGAGGGGAAAGAGACGAGCGGTTGTGACGCTCGGCGGGTTTGCGGCCGTGGCGACGGCGAGTGGGTAGCCCTAGAGGTAAGCAGGAGGGAGGGAGACATGGCGTGGCGACCGCGGCGGCGGCGGCGGCGGCGAGGCTTTGCCCTTGTGCTGCTGCTGCGCCCCGCCAATGTGGATAACAAACACGCAGCATTTCAGATCCACGGTGCCTGTCCTGTCGCTCTTCAACGGCCACGATCTGCCTCGTTTTCAGGATTCTTTTGAGCTTACATCAATCCTCAAATTACCTATTAATTTCGACCTTTTCATTTAACTTAGAAAATTACCCGCGCGATTGCAAAAGTTAAAAGGACAAAAGGGGAGTTTATTTATATATTCTAGCGGTATATGTATTTTGGTGCATGCGAGGAGGCGACATGAAAAGAGTGAAAAATAAGATGGCCAATGGCCACTTGAAGAAAATATAGGTGAGGACTTAATGTCTCGTGTCACTGGGACAATAACATGAGGTCCATCAGCGGTGCAACCACGTCAAGGAGGATGTCTCTCAACCCAACCTAACATCGTAACAATTAATGGATGTGAACTATCTAGGAGCTATCACACTGTGGTCTGAGGAGACCCAATGTCATTGATGATGTTGAGGGCGTACTCAAAGTCTCAAAGACAATCGACCATATGAAGTCGTTGTACCCAAGCGATCGACCAAGTGATTAAGCTGACACTTCAGCTAGCGGGACACTGAAGACGGAACAAAGTCGATGCATGCAAATATCAGTCGGATGCAAAAAAAACGATGCAAATCCGGGCGCTAATTAGGAGAGAATAGACCACCAACACAATGATGTGCAAAAACAGATCCTACACAACTCGTATGTAAGGACCTTTCACTTCACTTCATTGGTAGAAAAAACATAGGAAACTAATTGAATTTTAATCATATAGAAAAAATTAAGCCATTTGAAATAAATAATTAAATACTATATTTTTGTTAAAGTTTGTACGGAATAGGCAATTATATAAAAATTTTATTTTGCATGAAAGTTAGCGAGAGCTTTAACCTTTTAGAAAAATTTCTTTGAATATATCTTTCTTATCCAATTTCTGCGTTTTCCTTGTGATTTGTTCAAAAGATTAATCATTTATTTTTTATGTATTTTGCAATCTTCTATTTCACATTACATTTTTATAAAAAAACATGTGTTTTTTGATTGCTCCGTTTTTCAATCCCACGTTTCAAAGAGACCCTGACTTATTACTCCTTTGAAATGCATGATAAGAAAAACATGATGATAGAAAAATTAAAAAAATACAGAAATCTAAGGGTCATGTTTCTCTTATCCTATAATAATGGAAAACATAGGAAAAATAAAGAGGACTCCTTTGATAGCATTCCATGCAACAAACAAAGCAAAGCAAAGTTTTCAAGACATTGATCCCACAACGCTATGAAAAATTCCTATCCTTCCCCATGAGTTAATGATTTTAAAAGGAAAATTTTATTAGGAAATTATTGAATCCTCTAAAACTTTTATGGCAATCCTCCAATTGTGATGGACCCTTGATCTCTTCTTCTTTTTGCATAGTCGATTGCAATTGTGTAGCACCAGTAAAGCTATACAGAATCATGTATACACATACAGTTATGCTTTGAAATTGAGAGTATATAGAAATTGAAGCAGTTTTAACTAGATTCTACTAGCTAGTAGCATCTTGGCTAGTGAATCCCAGATTGGGTTGACGAAGGGCAAGGGATGCGGTACGCTATATATAGGATAGCCCGCTATAGCTAGCTAGCTAGGCAGCGTACGTGCTGATCGGTCCGGCGGCGAGCATGGCAGGGGACGGTGCAAAGTGCTCCGACGAGGTGAGCGACGGCACCTACTTCATGGCCGGCGTGATGGCCGTGACAGGCCTCATGGCGACCGTCCTGGCGCTCTCCGGCATCTTCCATTGCGCGCTTCGACGCCTCGGGCAGCCAAGCATCATCTCGCACATCCTGGTATATACATATGTGCATGCGGCGGATTGATATATAGTAGTAATTAAATTCCAGAGAGAAAATCCAATTATATATTTATTATTGTGGCTCATTAATTGGCAGTGCAGGCCGGCGTGGTGGTCGGGCCGACGGTGCTCGGCCGCGCCGTGGACCTGCGGCGTCTGGGCATGCAGGACGCCGGCAGCGCGCTCAGCGACACCATCTACTTCGTCCGCATCATCTTCATGTTCTTCATCGGCCTGGAGATGGACCTCCGCTACCTCCGCCACCACCCTGCGCCGCTCCCTCGCCATCGCTTGCGGCGGTTCGGGTCTCGGCCTCCTCCTCGCCGCGCTGGCGGGTCCCTTCTTCTACGGCCTCCTCCACCCCGGTCAGGGCCCCTTCAAGCCCGAGAAGCTCTACGCCTCCACCGCGCTCTTCATGCTCGTCCTCACCACCACCGCCTCCCCGTCCTCATCCGCATCGTCACCGAGCTCAAGCTTACAGGCTCCGAGGCCGGCCAGCTCGCCATCGGCGCCGCCTTCGCCAACGACATGGCCAGCCTCTCCGTCTTCAGCATCATGGTCGTCGGCACCACCGCCTACGGCCCCGACGGCCAGCCCACTCCCTCCTTCCCGGACACGTACATCATCCTGTCCATGGCGTTCACGGCGTGGCTGGCGGTGGTCCTGGCGGCCAGGGCAGCCAGGCTGCTCAATAGGCTCAAGCGTGGCCGCCGCTACGTCAGCAAGTACGAGCTCTGCGCCATGCTCCTGCTCATCATCGGCCTCTCGCTGCTCGAGCAGGTCTTCGGCTACAGCGCCTCCATGACCGCCTTCCTCATCGGCCTCGCCATGCCGCGCGACGGGCCCACGGCGCGCACCTTCGTCGACCGCCTCACCTACCCGGTGCACCAGCTCGTCATGCCGCTCTGCTTCGGGGCCATCGGCGCCAGGCTCGACTTCGCCGCGGTCGGCCGCTTCACGGCCAAGCAGTTCGCCGTCGCCGTCGCCTTCACGACGCTGCTCGGCGCAGTAGGTGGGCGGCACGGTGCTTGCCGGCCGCAGTTATCACACAATCAGATAATCCATCAGTTTAAGCTATTTTTCATGGCGTCACCTTTTATTTTTACTTACAGGCGAATTAAAATACAAACGCTTCAAAAATATACCAAGGGATTCCGGGTATGAGCCTCCCGTAAAAATAGATTTTTCTTGGTGGTCACTATTCTTTACGAATAACTTAAGCAACCGTCACCGAAAATCGATTTTCACTGGCGGTAGCTAAAAAGCATTGGCGGAGCTACAGCCACCCTGCGGCAGCGGCGCACCAACCCCCCCGGCCCATGGGCAGGATTAATCCTGGATTAGCGCAGCAGACGTCGTTTCCTTTCCTTCGTAGACGCGTCGCTTCGGTTTCTTGGGTATAGACGAAGACGCCGCCGCCGCTCGATCTAGCGCCAGACGCCGCATACACTGACGCGGTCTGGAGGAGCAAAAGCCAAACCGAGAACGCGACGCCGCCGAGCCGTCGACACCGCCGCGCCACGCCAAAGCCAAACCCTAAGCCGCACGATGGTCCAGGTCGTCCAGGGCCGGCGACGGCCGCCGCGCCGTCGCGCCGAGTGCGACGCCGCCGCCACCGACTATTAAAAGGCGTAGACCTGACAAGAAGAAGAAGTAACATATTGCTCTTCAACTATTATGGATACATAATTTTTAAATTCTATGTTAAGAAATTATACTCATTTATTTTATGAATCTCTATATGTTTTTTATCTTAATTGTGTTTTATAATTTATATACTTGTGTATGACATGGTAATTTATCACGTCAAAAAAAATTAGATAATGGACCATCATAGTTGTAAATCCTGACTACGCCACTGCTAAAAAGCTCCGCTCGCTCACAAAACTATTGTCACCTTACTATAAAAGCCCATGGCCCACCCCCCACTTGCCCTTAGCCTCTCTCCCTCCTCTTTCGATACCTTCTTTCTCCACCTTTCTCCCACCGTTCTTTCTGTTTCCTTTGGCCCTCTCCGTCGCTACCGGCTGTCATTTGCCTCCACAGTTGTCGTTGCCCAATATCGTCGTCGCATCGACCAATGAGGAGGTCAAGACCGTCGGATCTGGCGACTCTGTCCTCCCCGTTGGTGGATCCGACTGGCCTGAGCGGGCCAAGCCGGGCGACGATGACGATGAGGAGGACCAACGACGAGACTAGAGCCAAGACCACCAGATCCGATTGTAATGATACTTGGGACCGTCAGATTTAACGGCAGCTGTGGTCCATGGAGACGGCGGCCCTCAGTGGTGACAACTCTTTGTGCAGGATCGACGAGGACGACCCTCGATGGCGATAGCTTCCCTCGTAGCTTGGGGACAGCAACCCTCGATGGCTAAGGTTGCAGCCACCTCGAGGTCGCGGCCAGCTCAGTGATGGCGGTGACGACAACAATGCACCTCGGGTGCTAGCTACGATGACCTTGACGTCCATATCCAGGAGGCGATGTGCAAGGGACGCCAGATCCGAAGCTCGTGTGCTAGCTGCGATGACGACCTTCTGCTCGGCGATGATGACGACGACCTTTTGCTGCTTCTGCCAACCTTAGGGTAGTCCCAATGCTTAGAAACTATGCAGTTTCCATGGTGACACATCGATAAAATCATATATAGAAACTAACTTATACAATAGGTGATTTCTTTAAGTAATAAATGCTACTGTATTTCTCTCTCTCCTTTATCTTTTTCTTTCCATTGTGAGGTGCTCTCTTTCCTTTGCTTTGGCTAGTGCGGTGCGGGGACGAAGCGGCCGGCCGTGCGGCGGCGCGGGGACGACGCAGGACGGAGGCGGCCGGCCGCACGGCGCGGCACGGACGGGGAGGCGGCCGACTGCAGTGCGGCGCGGGGATGGAGGCGGCGGTGGGCGCGGCGCGGCGCGGGATGGAGGTGGCCGGCGCGGCGCGGCGCGCGGGATGGAGGCGTCCGGTCGGCGCGGCACGCGCGGGACGAGGGCGGCTGGCGGCGTGGGCACGGGACAACGCGGACGGGAGGCGACCCTGCGCGGGCGCGAGCACGGGACGGCGCGGCCGGGAGGCGACCGATCGACGTGGGCGCGAGCGCGGGGACGGCGTGGGCGGGAGGCGACCGCCGACGCGAGGAAACCAATAGTTTCTCCCCAATGCGCGCGCGGTGGTTTCTTCGTGTCTCGAATCTAGCGAAGATGTGGTTCCCTGATGAAGGAATCGTTTCTACTTTTTCTTATCTCTCTCTTCATTAACTGTTGTGTCACCTCAGCAAAGTGATAACATAACATCTCATTTAATAAAGATAGAAACCACTCATTTAATGTCATTGCGACTGCCCTTCCCTTAGGGATTTGGGGGTGCTTGTGTTGATGCATGTGGAGGGATGCTGCTGTGGGGATTTGGGGGGTTAGGGATTTAGGACAGTGATTGTGAATCCTATTTTTTTTTCTCCTAAAAACATTTTCGCTCGTGGGTCTCTTTAACTGGCCGCCTGTGAACGTTGATTTTCCTGGCGGCCGGATGCCCGCTAACGAAAATTCATCATTGTCACTGGTCATCGCTGGCGGCGCCACCGGTCACCAGCAAAAACCTGTTATGGCCATCAGCAAATCCTGGTTAGTACATAGTTTTTTTATACGAGTTATGTGATCCAAAGTCATCATATGAATGGTACTCTAATTAGGCGTGAGATTGCCGTTAGACAACTAATGACTTTCTACCAATATAATTACTTTCTCTCTATATGTATATAAACATGGACGAAGCTAAAAAAATTACCATTTGTCTCGTGTATATATATATATATATTTCCACCTAAATTTTGTTTTGCCTGGCTATTTTGCATAAAACCCCTTAGAGTTTTTTCAAAATTAACCCGTAGTCCGTCTGGCTATTTTAAAAAACTCAATTAAAGAAGAAAAATGGGTTATTTTGCGTAAAAACCTTTGACTGTTTATAAAATTAACTCAGTCTCAATGTTAAAAAGAAAGAGAGGGCTTGATGAAAAAGACTTTCTATGTCCCTCTCTTCTACTTCCATCCACGTCGCGCCTGCGTCCCTCCCTCCCGACGCTACTTAGAGCTCCCACGCTGCCGCCTGGACCTTTGTCCTCCGCCTGCTTTCCTCTCCGCATCGTCGTCCCGTTGCAACGCACGGACACTTTATATATATATATATATATATATATATATATAACACAATTAATAATCTAGTTACATCCGTGAATGAAGACATGCTTTGGGACAAATATTTTGAACCTTCTCTCCCATGCACGAGAGAGGAGCAATGTAACGTTTCCTCTGCATGTAAACTAAATTAGTAGATAGAATTAGATAAAATACGATCTATACGACTACCACGAGACCATGGATGAGTGGAGGATACCACTTACCACCGAGCGGACCGAAAATAATGACAAATAGTTTACATCTATATTTGTATATCTGAGTGATGCAAGATGGGTCAGTTGTACATTTCTTTCATTATGAGTAGCGACAGTGAGAGAAAGAATCCGTGCTTATTTGAATTGCAAAAACAAAAAGTACAAATTAGACGAACCATTTTTTGTCATCAAGTAGTCATGGTTGATTTAACTAAGTTTCATTTGATTCTGGTGATGTAAATCACATTGAACTAATTGATTATAGTTTATACGACGAAACTATATTCCTCTATAACCGGATTACATGTTAGAAATAAACTTTCCTATAAAAACATCAAAATTTGTACACTGCACATACTAAATTAAATTTATATAATTATGGGCTTCGTTCAAACAAATATATTTTTCAAGAAAACAATCAAACATGAGTTAGCGGTAGTTTATTATTTACTTGATGCAAAAGTCGATTCATCATATGAACTTAGTCTATGTTCTTTCAAAAGTCAATGAATGAATTGTTTTTAGATATGTCAAGAAAAATAGACCCCTAAATCTATGACTATCATTTTCACCTAAAATTTTCGTCCGCCTAAATATTTTACAGAAAACCCTTTGAGTGTTTATAAAATTAACCTGTAGTCTCAATACTAAAAAAGAAAGAGAGGACTTGGATGAAAAAAGACCTCCTACGCCCTTCCCTCCCGTCCCCATCCACATCGCGCCCCGCGCTGCACCAGCGTCCCTCCCTCCCGTCGTTGTTCGGAGCTCCCGCGCCATGCCTGCGCAGTCTTACTATTCAACACTATAAAAGCCTGCGCATATGCATGGATCACCTTCCCTAGTTGTTCATTCATAAAAGACAGTTAAATTTTACAACACGTATTTATATTGTGAATTCCATATATGTAAATTTGTTATATTTACAGTAATTTTAAAATCCTACACTATAAATCTCCAATCTTACACGGTAGTTTTCTCATATGGTCAAGAAAATCACTTTTCTAAGCAACACCACAAAAAAGATAACATGTGCAGAATCAAACTACACGGATTCTGACGTCAAACTTCCCAATCCGAAAAGCATGCAAACTCATCGCAAATCACCCTGTAAATCACCATCTAAAAACGACTATATATAACGGCAAAGAAAATGAGGCGTCATATGTATATATATAGAAAAAATTGTTCTTCTCCACATGACATCATAATCTACCCCCGAGAGTCCGAGACATGGCTAATTAATTAAGCAAGCGCCACCGTTACTGAGCAACATGTTGCCATACCCTTTCTCCACCATAGAGGAGATCAAAGAAACCCACGATGACACAAAGATAAATTGCGATCTTGGATAACCTTCTCATATAATATGCACGAAGGCAGGCATTGGAAGGCCCAACACATTATACTCACTTTGCAGACGTGAGTAGTAATTCATTGGTGAAATGCACAAATCTTCAACCAGATTGAAGGGGAAATTTGACAGTTTTTTCCCTATAAATATAATCAATCATTTTATAGAAGTTGAGTATGGTTGGATTCTGTAAGAATACACTGATTATTTGCCTGCGCGATAGATGAGATTAGAGAGAAGGATGGGGATCAAGATCAATTTCCTCCTGGTCCGATTGCATATATAGGGTACCAGTTGTATATTTTACGTCTCGCAACACACACATGTGTAGTCGTGCTTGAAACGATAGTCGATTAACAGCCACTCCGAGAGGCTCAGACACATGTAGGGGTATATATTTGGGTCTTGCAGCATCAAGCAAGGATATGCAAAGTTAGCCGCTGACACAAACAAACAATTAAGCATGTGTTGCGGATCACAGTACATCTGAAGTGGATCGAGTAACAAAATATGGCGGAATGGGAAGCCAACCGACTTGCTAGAGACTCACGGACAGCCAACCCAATCCAATTAGTGGTCCCCAATGGCTGCCTCTATCTGTTTAACGCTTAAGCTGCTGCTGATCAAGTGGATGAGCTTCTTCGGTGGGAGCTCTGCTTGGGAGGCTGCTGGATCAGAGCAGCCATCTCCGTCTTAAGCTGCATAGTTTGTTATTATTAGTAATAATTTATTGTTATTATATAGTACTACTGGTAAATACTAGAAGGATTCGATGCACATACTACATCCATATATAAAAAGGGAGATGCATGGATGGATTGGAACTGTAGAAGTAATGGATCAATTTATTATTAGGGAAGGGAATACGAAGTTAACTTGTTTGCAGTGCCTCTTGAGCTTGAGGTTCTCATTCACCAGCCGCCGAACTTCCTTCTCCAGCTCCTGCACATACGCCTATATATCCACGCACGCCCATGCAAATTAGCTGGAGTACTAGCTAGTGAAAACCATACTAGTATCTGTACAAATAAACACTGCTCCGGCCATCTGAGAGACTATCACTAGTATCTACTCATACTCCTAGTGTGTGTATGAGATATAGTACTGTACTCCTATATGCCATCCTTTTACTAGCTAGTAACAAGGAAGGAGTTAATAGATATACCCTCTTCCTTGCCCTGGAGCGCAGCGCGGACTCCCTGTTCTTCATCATCCGGATGGTCTTGCGCTCCTCCTCCTCCTCCTCGTCGCCGCCGCCACCGCCGCCACCGCTGCCACCGCCTATGCCCACCTGCAGCAGCAGATCCAGCTCCTCGGCGCCGCCCACGCCGAGGGACAGATGGGGAGCACCATCGGCCGCGCTGGTGCCGGCGCTGGAGATGGACAAGAAGGAGCTGCAGCTGCTCAGGCTTAGCTGCGGGCTGCCCACGCCGCCCAGTTGCTCCCCCATGCCTAAGCTACCTTAGGATGCCTCTTTCTTTCTTCTTCTTCTTTTGGCTGAGCTAGTGTTACTACTAGTAGTGCTAGAGTGAGTCTAGAGTATTCCTCTTCCTTTGGCTTTGGTAATGTTCAAAGCCAGCAGTTATTCCGGTTGTCTTGCAGGATGGTTGATGATGATGCCAATTATAATGTGGACTTTACGTGTGGCTACACCTTTGCTACCTACCTACCTTATCGAATCGAGTAGCAAGGCTAGCAGCTACTCCTAGATGACCAAACCAAATCTCCGCTTGTCCTTCCGGTGCATGCCTTCTTGTGATGTGCCCCACAATTCTCTCTGGTTAGCCGTGTCCACTGAGGTCCCTTTGATTCGCAGTCTAGCAAAAGCAAAGGAATTGAAAACAAAAACACATGAATTAAAGTGGTATGCCTTTTCTAATCCTACACTGTAATTAAGGACTCGTACGTTTGAAACATATGATTGAACAAAATATAGAGGAATACGAATGTAAGTGAAAAATTAGCAAAAACACGTAACAAATATAAAAGGCAAAATTAATTCCATAGCACCGAAAGTTTATGTTTTTGGTTCTATAACACCGAACGTTACCGGTTCACTCACGGAAAGTTTTATCCATTCATTTTTAGCACTTCCGTCACTTTTGTGCCTGTTTGTCGTTCGCTTTGACCATGAGTGACTCAGCCACGCATGCAAGCGAAAAACGGAGCGAGTTAATAGAAGATGCGTTTGTTTCTGTCACCGTCTGTTCGATCCGGCGTCGCTTTTGTGCACCGCCGCCCGCCCGTGGTGATCCATGCTGCTGCCCCCAGGATGGAAATAAACATTTCAAAAAAGAGATTGGTGATCGATGGGGTGCTAGCTAGCAGGAGGTGCTCAGGTGTACGTCGTCGACTGACGGATGATGTCGCTAGATTGCTGTTCGTTGGAAGAGGAGATCCTGCTAGGCATGGATGGAGAGCCGTGTTAACAGGACGGAGGAGCTCCTGCTGGAGACGTGCTGCTCAACTGGGTGGCGGCAAACAGCGCGAGGCTGAAGCGACGAATAGAACAGCGGTGGCGGCGGCGGCGGCAGCGGCAGCGTAGGCGAGGGCCGAATCGTGGCAAGCGAGGGGACAGACTGGGAGGGAAGAAGGCCCACACATAAGGGCAAGGAGTTCAGTCTAGTTTGCTGACTCATTCCTGGCCAAAGCGAATGACAAACGGCAGAAAAATGACGGAAGTCCTAAAAAGGAAAATGGAGGGAACTTTTAACAACTTAAAGTAAATCGATAACTTTCGATGTTGTCAAAGTAAAGGGTCCGTTTGGTAGGGCTCCTGATTCTATGATTCTCTGATTCTAGATTTTGATTCTCTAGAATTATATTCTGGAGAGAATCAGAATCGATATAATAAAGTAATAATTAGAACAATATTTTAGGTGATTTTTAGGTGATTCTCGAGAGAAACCGGTTTCGGTGATTCGGGGAGAAACCGCTTTTTAGGTGATTCTCACTCCCTATGTAAAATTGAATCACTTGAAATAATTCTTCTCGAATCATTACAAAATAACCCGTTTGGCAGAATTTTACGATTCGTTGAGAATCGGGAGAAAATCCCTACCAAACAGGCCTAAATCGATAACTTTCAGTGCTATAGAATCAAAAGTATGAACTTTCATTGCTCTATAACCAATTTTGCTAATATAAAAATATCGTTTCAATAAATTATAGGAAAAATAAAAAAAATGAACGAGAGAGATAGACTTAAGGAAGTTAGCAAGATGCTCCACAACACAGCCATCTCGCCTCCGTAGGGCACACCGGCTTTTCACTGTCCATGCTCGCCTTCAACGCCACTGGCAACCATGCCAATGTTGCCATAAGCCATTCTCCTCATCTCCTCCACCCACCCACGCGTCGTGCTCATCACCGTCAGCGAGAGCCTCCTTCAGGGATCCGTATCTCTTGCCAGAGACAGACCGGATCCGATCGAAAGGACGTTGGATCTTGCCAATCAAGCGTCAGATCTAGCAGCCCCTGTCGTTGCCTCCATGGTCACTACCTCGCCATCCTCATCTGCTGCTTGTTGCGCCATAACATGTTGGCTCATCCCTCCACCGCTTACCGGCCTCACCTCGCCGGATTTGGCAATGGAGATCCAGATCTGGCAGTGCCACCTCTGTCTCTCTGTTTACTTCGGAGCCCCATTCACTAGAGTGTATTTGGGAGGAGAAAGGAGCCCCGTCGCCCCCGTCCTAGTAGCTGCTTGGCTTGCTGGTGAGCCGCTCATGCGACGGCGAGGTGAGGAGAGGAGGAGGCGGATTGGCGGCTGTGGACGCTGAATCGCCGTCCAGGTCGCCCCTGGGGCTGGGGGTGACGCGGAGGCTGGGATATCATATTATGCTTTATGCTATACCATTGTAGACATGGTTCTTAGCATTCGTGAAAGGAGAGAACAATGAAATGATAGCCCTTGCACAATCAATATAAATATACAATGTAATCTATTTAGCTGATTTCATTAGAGGGATACATGTGATGGATGGTTCACGAATTTTCACTGTCTTCCGTCGACTTGCAATATTCATTGCAATTGCAGTTAGATGTAACTTCTTTTAAAATCTTCGGCTTCCCAACTAGTCTAGATTTTCACCTAAATAAAGTAGAAGCCAAAAACAAAAAAAGCCCAATTTTCTTGATTTTTTCAGCTGTTTTTTAAATCTAACCTACTCAAACGGAGCTTTAGATGATGCAGTTGGAAAACAAGACACAGTGGGCTAAGCTCGGTAACTAGGATGGACAATTGGGTCGAGCCACCCTTGATAGAAATAACCTCCAAACCAAAAATAATTTGAGGTGCGCTGCCTTAGGGCTCATTTGGTAGGGCTCTTGATTCTGTGATTTTCTGATTTTAGATTCTGATTTGTTTGAATTAGTTTTGGAGAAAATCGGAATCGGTATAATAAATTAATAATTAGAACAATATTTCAAGTAATTCTTGGGAGAAATTGGTTTCAGGTGATTCTAGAGAGAAACTGATTTTCAGGTTATTCTCACTCCTTATGTAAAATTACTGAATCATTTGAAGTGATTTTTCTCAAAATCGATTATAAAATAATCCGTTTAGAAGATTCTACTGATTTCTTTTGAAAATCAGGGTGAAAATTCCTACTAAACAAGGCTTTGATCAGAATGAACGATTAATCTGGGCTTAATTGGGTCTAGCAAAGTTAAGAATGAACAGAGATACAAGTATAATTGGAAGTACAAATCCGATCATGGTAATATAGGATATAACTACATTTGGATTGGACATCGTGCTAGCGCGCGATGCGGGATTTCCGGAAAAAGGAAAATACGTTTTTCCCACTCCACACGCGCCTTGCAAAAAAAATGTGTTTTCCTTCCCATGCCGCGTATTCCTTCCCAAAAACTTGCCTTTCCACACCCGTTAGGCCTGTTTGGTTCATAGAGACTAATGGATTAGAGACTAAAAAATAGTTTTAGGTTTATAATAGAACTAGAGAACCAAACATATGGACTAATAAATATATGGACTAATAAGAGACTAAAATCTCATTAGTCCCTGGTCCCTCAAAAAGGTGCTAACGAAGGACTAATGGACTACTGGACCACTGGACCATCTCTACCCCTTCTTTGCACGCGCGGGCCAAAACAAGGGCAGGAGTGGAAGGGTATTTTAGTCTTTTGCTCATGTGTTTTAACGCTCATTAGTCCTTTTTAATTTGTGGAACCAAACAGGATAGGGACTAATAAAAAAATCCATTTTTAGTCCCTACTCTCTAGGAGTAATGGAACCAAACAGACCCTTGCATGCTTTGAATTTTTTGCATTTTTAATTTTTTTTAAAGATTTACAAAAATAACTTGCGAGTTTGAAAAATTTCAAAACTAATCTCCTCCCGCCCTCTGGGAGGACGTGAAGGAAAAACGCCTCCCGAGGGCGAAAAATCCAACGTGGCAGACGGCCCCGCACGGCCGTCCGCCGCTGGTGGCATTTTTGCGGCGGCCCTTCCCGCCCTTGGGAAGGGCGTTTTTCACCGTGCACGGGGGCCGCCGCAAAAATGCCGGAGGCCGGCCTTTTTGCGCGGCCTCCTTCCCGCCCTTGGTAAGGGCGTTTTCACTTGTGCACGGGGCCGCCGCAAAAAGGCGGCCGCGGGCATTTTTGCGGCGGCCCCTTCCCGCCCTTACCAAGGGCGTTTTTTCACCGTGATTACGGGGGCCGCCGCAAAATTTCCACGGCCGCCCGGCAATTTTGAGCGGCCCTTCCCGCCCTCTGCAAGGGCGTTTTTACCAGCCGTATATAAGCCGACTCTCAATCATTTCAACCTCATTTACACCTTTTCAAATCCGTAAAAGAACAGAGAGAGAGGTGAGGACGAGGAGGGAGCGCGGCGAAGCCCGCCTGGATTGCGTACTTCATTGGAGGTAAATGCAATATCTCGTCATTATTTTGTTTGTTAGCTAGTATGTAAATGAAATATTAGGAAAAATATAAATTTGTAATATTTGAATAGGTATTGAATAATTTGTTATAGATTTGTAAAACAGATGGTTTAATTTAGATCAATGTAGATAATCTAATCGACAGTAACATAGGAAGAATAGATAGATCAACAAGGATATTTAATGGACATTAACATAGGTAGAATAGATAGATCAACTTAGGTAGAATGTGTTTGGATGTAAGTGTAAATTATGTGAGCAGATGGTAAGCACTATAGAAAATCGTACGTATAATTTTGTTGATGATCAAAATATGTTTAGATATAAACTACGAGTTAATTAAATTTAGTTTATAAATTTTGGTAAACTGAAATGAACGAGTTACGATTGGCGGTAGATGGAACGAACAAATCGATTTGGGAAAATTTAAGATGTAGACCAGAGAACATATTGTTAAATAAATTAAGTTAGGCACAGAATCATCTAGGAAATATATTCGTAGTATGGAATAAACTCAGTTTCAATTTGTTTGTCAGGCACTATGGCAAGTAAGATCATATTTCAGATAGTTCACGGTGAAGGCAACGTTAGATACGGTCTAGAAGGTGTAGATTTGTCAGAATTTAGGATGAAATCAAAGGGCATCGATAGGCCAGGCGAGAAAACATTTGAGTCGTGTATAGTTGGTTGCTACGTGGATTTAAAGTGGATACAAGAGTGAACACAATGTCTCTATCCGTTGTAGTTAGTCGTGCAAATGAAGGATATTATTGGGAACTTATGCCTATTGATAACACCGAGTCGTGGAGACGTTATGTGGACATGGCACTTGAAAGGTCCCTGGCCCCTTGTTATTTTTGTGGCACCGCACGAAATCGATAGCGTAATACAATGCAAACAGAGTATGGCGAAGGTCCAAGCAATGAAGCAAGCTTAGAGGAGGCGATTGGCGTGGCGGACGAGGGAGAGAGAATCGAAGCAATTGTTGAAGAAATGGAGAGGGAGGATTCGAAAATGAGCAGGCGGAGGGCGATGAATCATCGGACGAGGAAGAAGATGTCATGCCCGTCGATTGGGAACAAGCCGATTTCTCTTAGCTTGTTATCTCGGAAGGGCAGCATGTTTCATTTGAATACAAAGATAACGAGGTCATCCAGGTGCTAGGTATGCTCATAAGGAAGACATGAAAGAGGCGTGAAGCATTGGGCGGTGTCTTTGCATAGAGAGTTTAGGGTGGTGAAGTCTACGAATTATGTGTATGATGTGAAGTGTATGAAGGATGATTGTCCGTGGCGCGTTCATGCATACAAGGGAAAATGGAATGACTATTGGAAAGTGAGCATTGTTGGTGAGCACACATGTCTTGTTGCGGGGTAGATAAGTACCACCGCAACATCACCTCGGCGTTTGTTGCCGGTGAGATGTACGACCATGTTGTTAAAAACACGGATTTTAAACGGCTCCATTATTAAGCACATTGAGAACAAATTCAAGTATACTATTAGCTATGCGAAGGCTTGGAGGGCGAAACAAAAGATATTGGAGATGAGGTATGGCACATTTGAAGCATCGTATGACAATTTACCTCGTCTATTAGCCACCATTGCTCGGAGAAACCCCAATACCTACTACGACATTCGACATTTCCATCATCTACCGATTCGAGCAAGAGCGTGCTGCAAAGAGCCTTTTTCTCGATTGGTGCTTGCATCAACGCATTTGTTCACCGTCGCCCGTGCTGTGCATAGATGGAACCTTTCGACGGGAAATACAGAGGTCGGATCGACGGCGATTGGAGCGAGATGGGAACAACCAGTGTTACCTATGGCGTTTGCATTTGTCGAGAGTGAGAACACCTAAAGTGGTATTGGTTCTTGGAGAGAGTTCGATGCCAAGTCGTTCGTATGAGGCCCAATGTTTGTCTCATACATGATCGTCATGCCGCATGCCGAGGGCAATCGACTACCTTCGAATGGTTGGCCGGGAGGGGACTTCCACTAGGTGGCATGATGTTCGGAGTAGGTGGTGCATGCGTCATATGGGAGCCAATTTCTACAAACAATTCAAGAACAAGCACCGATGGATCTATTCAAGAGGCTATGTGGTCAAAATCAAGAGAAAAAATTCAATGAGATGTGGAGAAGGTTGGATGAGCCGACAACGAAGCAAACCGACGAGCAATCTCGTTTGCCACAGGTTGACGAGCCTGCTGTACCTCTTGGTCCATTGCATAATGACCCGCCAACAATGAGAAGGAGGTCCGCACCATCAATACGTAATTTCTCCCACCGGATAGAGAATGAACCGAAAGAAAAGTGGTCTCGTTGTATGACACCGACGGAGCTCGATATGGTATAATGACAACGAACCCGGCCAAGGTGTACAACCGGGTGATGCGAGGAGTTAGGGGCTTCCATTGGTGGGTATTGTGGAATTTATCCTTCATGGCACGCAGGCATATTTTAGGGATAGATTTAAGAAAATATCCCCTTTAATGGTCGATAACAAAATTATATTTGGCAACGTGGTGACGAAATATATGCAAGACAAAATTCGAAGGCTATGAAGCACGAGTAATCCCCAAGGAACCCAAGTTCTTGCACGAGATCATGTGTGTCGACAGAGAAGGCGAGGCATCAACCATGTTCAAGCGTGCGGGAATGTGTGCTTCATGCGGATGGTGGTTGTAGCCGCATGTATGAAGCCAAAGCTTAGACATCCGCCTTGCTCACACGTCCTTGCCGCACTGGGACTCGCGCATAGTTCCAGATATTTATGTGTCACCGTACTACAGAAAGAATCAATTTTTCATACGTGGAAGGAGGAGATATATGGTTTTGGGATATCTGGATCGTACACAACACCGCGGCCACAAGTGTTCTACATTCCGATCCATCGAAGTTAAGGATGAAAAGGGACGTCGTCGGCCGAGACGCATCGAAACGACATGGACGAGTCCGAGGCCGGGGAAGGACCCTACGTTGCAGCAAATGCAATGAGCGCAGACATACATACAAAAAATGTCCGAAGAATTCAGAAACTTCAACCGTCGAAGGTTCAGGACTTTCCGGACAGCCCTCCGATGGTAGCCATCCTTCTGGAGAAGGAACAACAACGAGACGACCACGTCCTAGACGTGCTCGTGCAGCGACTACGTCGTCCACTGGAGATGCAATGGCTTGATTATTTTGTTTGCTCCTTTTCAATCTAGTGGTGATCTGATATTTGTACTATTTGTCATGTTGTTGCCATCTGTCGTGCATGTAATTTTTATCATTGTGAGACGTAAACTGGTTTATTGTTGTTGTGATACTTATATGTTGTGTTTGTTAGTTTGAATTAAGACGTGAACCTTTTTTATGTTGAGATATAATGGACCATTTATGTCATGTATTCATGTTGTTTTGATTTTTCTTATAAATTGCTTATTGTGTGCTTCATGTATTCATGCAGGTATGGCGGACGATACACCAGCGCTTTTCAGCAGACAGGTGGACAGGGCGCACAGGTCGTACTTGTCGGCAGTGCAGGGTGCTCAGCTGACCACCTTTCGTCCATGGCCGTCGCGCGAGTTGTTGCGTGTCGATCCGCGACACGTCGAGCGGTACGTTCAAACTCTTATCACTTATTGCAGGAACACTGTGCTTGATACTAATATTGCACTATCTCGTATGATATGCGGGTTACGTGAGTCGGCTCGATCGCTCTCTCGCAGACTCGTTGAGGCGCGTGCCCATGATCACGACCAGGCCGAGACGGTTCGATGCGGACCGGTCCCTGATAGCTGCTTTGGTGGATCGGTGGCGTCCTGAGACGCACACCTTCCATCTTCCTTGTGGGGAGATGGCTCCGACGCTCAGCGTCTCCTAACCGCTAGGGCTACCACTAGCCGGAGAGGCTGTCGGGCCTATGGACGGTGTTGGTGGATGGAGGGAGGACATCACCGCGCGCTTTGCTCGGGTGATGAGGCTACGGGGCTCCCACTGTTCGTCGATCTACCCTTACGCGACCACCGGGCCTACGAAGACTTGGATTATGCAGTTCACAGTAAGTTAACTTCAAGACTTCGGTATTTTTCATTACATCTGATGTTTGTTAACATGGTTTTGTCCTTTGTAGGCCGACAAGCTCCACCCCGACGCCGACGAGTACTCCGTGCGACGCTCGTTGGAGGCGTACTCGCTTTGGTTGTTCGGTGGGTGATGTTCACCAACACGTCGGGAACACTGCAGAGAGGGGCCTGATCCACTACGCCCGGTCGATAGCGGACGCGGAGATAGGCGGCGTGCCTCAGTGGAGTTGGGGTTCAGCCGTGCTCGCAGCCACCTACCGTGGGCCGTGCGACGCGTGCACGAAGACAGATCCGGAGCGATCTTCACAGTCGTCCCCTTCTCTTACAGTGAGGCTGCGGAGCGGTTCGCGATCGGCCGACCGGTCATCGACACCTCTCCGTACGACGTAGCGCCAGCTTTTGAGAACCCGGTCGACGGGCCTACGATGGGTTCGTACTGGTTTCGACGCAACGTAAGTACAAAGTCATATTTCTTTCAAATATTTAAATTGTGTTGAACAAAACTTGTAACCACTTGATTTTTTATTGTCGCAGCGTCGTTACGCCCACGCTCGGGTGAGACGGAGCTACCGGACTTCGTGTTCGAGTTGGACCGTCTCGCCGTACGACGTTGTCTGGGAGCCGTACACGCAGCAGGCGGTCGCAGCTCGGGCGCCTCTAGGCCTCTCGACGTTGATCCCGATGGTGTACGACATCACCGTCGAGCCTCACCGCCCAGCCGAGTGATGAGGCGTTCGGATGCGCCGGATTCCCGTAGACGTACGGCTGCCGTTCCCACCAGGACCACCGGTGAGTATTTCTATTTCAAATGTAGTACTATTGTGTCAAATTAAATGGAACTATAGTCGACCTTTGCGTGTACGCGAGTTGTCTCGACGGGACAGAGGGGAGACTCCTCCGGGAACCACGTATGCAGCAATACGTGGCGGATCGGGCCGATAGCCACCGAGGAGGTGATCGGCGAGATCTACGCCCACTCCGAGGAGAACTACACCGCCTACCTTCGGTGGTACCTACCGCGGACGCGCCCGCGAGTGACCTTCACACCGGCCACGCAGCAGAACACCGCAGCGACACGGACACCTACCCTGAGCACCGAGACCGGACTACTTCGTTGGGGTACGTCATGATTTGTCCGCATTAAAGCCTTTGTACGTCATTATGTTTTTTTATTGGAGCGAAAAACCTAACTTGTTTTGATTTTTGTAGGCCGACGCCGCATGGGCATTGAATGCCGAAATCGACTCGGTGATGCCGAGGCCGGACGCAGCATTCACCGAACGAGGTGGAACAGAGGATGACCTTCGAGTGGATGCAGACGACGGCACGGAAGATCTTGCGGATCTTCTCGTGTCGTTCGCCGTCGACGCGGTTCCTCCACAGGGTGTTACAGTCCTCGTCCACGCGGTCCAAGCCGGATGGTCACCACACACGCGCTGGTCCTTCCACGAGTTAGTTCCGCTCATTTTCATTGTGTCAACCCTACAACGTGATCTAACAAACCGAATGTCGCCTAGGTCCGACGCTACCGAGCGGGGATACGGCATGCGCGAGTGGATCGTCGATCCCTCGGCCTTTCGCTACTCGGCCCAGCACTGCGAGCTTTGCTGGAGCGAGCGGATCCTCCGTTCCTCGTCCCCTCAGTCAGCCGGGAGGTGAGCAATCGTCGTCCGATGATTACTTCACACGTGTTAGTTTAAGTCATTGATGCTTCACATTGCTTACATACAGGAGGATTCTACTCGGCGGGGATTTTCCGGTCGGGGACTTCGTCGACGCAGCGGGCGGGTTCGGGGAGGCGACGAGGGGGGTCGGCACGGCGACGACTTCGACGACCGGAGGACCCGGATCGGGACGTACTCGCCTCCTCTCAGCTCGGTGGAGCACCTCTACCATAGAGCCAGGACCCGCCACAGGAGACGCCCGGCCGGATGTCCGTGCTAGTCGTGGCGTGCCCCCAGACAGGCTGACGTACTCTCAGGGGCACGTCAGAGCACAGCCTAGGAGGGATAGGGTAAGAGGCCTCGTCAGTAGCTGCTGTGTGCAACAGTTTGTACAAATTGTAAATATTTATTTTGTGTTTGATGTTTGTATATATATATGTTTGTTCGTCGCACTCACATGTCACGAGATCCTTCCGTATCGTTCGCTGCATGATACTCTTACTAACGACAAAAAACTTTCGGCCCAGTTAGACCGCACGAGACATCGCTATCGCTTCGCCCGTGATAGTCCCGCACGATACGTCGCTATCAACTTTTGCCCCGTGATAGTCCCGCACGATACGTCGCTATCAACTTTTGCCCCGTGACAATCCTACATGATACGTCTCGATCACCGTTGCCCCGTGACGGACATAAACGATACATAGATGTGAACCGTCACCTTCCCGCACTATATATTGCCTAGATCTGAATACGAGCTCTTCAAATCTGCATTCTCTTTTCTACATTTACTCCTGCAATGAGATCTTCATATCATCCATTCCTTGAGCGTCTCCACTGGCGACTCCATCCTTTGAGCGGTTTTATTCCACCATGGTGTGACCGTCCGTTATGCCATTGTGGAGATGGTGCATACTTACGTCATCCCTCCTCGCCGAAACCAGGGGAGACGATTTTTCCAATGCGCCAACATTGATCGTGTATGGCTTATCTCGCACCGGTTTCATCTACAAAATCTTCACGCAGAAAACGCTAACTTGATTGTACATCGTGTTAACACCTCATGCAAGCATATCGTCGGGTGTGCAACTTCGTTGAGTGGATAGATACGGAGAACCCACGAACCGACGGAACACGTTGAAGGGTTACGCGGAAGCTACGCTAGCCGAAAACAAAAATTTTCTACCGCGCAAACCAGGAACACTTGCAAGTAAGGGCCGATAGATCGTTACCGATTGGAGTAGAACGCAGCGGAATAGCCAATCGGGGCAATCCGATCCGAACAGTAGCCGATTCCCGGAGAGACAAGCCGATCAACGCAGCGCGCAACGTAGCACGCCTCTACCGGTATCCACACGTCCGGGGACAGAACGCCGTACACCCGTGTGCTAGCACGCGATGCAAGGCTAGGGTTTGGCTCGAAAGTGGGGAGGGTTTCCGTGGAGATTGATCTCGGCGACTTCTGTTGCACGCGATGCAATTGATATGCCGCAGCTCTCCACCCTCCCTCCTTTATATAGAGTTGGCCGACGGGATTAGTAGCCGATCGGGACTCTATTTTGAATTGGATCTCATCCGTATCTCATATAGAGTTGGCCGCTCACACGTCGTAAGCCCATAGGACTCTATTTTGAATTGGATCTCATCCGTATCTCATATAGAGTTGGCCGCCCACACGTCGTAAGCCCATAGGACTCTATCCGATCGGATCCCTATCCGATCGAGCCGTATCGGAGTCCAACTCGAATGCCCGTTCTTATCCCCTTAAGCGTGCGACCACGTAGGTTCGGGTATACTCGGTTTCGGCTATAGTCTAACTTAGCCGATCGTCGGCTCGAGTCCAACTCACCGACCTATCAACCGGCGCCTAGCAAGCACATATTGACACCATAGTATACAAGAATATAATATCGGCTCGAACCCGCAATGTGTACACAAATCCCTTTGCCTCACGATACCGTTAAGATATAGGCAAGATGTGTGCCATCCCTTCAATAACTTAACCATTCACTCGAACCGTATTGGATTATCCGTCATTGATTGACTCCTCAATCAACTTAGCATGGCCATGCATTTCCATAATCCATTACCTCGAGGGGCCGAGATATCTCTCCAAAGGAGGGGCAAATTCCATCTTGATCACTCACATCCCACTCCATGTTTCATAGCAAACCCGAAAACTACCTTTATAACTACCTAGTTACGAATAGCGTTTGGTAGGCCCAAAGTAGGCTACTACACATGTTGGAATCCATGGTGATCTCAGGTCTAAGGACTTTGTACCAACACTACCCGAGACCAACTAATGGCACATTAATTCCTGTAGTGTCTCATGGTGGGTCTATCCAACAATGTGTTCTCCAACACATATGTCCATGTTTATTGATTTGGTATCACCATACCCATGATCTATGAGACATGATCATCAATCAATAAACATGCCGATCTTAGAATCATATTTGTTCCAACAATATGATATATGAGAATCGTTTAGAAATAGATTCATACATAAAGAGTCTCATAAATAAGTCACGTACTTATTGATCAATACAAGATGTATATTTCATAGAACCGAATAACACTTTATTCATAAATACATAAACATTGACGTGATATCCAACATCTCCATGTTGCCTCTAGGGCATATCACTAACAATCTCCCACTTGCACTAGAGTCAATCATGTAAGTATCTAATACCCATTGCTCTTGTGTGCGCCTCATGCTTTCGGAGGGAGAGGTTTTGTCACGGATCGGCTATGTTGAGATCCGTGTGCACTTTGCATATCTTGACATCACCTCTGTCCACAATCTCGCGGATGAGATGATATCGCCGAAGTATGTGTTTGGACTTCGATGTGATCTCGGCTCCTTGGCTTGCGCAATGGCTCCACTATTGTCACAATAGAGAGACATTGGACCGTCGTACTAGTCATCACACCAAGCTCGAAACGAATTTCTTGATCCAAACCCTCCTTTGCGGCTTCGAAGCAGCAATGTACTCGGCCTCCGTTGTAGAATCAGCAACGGTATCCCGCTTGGAACTCTTCCCATGATGCGCCTCCGTTCGGGCGAACACGAACCCGCATTGCGATCTATAATCATCCTTGTCCGTTTGGAAGCTAGCATCGGTGTAACCACTTACAACGAGCTCTTCTTCACCTCCATAGACTAGGAACATATCCTTAGTTCTTCTCAAGTACTTAAGGATATTCTTTCTTACATCCAGTGACCTTCACCTGGATCTCGACGGTATCTGCTCGTAGCACTCAAAGCGTACGAGACATCGGCGTGTACAAAGCATGGCATACATGATGGATCCAATTGCCGAAGCATATGGAACCATACCCATCTTATTCCGCTCATCATGTGTCCGAGGACACCGATTCTTGCTAAGATTGATGCCATGTGACATAGGCAAGAAACCTTTCTTGGAATCATGCATGTTGAACCTTTTCAACACCTTGTCAATGTATGTACTTTGGCTTAATCCAATTAGCCTCTTGGATCTATCTCTATAGATCCGAATGCCCAATATATATGCTTGCCTCCCCTAAGTCTTTCATGGAAAAACTATTTTTCAATGAAGACTTGACGATTCAAGCATAGGGATATCATTTCCAATCGAATATGTCATCCACATATAAGATTAGAAATACAATTGCGCTCCCACCGACCTTTTTGTAAACACAGGTCTCTTCTTCATTTTTGATGAAACCAAACCCTTTGATTACTTCATCAAAACGAATATTCCAACTCCGAAATGCTTGCTTCAATCCATAAATGGATTTCGTAGCTTGCATATCTTTCCGCGATTCGGATCGACAAAACCCCGAGGTTGTATCATGTATACATCCTCGCTTAGGTTTCCATTCGGAAAGCCGTTTTGACATCCATCTCGCCATATCTCATAATCGAAATATGCAGCAATCGCTAGGATAATCCGAATAGATTTAAGCATTGCGACGGCGAGAAGGTTTTCATCATAATCAACTCCTTGAATCTGTTTAAAACTTTTCGCCACCAATCGCGCCTTATAGATGTGAACATTTCCATCCATATCGGCCTTTTCTTAAAAACCCATTTACACTCAATGGTTTTGACACCATCAGTGGATCAACCAAGTTCCAAACTTGATTGTCGTACATGGATTCTATTTCGGATTTCATGGCTCCAAGCCACTTGTTGGAATCGGGTCCCACCATCGCTTCCTCATAGGTCTTAGGTTCATCGTTGTCCAACAACAATATATCACGTTGTTCCGCACTGTGTACTGTCGGTGCACGACGTGATCTTTCGACCTCCGTGGGTGGTGTATCTACAACCGGTGGCGCAACACTTTGCACCTTCGTTGTGGTTCGTGGTCGCCGAAACATTTTTCGGTGTTTCTTGAACTTCTTCAAGATGCACCCTGCTCTCCCACTAACCCTTCTTGAAAGAAACTCTTTCTCCAAGAAGACACCGTGCTCGGGCGACAAACACTTTGCCTTGTTCCCGATTATAAAAGTAATATCCCTTAGTTTCCTTAGGATATCCCACAAAGAAGCACTTGTCGATTTGGGTGTGAGCTTGTCGACTAAACGTTTTACATAAGCTTCGCATCCCCATATTTTGAGAAAAGACAAACTAGGGGTTGCCCCTGTCCATATCTCATATGGTGTCTTTTCAACCGACTTAGATGGAACTCTATTTAGTGTGAGCGCTGTGTTTCAAGAGCATATCCCCGAAGGATAACGGAAGATCACTTTGGCTCATCATCGACCGCACCATGTCCAACAAGGTGCGATTTCTCCGTTCGGACACCCCATTCCATTGTGGAGTTCCTGGCGGAGTCAAGCGTGGAACAATTCCACAATCTTTCGATGATTACCAAACTCTTGGCTCAAGTATTCTCCTCCACGATCCGATCGTAGAAACTTGATTGTTTTCCCTAAATGATTCCGTACTTCATTCGGAATTCTTTGAACTTTTCAAAGGATTCGGACTTATGCCTCATTAAGTAGATATAACCATATCTACTAAAGTCATCGTAAAGGTAATGAAGCGATAACCACCTCTAGCCGTTGAGCTCATTGGTCCACATACATCAGTATGTACGAGTGCCAACAAGTCACTTGCTCTTTCACTGTGTCCCGTGAAAGGTGCCTTTGTCATCTTACCAAGTAAACAAGACTCACATGTCTCAAATGATTCAAAATCAAAAGAGTGAAGCAATCCATCCTTATGGAGCTTCTCCATGCGTTTCTTATTTATATGGCCAAAGCGACAATGCCGGATAAACGTGGGGTTTATATCATTAGAGAGTTGCCTTTCGTATTAATGTTATAGATGGGAGACGCTTCAAGATTCAAAACGTATAATCCATTCACCAATGGAGCATGAAAATAGAACATATCTCTAAGATATATTGAACAACCATTGTTCATTGATCTAAAATCATATCCTTCCGCTTGCAAACATGAAGCGGAAATAACGTTTTGACATAGTGTTGGAACACAATAACAATTATTTAATTCCAAAACTAATCCCGAAGGTAGATGAAGTGGTATCGTGCCGACAAGAATCGTAGCAACGCTTGCTCCATTACCGACGCGCAGTTCACCTCGCCCCTTCTCAATCCTCTACTTCTTCTCATTCCCCGCAACGACTTGCAAATATGAGCTACGATCCGGTATCAAATACCCAAGAGTCGTAGGTGAAGTAGCAAGATTAATGTCTATAACATTAATACCGAAGCGTAAGTCGTACTTTGCTTCTTCTTGAGATCCTCCATGTACTTCTTGCAGTTCCTTTTCCAAAGTGGCTGTCTCCTTGCAATAGAAGCAAACGGCATCGATGCCGCCGACCCCTTCTTGCCCTTCTTTGCATTAGAGGCACTCGCGATCTCATCGGGAGTTAACTTCCTCTTGGTGCAAAGCTTCTTGACAGTGGTTTGCGCTTAGCCTTCGCATCATCATCACATGATGACCGTTTTCTCGGATACTCTCCTCACTGTCTTTAGCATCCCATGCAATTCAGCCAAGGTCCTATCCATATTGTTCATGTGATAATTCAATATGAATGGCTCGAAGCTCGGAGGGAGCGACCGGAGAATCACATCGTAGCCAACTCTTGGCTAAGGGGAAAACCTAGTTTTCCGGACTCTCAATGTAGCCAATCATTTTTATCACATGCGGATGACGGGATTCCCCTCAACAAGCTCGCACGCAAACAAGGACTTTGAGGTGTTGAACCTCTCGGCCCGTGCTTGGTTCTCAAACATGCCACGCAGTCCCGAATAATAGTGTGAGCATCATGCTCTCATATTGCTTCGAAGCTCGGGGACATTGTAGCAAGCATGAGACAACTTATATCTAGGGCATCATTAGTGTGCTTCTCATAAGCCCTCCGTGCGTTGCGGTGGCATTATTTGGCAAATCCTCGGGATAGGGTACTTCAAGAACGTACTCCTTACGCTCTTGCTTGAGAACAATTCTCAAGTTGCGATACCAATCCATAAAGTTTGTTCCATTTAATTTTTCCTTTTCGAGAATAGATCGCAAATTAAATGTACTTGGGTGTAGTATTAACCGCCATTTATTCTACAACAGAAAAAGCAAAGTTTAGCACAATGTTTATGCTATGTCTTTTGTTAAACAATTTAACATAAGACTCCCATTACGTATTTTTCACCTTCCCTCTAGGTTACGTATTGGGTCAAGATCCACATGTTAATTAATTTTCTAGTGAGCTTTGGCATCACCGCTAGAAAATTAATAACATCGGTAAGCAACTCCTTGCTAATCACATCTCTATGTGACTCTTGTTGTTGGTGTGGCATCTCCATGCCCCGGCGCCAACCTATGCCCCAAGGCCCAAAACTGTTTTGATAGCCTTGTTAAGTAAACCAAATGCTCCCTGCATGTATATGTTCGACATATACCCCTCGTGTTATGATAGAGAATGGCACTCTGCTTTGCGAGACCCACCATTGACGAGCATAACGGTGACGGGTGCAACATTTGGAAGGGCATCATTACTACTTAATTTTACGAGGGATGCTATCCTATCAAACAAACATATCACATATGAAAGCAAGAAGAATAGCATATAATGAAATAGTATGGCCCCCTTCACATGGTGATCTCCATCTCCATGTCGGCGCTGAGGATCTCCATCTTCGGCACCACCATCTTCCAATGTGCATGATGCTTGATTTCTTCAAACTAAGCTACTACTATAGAAGCTCTAATTGAAGATTACATCGACTCGCAGGTCGTGAAAGAATATTACAAGCATTGCACGTATGAAAGAATATTACAAGGATTGCACATATGAAAGAATATTACATGCATCACATGCATCTCATACATCTCATACATACAATAGGGCCATACCATCTCAAAGCATTCTCTGCAAAAACAAGTTAGGCGTAGAAACGTTTTCTACTTATCGCAGAGCTACGGCATCGAGACGACCTATAAGGGGGGTACGCCACACGAAATTCATAGATCCAATCTATGAAATCGCTTACGGAAACCATATCGGCATAATCACATTATGCCGTCCCGATACACTATCAAGGGAGATGGTTTGCGCAGCGCGAGGCAAGCAAACAAGATCGGACTACGAGATAGCTTCGGCATAATCACATTATACCGTTCCGATACACTATCAAGGAACGCTATCTCGAAGCCGACTCAAACCGAGTTCTATGGATATTGCTTCGACGTAATCACATTACGCCGTTCCGATACACTATCAAGGAACGCAATTACCATGAACTCTCCTCAACAAATCCCGTAGAACCGATTGATCTAATCAACCCGTGCGCAAAACTTGTTCCAGATCCAATCTAAAACCCGAACTAAGCAAGATTAGCTCTGATACCACTGAAGGGTTACGCGGAAGCTACGCTAGCCGAAAACAAAAATTTTCTACCGCGCAAACCAGAACACTTGCAAGTAAGGGCCGATAGATCGTTACCGATTGGAGTAGAACGCAGCGGAATAGCCAATCGGGCAATCCGATCCGAATGTAGCCGATTCCGGAGACAGCCGATCAACACGCGCAACGTAGCGCCTCTACCGGTATCCACACGTCCGGGGACGAACGCCGTACACCCGTGTGCTAGCACGCGATGCAAGGCTAGGGTTTGGCTCGAAAGTGGGGAGGGTTTCCGTGGAGATTGATCTCGGCGACTCGTTGCACGCGATGCAATTGATATGCCGCAGCCTCTCCACCCCTCCCTCCTTTATATAGAGTTGGCCGACTGGGATTAGTAGCCGATCAGGACTCTATTTTGAATTGGATCTCATCCGTATCTCATATAGAGTTGGCCGCTCACACGTCGTAAGCCCATAGGACTCTATTTTGAATTGGATCTCATCCGTATCTCATATAGAGTTGGCCGCCCACACGTCGTAAGCCCATAGGACTCTATCCGATCGGATCCCTATCCGATCGAGCCGTATCGGAGTCCAACTCGAATGCCTGTTCTTATCCCCTTAAGCGTGCGACCCCGTAGGTTCAGGTATACTCGGTTTCGGCTATAGTCTAACTTAGCCGATCGTCGGCTCGAGTCCAACTCAGCCGACCTATCAACAGCGGCGCCTAGCAGCACATATTGACACCATAGTATACAAGAATATAATATCGGCTCTGAACCTGTAATGTGTACACAAATCCCTTTGCCTCACGATACCAGTTAAGCTATAGGCAAGATGTGTGCCATCCCTTCAATAGCTTAACCATTCACTCGAACCGTATTGGATTATCTGTCTGTTGATTGACTCCTCAATCAACTTAGCATGGCCATGCATTTCCATAATCCATTACCTCGAGGGGCCCAGAGATATCTCTCCAAAGGAGGGGCAAATTCCATCTTGATCACTCACATCCCACTCCATGTTTCATAGCAAACCCAAAAACTACCTTTATAACTACCCGATTCACGGAATAGCGTTTGGTAGTCCCAAAGTAGGCTACTACACATGTTGGAATCCATGGTGATCTCGGTCTAAGGACTTTGTACCAACACTACCCGAGACCAACTAATGGCACATTAATTCTGTAGTGTCTCATGGTGGGTCTATCCAACAATGTGTTCTCCAACACATATGTCCATATTTATTGATTTGGTATCACCATACCCATGATCTATGAGACATGATCATCAATCAATAAACATGCCGATCTTAGAATCATATTTGTTCCAACAATATGATATATGATCAGGGATCGTTTAGAAATAGATTCATACATAAAGAGTCTCATAAATAAGTCACGTACTTATTGATCAATACAAGATGTCTATTTCATGGAACTGAATAACACTTTATTCATAAATACATAAACATTGACGTGATATCCAACATCTCCATGTTGCCTCTAGGGCATATCACTAACACACGTTACTACCCACTTAGCGAAACAAGGTCAGACTACCTTCAACGGAAGGCTGAGTACCAACGTCGAGTTCGCGCCGAAGCTTTGACCGGCCTATGGATCAGTGGCACTACCCACATGGCGGGAACGTCCGAATGCCACCGTGGTCTACGTTGCCAAGTGGTAAGATCCATAAGACAAGCAACTAGAGGACAAAGATGCTTCGTGTGTCCCGAGATTGCGGATGACGATTTTGTCGTGAGTATAATTTTTGTTTCTTTAACCTTTTCGCTTGTTCCATTTTTTAACTCCGACCATAAAAAATGTGCAACCAGGAGGATGTACGTCAGTGTCCATACAAAGATTGGATCGATACGGTTAAACCTGCTTCGATCGGTCAGACGATAACACAACCTGAGTCCACTGAACAATTCATTCAGGCTTGGATGGAGTATGAACGTCGCGTCGAAATCGTAAGCTTAGCATGGAGGAACAACCCACTGGGTTTCCCTAAATGGTCGGAGCGTCCTATGTGCGGTTGTAGGGATCGTTGCAAGATGGCTACCTCATTTGAACCACGAACATATGGTCGGAGATATTTCATTTGCCCCAACTTAGACAACGACTTCATTGTACATCTTTCATTTTATCAATTATGCAAACGTCTTCGCTCTAGTGGCTCTCTAACTGATTACATGTGTTTCTTTACTAGGGCATTCAAAGAAGGTGTGGATTCACTAGGTGGATCGACAATGTCATTCCCCAATATAACGGCTTAAAAGTAACCGAATGTGAAACTCAAAAGGAGTACAACGCCGAGAAGGAAAGAGAAAATTGATGACAAGCTTATCGCCCTTGAACGGTTCCGTAGGTAGCCGAGCCTTCACTCGTGGGGATGAGTTAGTTGTATTGCATCATCCGTACCTAATGGGTTATGTAACACCGTGACAAACAACCTTAACCATTGCAACTAAGTTAACCCGGTTAAAATAATATGTTCACAGTAATGCAAACAACATATGCTCCTCCATATTTTGAGATTTATTGATGATCAAACTCTTAAAACGTTAACCATCGATAAATCTCAATGTGTTTGGTTTGAAAACATGAAAAATCATATAGGTAGAAAAATACTAATGACGAAACTAATGGTCAAAGTTACACAACAATTTAGTTATTTAAGAAAAGTTTAAAAAAAAGTGAGTTCTTAAAATAGCCCAATAGTGTAGTAGGTCTCAAGAAATTAATATGTAGTTGAGAACTTCTACAGTAATTGTTTGAACTAATTGATAATTTTCAAAATTAAAATGTGATTATAGCCATGCGCCGTTTGTTTGAATTTCTAAATTTTATAACGAACTAAAATATTATTCAAATATGTTAGGTTCACATTGTAATATCCGGAGCCTACATATATTTTGGTTCACGGTAATGATTATATTTAGATGCAAAAATATATTCTCTCGAACCAATTATTATTTTGTTGCTTGAGGAGAATTTATTTGGATTACAAATGACCAATAATAAGTTTTAATAATATTTAAAGTCATTCAATCATTTCAAAAAATTATAATATCTTCAACTTAAATGACCAATAAAAAGTTGTAAGCACAGTGAAAAACGCCCTTGGTAAGGGCGGGAAGGGGCCGCAAAAATGCCGCCGGCGGTCTTTTTGCGGCGCCCCGTGCACGTGAAAACGCCTTACCAAGGGCGGGAAGGGGGCCGCCCGCAAAAGGCCGGCCTCCCGGCATTTTTGCAGCGGCCCCGTGCACAATGAAAACGCCTTCCCGGGGGCGGGAAGGGACCGCCCGCAAAAATGCCACCGCGCGGCGACGGCCGTGCGGGCCGTCTGCCACGCCGGATTTTTCGCCCTCCCGGGAGGCGTTTTGTCCTTCACGCCTCCCAAAGGGCGGGAGGAGATTAGTTTTGAAATTTTTCAAACTCGCAAGTTATTTTTGTAAATCTTTAAAAAAAATTAAAAATGTAAAAAATTCTGCATGCTTTTCTTCGTGGGCCAAGGTGCAGCGGTGCAGCCCATCGTCTCCCTTCTCCTCTACCAGAAAAGCGTTGTCTCCCACCTCCAACACCAAGATAATGTCATCATTATACCCGAAAAGAGAAGAAAAATAAAGAGAAGGAGGAGGAGGAAAACCAACAACAAATTGCGGGAGAGCGGAAGAGGAAGCCGAAAGAGAAGATCCAAAATAAAGAACAAGCTGTATATTGAGAAAAAACCTTTTAGTTTTAAGGTTATGCACGTTACATCACAAGATTTATCTTTTTTTATTCTGCATGAAAGAGGTGAACAGGAAAAAGAAATCACAAGATTTATCTTTTTTTATTCTGCATGAAAGAGGTGAACAGGAAAAAGAAATCAGTACATGAAGGAGAAAGTTACTTCTGAAACTTATGTTTTAAAGTTACGCAAGTTACTTTCTAAAACATAGGTACTTCCTCGTAACATACAAAAGTTACTTATGAAAGTTGTTAAATTTACTTCTATCGTCTCAAACTCTTTGTATATGATTAGTTTTTATTAATTCTATCCTACCATGATATATTTTACTTTGTGGGGACACAATAAAATTGCAGCTATAGATGCAAACCAATCGCGTCATCCTCCACCCTCCACCACAATGATAATGCCACCATTACACCCTTCCTAATCTTAAATCCTTTTAGTTCAAAATTATGTGCAACCACAAAGCTTCATCTCGTTTATGATACTGCATGAAAAAAGTAAAAAAAATAAAAAAAATAAAAACCAACAATTGAAATGAGTTTACATGAATACTTCTAAACCATATAAAGTTGCTTCCGAGTATCATATAAATTACGTAAAGTTACTTTCCATTGTCATTTAAGTTACTTTAAAAATCTGATAAAATTACTTCTAACCGGAAAACTTTATATCTCGTATAGGCTTGGTTTTTATTAGTTTTTCTCATTTTTTTATGTTGAAAAATATAGTTATGTGCTCGAAAATAGAATATGTTTTTGAACTTGCATGGAAAAAAGGTGAACAAGAAAATAAATTAGCACTAGAAGCAATTTAATAGAAAGTTACTTTTGGATCATGTAAAAGTTTCTTCTGAGTGCATGCAAGTTATTTTTGGAAATTGAAAAAAATATTTTTAAACCTAGAAACTTTGCATCTCGTGGTTGGTTTTTGTTAGTTTTCATACATCCCTTTCTATGATGAAAATGCAGCTATGGGTCATACACAAAATATTTTCTGATAATACATAAAAAATGAAAGAGAAAAAAGTTTATAGAAAGTAACTTATAAACCAAACCATGTAAATTTACTTCCCAATGGTATGTAAGTTACTTTTAAAAATTGATAAAAATATTGCTAAGACGGGAATTTGACATCTTGTACATGCTTGGTTTTTATTAGTCTGCATTCATTCCTTTTGTGTTAAAAATGCAGCTTTGTGCTCAAAACAAAATAAGTTTATGATATTTCATGGAAAAAAAGTGAAAAAGGAAAATAGTTGACACTGAACCCTTTGGCTTAATTCTGTATGCATCAAATTCTGATTTGCAAAACAGAGCAGCAACCCATTCTCTTGCCCTGCAACAGATTTCTCCAATTGAAAACGACTTTAAATCTTATAAACCCAACCAAGTTGTGGCAGGACACGATACAATTCCTTCATACCAAAATTTTTAGTCTCCTCTTTTTCTCAAAATTTTTAGTCTCCTCTTTTTCTCAAAATTTTTAGTCTCCTCTTTTTCCAAAACTGTTAGGCTCCATCCCTATGATAGGAGGAGAGGCATGTACTCTGAGTTTGAGAGAGGATGATGAGGCGGAGCGTGTTGAAGAAGACGAACCAGATGGAGACGAGGTGAAGGAAGACGACCAGCATCTGCCACCATCCCAACAACGACATATTGACCTCAAGATTGTGCTCATTGTCGATGTGGCAGAAAAAAACGATGAAGTCGAAGTTTTAGCCGTCGCATTCTTGGACCCCATATACAGATATGAGGTAACCCACCGTTACGTCCATGGCATAGAAAGATGAGGAGCAACCCTCTCACATTGTTAGTGTCCATAGCGGAGGAATAAAACCCTAGCCACGTTTCCTTCCTTCCCCTCGCTGGCCTCGCCATTTTCCCTTTCATGGTGGTGGGTTGGTGATGATTTTTTTTTTGCTTTCTCTTTTTTTGCTTCACTGTTTCCGTCAAATAGGGAAGAAAGCGATAACGTCAGCAAAAAAATAAATAGATAAAGAGATCGGACGGCTCGGAGGTCTATTGCGCGATTATACTAAACACAGAGCGCGTACTATTTAGATATGCGATTTGGATTGTAGCCACTGTGTTGATAATTAAGCATTGGTTTAATTAATTAGTGGAGAAAACACAAATAAGGGTCACGGTGGACAAGGATGCATGGCCAGCCGGTTGGTAATGTATGATATTGGAAATGGTTGCACTGGTCCAGTACCAACTGCATGCTGCTTGCCTGCATGAGTAGCTAGCAAAGTGCTTGCCAGCATGTGCAGCTCTCTCTTGTTGCACGCAGAGACAGAGGGCACGTGCCTTGGCTGCATGCGATGCGTTTGTATCCATGCGTGCATGGCATCTTTCTTTCTTCTTTCTAGCTAAGCTAGTGGAAGTGGGATGCTTGCGAGTGCAATACTATTTTTTCCCTCTTAAAATAAATTAAGATATAATATATTTAAAATAAATCAAGATATAATATATTTTTAGTGTTATAAATCGATATTGTATTAACTCATTTTTTTTAAAAAAGGAGTGATAAGTTCTCCATTTCTTTATGTGCATCGCAAACACTTTCCAATGCAACACAGCTACGCTTATGTAGTACAGGACAGGAGCATTCTGCAGAGCTCACGCAGCATGCCAGGCCAAGAGTAAGTATAGATAGATGATCTGTCCGTCCGTCTGTCTCTGTCTGTATTGTAAAGCTCATGCAATGGAGTATATCATGAATGTATGTATTATCCAGCTCCAGCTCTTGTCGATCGCCACTACCTGCCTGCTGCTGCTATACATATATACGTACAATAATTATGAATTTCAGTATCATACATTATTCTTGTCTAATAATCTAGCTAGCTCCAAGCTGAGTGGGTACGACGTATACATACATAGCTTAATTAGCAGCACTCTCTAAGACTGATCGATGCAGAGCAGCAGGCAATGGCGTCGCCACAGTCCCAGTCCCAGTCCCAGTCCCATCTGGATCTGGCGGTGCTAATCGTTGTGATGATGACGATGGTGATGCTGGTGGGTGGCGGCGAGGCGCTGAGCCTGGAATACTACGCCAAGAGCTGCCCCAAGGCGGAGGCGGCGGTGGCGGCGGCGGTGAAGCAGGCCATGGCCAAAGACCGCACAGTGCCGGCCGGCCTGCTCCGCCTGCATTTCCACGATTGCTTCGTCAGGGTACTTACTAGCTACACTCGGTATCAATAATATTTACTATTCGCACATGAATGAATCAATCAATCTGATCAATTTGGAGATAATATTTGCAATGTTGCTAGCTGCTGCAGGGGTGCGACGGGTCCGTGCTTTTGGACTCGTCGGGGAACATCTCGGCGGAGAAGGATGGCCCACCCAACGCGTCGCTGCACGCCTTCTACGTTATCGACAACGCCAAGGCCGCCGTCGAAGCCCTCTGCCCCGGCGTCGTCTCCTGCGCTGACATCCTCGCGCTCGCCGCCAGGGATGCAGTCGCGCTGGTACATTCATTTATTGATTAATTGATTGGATTTAACCAAGCTATAATAAGCTACTACTCCTCCATCAGTATTAGTAGTAACGAGCTAGTGCATTAATTGATGAGTGCAGTCCGGTGGTCCGTCTTGGCAAGTGCCGGTGGGTCGTCGTGACGGTCGCGTGTCGCTGGCGAGCGAGACGACGACGGCGCTACCGGGGCCGACGGCGAGCTTCGACCAGCTGAAGCAGGCGTTCCACGGGCGCGGGATGTCGACCAAGGACCTGGTGGTGCTCTCGGGGGGTCACACGCTTGGATTCGCACACTGCTCCTCCTTCCAGAACCGCATCCAGCCGCAGGGCGTCGACCCTGCGCTGCACCCCTCCTTCGCCGCCACCCTTCGCCGCTCCTGCCCACCCAACAACACGGCCAGGGCGGCGGGCTCCTCCCTCGACCCCACCTCCGCCGCCTTCGACAACTTCTACTACCGGATGCTGCTCTCCGGCCGTGGCCTTCTCTCCTCCGACGAGGCGCTGCTGACGCACCCCAAGACGCGCGCCCAGGTGACGCTCTACGCCGCGTCGCAGTCCGCCTTCTTCAGGGACTTCGTCGACTCCATGCTACGGATGAGCGGCCTCAACAACGTCGCCGGCGAGGTCCGAGCCAACTGCAGGCGCGTCAACTAGCCAAGCCAGCTGCCAGTAGCATCAGACTATCTATCCATCCATGTATGTCCTAAGATCAACTCAACATGTACAACAACAACAATATAATGTTAAGTTGGCTCTAGCCTCTTTTTACAGTCAGTCTGATCGATCATACTATATAATACAGAGGTCTGTCCGGCCGGTTCTCCTCAGATCGAGAACAAAATAAAAAAACAGTTTACCATCTCAATTACTCACTATTGCTAAGCAAGGATCGATGATTGTAGCATATATAATCAATCAATATAATGCTTCTCAAACTTAAGTGTTCAGCAGCAAAATACATATGCATCAAGATTTGTGGCCACAGAGATCGATAAACGTGGATACATGCCTTTGATGGAAGAAAGAAAACTTTTGTAATGTTTGGTAACTTAGCTAAAGGCGTACTCCATCCATCCCATAAAAAACTCCAATTCTATAGATGAATTTGGACATAATATAGGTTCAGATTCATCCGTGGGACTAGATTTTTTTGGAATTAGGGAGTAATACAAAAAATAAAGTTAGACCGCATTATAGCAATTAGCTAGCTATATTTTCAAACGATCCGGGAGGAAATAGAATCAGTGTGTTTGGTAGAACGAATAACCGAGGCGATTCAGAAGCGCATCCTTCATTGTTGCCGTCAGAGGGAAATGCCGGATACGGGTGACCCTCGAGGAAGGTGATGGTGCAGTCATTATGGCCAGGCTGGCGACCCACAGGGGCGTACTCAATGCCACTACTGAAGTTGCACTCGGGCTATGGGAGCTTTGAATTGCCACCTCGACCATACCCTATCGATATCGTCAACCTCTCCAAATCGGCGAAGATGGTGGGCAAGGTGTTGACGACGCGTGCATCTAGCCACCTTCCTTTCCATCACTAGCCACCTCCATCACTATCGCTCCTGCTACTCAACGTCGAGGGGGAGGTCGAGCTTAGATCACTGTAGATCTGGGACGGAGGTTGTCAATGCTAGGAGCATCGACATTGGTGACGCCTGTCGGTTTCACGTACATTCCTAGAGGTGGTGTCACCATTGGAAATCTAGTCATAATTCAGCATATTTTGATAAAAAAAAGAAGATACCAAACATGACATACGAATAAAAGAGTGATCCTGAGATAGTGCTAAACATGAACAAGCTAATAACAATAACAACAACATCTAGTAACATGTTTAACACTAAGGTAAATAGAGTTACATACTCGAAGAATGCTCTGGAAGATGAGGCATTGTTGTTGTTGTTGTTGCCTTGTTGGTGTTGTTGTTCTCTGCTCCTCCATTGTCATCGTTCCCTCTGTTGTCGACGTTCTCGGTGTTGGTCGACATGATTAGAGTTGTTGATGGGGTGGGAGCAGAACATGACGTAGAGGAAGCAATACCGAGAGCAGTCGCGTGAAGAACGCGAACGCACTCCTAAAAAACTTGATCGCCTACCTACCCGTGCAGGTACTCAAGTGGACGGAGTTTCGGAGGCATGCTTGTCCCAAGTGTCCGTGCGCGTAGGTGCTCAGAACCAAGGCGGCCAAAGCAGCACAGGAACAGAAGGAGGTGGAGAGTTTTTCGAGAGGAAGAACCAGAATTCGTTAGGGAGATAAATAGAGTGTAAGCTCTGTCTCTCCTAGAGGAGTTGATAACGATGCATCCGAGTTATGAGATTTATTGCGCATTGATGTCTCGATTGTTAATGGAGTAATGTCACTCGTCGGTTACACCTTGCTCGTATAAACAAAACTGTAGAAAGGCCAGCCATAGTTATAACAATTAGCACCAAATTTCAAGACTCATAAATGTTCATAGTTCTGTTCCTGTTTGTTATACCAGTGTTTTGGTGGAGACTGATAAGTTGAACTTCCACATAGAAAATGAGTTACACCAGGTCACAGCTGAACAATGGACAGCAGCGCCAACACGGTGATGGATGCGGCTGTGCCCGACGCATCAAGGCAGACTCCAGCCGGGAGCGACACGACGGTGTGTGTGGCTCGGCACGTTCACCACGAGGCCGAGGCGGCGCACGCCTACAACATGGCGGCACAGTAGTTCCGCGGCCGTGACGTCATCCCGAGGAGGCCGTCGCCACGTGGCACCGCCGCCGGTGCAGCCGAGCACACGCGGTCCTTCTCTATCACGCCCAGAAATTTAGCCAATTTTCTAGACTATTTTGTGTATTAAATCCCTGTCCAGGAATCAGCCAGGGTACACAAAATGACAAATCAATAAACAGATCCAAACGTAAAATAAAGCGTAAAATACTTACAGAACAGACACTTAGTCCTCGCACCCGAAAGAAAGCAGCAGCAGCGGACAAAGGCGATCCTAGCGGGGCTTCAGCTCCACTCCACAGGCAACTCAACTATGGTCTGAGCCTTGATCTTCTAACACCGTCTTTGACTCAGAAGCACTACACTTCTGAAAGGAGGAGATAGCAAGGCTGAGTACAACCACCGTACTCAGCAACCCACACCGAGAAATGCAGACGTGAGAGGGGAGACAAGAGTGGCTTGGGCTATTTTGCGTAGATGCGAATGTAAAACCTTTCTAGTTTAAAACATTAAAATATTGATTAATTAATTAAATCAATATTAATCTTCCATTGAACAACGCTAAACTACGTTGAACATGCCCAACCAATCCACCTGAACCAATCCAGTTCCGTTAAGTCAAATTATTAAAGGTGGGACTAATCATAGTGAATCTGGTTGGTCGCCCCTAACCGTGGGCATGGCTATTCGAATAGTTTTACTCTGGCCAGAGGTGTACAACTGTACCCACAAGACACGATGCGAGTGATCGTGACAAGACCCTTCGCATAACTCTCCCTGACCAAGCGACACCACACTAAGGTTTCGCCCCTACCCTTATGCTAGGGTAGGCAGCCCTCTCTGGTGCCTAGGTGAATCCGACAGCTGCATAGACCTTGCTTGGTCCATCCGAACTCCATCACGCCCACCCTTTCCTGGGTACGTTAGCCAGGAAAAAGCTACACTACAAGTTCAGCCGTTGCCCATGCTTGCTTGTGGTAAGTACTGTAAGTCTTCTAAGGCTTCCCATGAACCGGTCCTTAATTGCCATGGGTGTGACAAACAAAACCATGCACCCATAGCCCACCATTTAGTCATATTTTAATTAACCATGAACCTTTGCCAAGTTACCTCCGGTCTGAGACCGTCATTTCATGTGACCATCAGCTAGTAATATAATTCTCACATTACGTGAGCTAGTGTAATTAAGCATGACTAAGCGTAAATAATTATAGTAAGATCACGTAACTGATGCGAGGTAGTCAAATTAATCACCCAAGTTAACAATGAATGAATATCAATTAAATATGGCACAATCGATCAGATAGGTAGTCCTAATTCCTGTGTAATTAGCAAACAATGCAATTTTATTTGTAAACAATAAATATCTTATAAATTGGGATCAATATGCATCAAGGAGGAATGTGACTTGCCTTGCTTCTTCAGCTGAACTTCTTTTCTTCGTGAGCGCGAACCCCCGAAACGACGAAGTCTACATGCTGGCACGCAAAACAAGGAAAAAACCTAATAAAAATCAAATAAACAATAAACATACATGTAGAGCTCAATTTTAAATGAATTTTCTAATTTGAATGGCCCAATTCGGAGTTCGTATGGATTAGATATGAATTTTAGAATTTTTGGACCATTTAATTGAATTCTCAAAATTAAAATAATTTATTGCATAATTTTTATTTATTTTTACAAGGAAAAGGGTGTTGCTGATGTAGTGGGGCGAGGACTGACATCAACGGCCGAGGCTGATCAACGGGGCCCATGGGCACAGTGACACAAGGGGAGGAGGGAGCACGGTGGACTCGGTCCACCGAGCTAGGAGGAGGTACTCCACATGGCGACACCGGATTGGCCGGCTCGGGTAAGGCACAAAGGAATGAGGCACACGGGCGGCTCGACTCGGCCGACCGACGGCCAAGGCGGCGGCGCGGCGGCCTCGCCGGCGGCGGCAGCGCACGGCACGGGACGCGAGGCGACGGCGGTGGAGCGCACGGGCGTGCGCGGCGAACACGCTGGCCCGGCGCGGCTTGCGGCGAGGGACCTCGCCGGCGGCGGCAAGACACGGCGGCGACCGGACGGGCGACAAGACACGACGGCGGAGCGGCACACGAGGGAGAGGATGCGACCGGCATCGGGTAGAGAGGAGATGCCGGCAGGTGCACAGCGGCCGAGAGGCAGCGGCGCACGGGCAACGATGGAGAGGGGAGGCCGGTGCACGGCGGGCGACGAGGGCGGCTCGCGCGGCGCATCCGGCCGGGGCGCGACACACGGCCGAGGCGGCACGGCATGGGAGAGGGAGAAATGTGGAGAAAGAAGAGAATCGTTCTCACCGGCGCGGAGACGAGGAAGAAGACGGCGACATCGTTATGCGGCGGTGAAAATTTGGGGAAAAAGGGTGGAGATGGTGTTCCCGAAGTTTGCGAAGGCGGTGGTGACGTCAGTTTGGTGCGGCATGCGATAGTTTGGCCTGAACAGAGCCGGAAGCAGAGCTCGGCGACCGACGGCGAGGTTTGCACGGTGCGGGGTCGCGAGTGGGCTCGGTTGCGGGCGAATGCGAAAGGGAGAGATGTGCGGGAGCTCGAGGAAACTTTATAGGGGAGAGGCGGCTCGGACGTGGGCGGAGGAAGCGGGAACGCGGCCAGAACGTGGGCGAATGGGGCGACAAATCCAAATTCGAAAAGCAGGCGTTCCGGTACGCACGAGCGGCGGAAAAGGGGGTCGTGCGGGAGGTGGCCCAGGAACGCGGGGTGACGCGGGTAGGGGAGCACAACGTGGCTAGGTGGAGGTGTGACGTGGGTTTGCGCGCGCGCACGGGGGATGTGGCTGGTTCGTTCCTTGCTTGAGCTTGAGGTTAGGGATGACAAGTTGGACTCACCTATCATTGCCCCCAACCCGGGGGAGGCAAATTGGACTTTTGGCGCTGAGGCTATGGAGGGTGTCGATGCGTGTGCTCGACACGCGGGGACCCGGGGGACCCCCTTTTTTGGTTCGGCACAGGGGAGCGGTGAATTAGGGTTCGAGCTCGGGGTGAGGTAGAGGGAAAGTAGGAAGGTGGAGAAAAGTCGCAATCACAAAAGACACAGAAGAGTTTATACAGGTTCGGGCCATCGGGGAGACGTAATACCCTACTCCTGTTTTTGTACTATGTGAAGAATGAATTACAAGGATTGGTGTGGTTGTTCTTCCCTGGGGAAGCTGAAGCTGATGACTGAGGCGAAATGCTTAAAGCCCAAGGTCGAAGAAGCTGAACAAAAGACCAACCCCAGAACCCCCTCTATAATGGACTTGGGCCTCCTTTTATAGCGCAAGGGGAGACCATAGTAGTCCTAGCTTTCTCTACTCCGCTCCACGTGATGGAGCGGCTCTTGTCCTGTCTTGTCGGGGGTCAACCCCTATTCCTGCTCCTGTTACCATGTTGCAGGAGTTGGTGGAGAAAAACGGGCGTCGTGGCTGTCATGCTGCTGACGAGAGGAGTCAACTTACCTACTCCAGTGGGGCCTATCGGTCAGTGGCTCTCCGCCTGGAGTAGGGTCGACGTGTACACAAACTTCAACGACGATATGTGCACCCATGTTGGCGCTCCCTTCGACTGGAACGAGAATGATCTCGCTATCCTGGTCCGCCGCACCCTCGGCGTCACTGCAATGGATCTGACGCAACTCCTCCAGTGGTCCGTTGTGCCGGACCCAGAGCGCCCAGAGATCCTGCATGCTCTGCGAGGTGGTGGGTGGACGGCACGGGTTCGTCGTCGCGGCGCCAGCGCCGCCTCGAAGGGTGGCAACGACGACTACGACGACGCTGACGACAGGGTGCCGATTGGGCGACTGGGCCGCCGGGTCTGGGCAGGAGCGGACCGGGGGCCCCGGACCCGAAGGGGAAGAGGAAGAGGCCGGAGCACGACTCCGCGCCTCCCCCATCACCACCATGCGACGGCGGCACGGAGCGCACCGCTCGCCACCGCAGGTTCGGAGGCCCACAGGCGACGGGTCCTGCCCAGGGGCCACCCCGACGAGGGCTAGTACGGCCACAACGACGACGACTCCGGCGGTGGTCGGGGCCGCACCCACGGCGAGTGCACCGTCGGCAGAGGCCGGCTGCGGCACCCCTGCGGCGGCGGAGTCCGTGGGCCGCAGCCCAGTGAGCCCCTCCGGTGGCCCTGCGAAGAAGAAACGGGCCATCTCTCGGGTCTCATGGAGCATCAACGTCGCCCGCAGGTAATACTTTGCATATGCATACATTTCTTGTGAGCCCTGTGTCTTATTTCGGGCTATTTGTGTTTTGATTTCTCATTGTGTTTATTTTTGTTCCCAGCCGCGAGCATCAGAATTTTCACCCCAAGGTTATACCTAAGGGCGGTTCTGCTTCCAACTCAGCGGGGGGAACGCAGGAGAGGTCCGGGGTGGTGGAGCCCACCGGTTCGGGTCACCTCCTACGGGTTCGGGCTCGGTGCGGCTGAGGAGGGGGCCCGCCCGACGTCGGGCGTCGATCGTACACCGGGAACACCACAGGGGCCCTGGCGCCAGCAACGGTCGGGCGGCGGCCACGACGCGGAGGTGGAGGCGGCGACGAGCGGCGAGGAGAAATCACAGGGTCCCACCGCGGCAACAATCGCCGCCACTGCGCCAGCCATTGCCCGCGCCCCACCAGTCGACACCGTCGCCCCGCCGGCCGACTCCAACACCGTCGGCGCCGGTCCATCACGATCCGCCAACGCCGTGAGCAGCCTCACCGGAGGGCGAGGCAACGTCGGCGGGTGAAGCGGCGGCGAACGGCTCCGGTCGTGGGGCACCTTCGTCTCCCCACCCTGTGCAGGTGGTAGACCTTGGCTCGAGCTCCGACTCCGAATCCGGGGGCGCTCGGTCAGGGTTTACGGTCGCCTTGGACACTGAGCCCCTTGTGCAATCGCAGGAGCGGGCGAGGATGATTGTGTCCCAGGCGCTGAAGGAGGCCAACGCGGTCTCCTTGGAAGGGCTTCAGGCTCAGGTTCAGGCCTTGGCTACCAGGGAGGTCGCGGTGGTGCGGCGAGAGATTGAGGTCGCCGAAGGCCGCCACGAGTTGGCGACCACGGCAAGGGTGGAGGGTCTCATCCAGAAGCGGGAGCTAGCGGACATCGAGCGTCGACGGGGTGAACTCAATAAGGTGTTCGAGGACACCGTCATTGAGCGGCACACCGCTGACCTCCGCGAGCAGGCAGCCGCTGCCGCAGAGGAGAGAGTCCGCACCACTGCCGGGGAGTTCATCCGCGAGCTCGACAAGCGCGCCCAGGAACTCAACCGGCGCGAGTGCGTCCTGCGTGATGCCGAGGCCGCCGCCGCTAGCACCGACATCGAGCTCCAGGCCCGCGAGGATGGCCTGGCAGAGCGCGAGAAGGTCTTGGAGGCGCGCGACGCGTCGGGGGACCAGGGAGGCCGCGTGGCCAAGGCCGAGGAGGACTCGCCGCACGGGAGGAGAACGTGGTGGCTCGGGGAGAAGGCCATCGCCGAGCGCGAGGTCGCCGTGGAGAGGCGCGAGGTGGCCGTACTACAGGCCCAGGAGGAGGTCTCCCGGTGCCTGAAGGCCATTTGGGAGCGCGAGCAGCAGCTCGCAGCTGCCTCGTGCCATCGGCAGGAGGAGCTGGAGCAGTGGGAGCGGGACATCGCCGCCCGAGAGTAGGCGGTCGACGACGTGGAGGCACGGGTGCGGGAATTGGAGCAGCGGGAGCGGGTTCTGCCGCCCCAGCCGGCCCCTCGCTCCAGCGAAGCGGCGCCAGACTTGGAGGAGGCGTGCCAGCAGATCGCGGAGCTGGAGCACGCCCTTGGTTTAGGGCTCCGGACCATGACCTCGTCCGTCGCGCGTCTTCACGATGCGGCCCGTGAGGTGGGGGTTGTGCGCCCCCGTGCCACCAGCTCTACCTTGGGGGGATTGGTCACCCAAATACACGAGCTAGCCGAGGGGATTAAAAGGGTGCCGGAGGAGGTTGGTGCCGGAGGAGGTTGACGAAGTGGCGAAGGAGTCATCGTACGACCTGTCCCGCCAGGTTGCGACGTTGATCCTGGCGAGCTATCAGGCCCGCGACCCCGGCTTCGACCCGTACGTCCCCACCGAGGACTTCCCCGAGGGCACAGAAGAGGCTGCTCGGCATCGCATCAAGGATGCCGTCGACTCCATCATGATTGGCTTTGACGAAACTCCGGTGGCATTTCAGCTTGCCTACCGGGAGGACCCGCCATGCCGAGGATGGCACGGAGAACGCCCCCAGCGACCCGCCGGCCGCCTAGGACTCCCCTGCTTTTGCTTCTATCTTGTACTTTGTAAAAACATTGCAATACTATTTTATGTTATCAATGCACTTGCCTTTCTATTGCTGGATTCGCATTGTAGCAGTCCATCGTGGCTGACTTTGTAGCTTACTTATCTCTTCGGTCAATTTCAGGTTTGCCGAACGGGGACGATGATTCATATATATATATATATATGTATATATATATATGTATATATATTGGGAGCCCCCGGCCAACTTGGTGCACACACAGTGGCGATTAGTAGGCCCAAGCTCTTGCCTGTTCATTTTCTTGCAACAACAATCTGCTCTTTAGTTAGTTTAGCCATTGTAGTAATATGGACAGTATGGATTCCTGCCATGATTCATTCTATGTAATTGGGAGCTGGTCCGGGTTCAGGCAGCATGCATTGGTCGGCGACTGGTGCCTTTCTCGGGGCTCCGGGTAGAAGCGAGGGCATAAAGGGCCACCGGGGGCAGCAGCAATGGGGGGATCGGGACAGGCGTGACAGGACGCACCTGAGCCCCCAGGCGTTGACTACCCCGGGGCACTTGCATGCAGCGTCGCTCTACCCTCGACACCCTTAGGGCCTCTCAGCCTGCGGTGGGCAGGGCCAGAAGATCACCGGAAACAAGCATCCGCAATACATGTTCCAGAACATGGAGGGGAAAAACATACTGTAACACAGATACTTTGTAAGGGAAAAGCATAAAGAGTATAAACGGGCGACTCATTATTCATGCCAACTGGAGGCAGTGAACGTTAGGGATTCAACACACCATGCGGCTTATGGGTAGAACCTGCGCAGGTGAGAAATATTCCACGGGTTTGGCAGCGGAGTGTCATCTTCTATGGCTAGGCTTACTGCTCCTGGACGCGGAGTGTCGATAACTTTGTATGGCCCCTCCATATCGGAGATAACTTGCTCAGCCCCGCACGCGTTTGCACACGCTGCAGAACGAGATCGTTAATTTGCAGCGCTCGGGGGCTGACTTTGTGTTGGTGATAGCGACAGAGGCTCTGCTGATAACGGGCCGCGCGAAGCGCTGCACGGTGCCGTCTTTCTTCTAGGTAGTCCAGGTCGTCGAGACGTAGCTGTTCTTGGTCTGCTTCGGTGTATAGTGTGGATCCGGGCGATCCCAGGGTGAGATCGGAAGGCCGACGGCTCTGTGAGTCTATTTTCAAATGCGCCTGGCAGGGTTGGGGCTCGCGTGGACGCGATCCTAGATAACTCATCCACCAGGGTATTATCTCTTCTGGGAATATGGCGCAGCTCAAGGCCATCGAAATGGCGCTCCATACGCCGTACTTCCTTGACATATGCTTCCATCTGGGGGTCGGTGCATTGGTACTCCTTGGAAACTTGGTTCACGACTAGTTGAGAATCGCCGAGGACTAGCAGACGGCGGATGCCCATGCCTGCCGCCGCTCGCAACCCCGCTAGGAGCCCTTCATACTCGGCCATGTTATTGGTTGCTCGAAAGTCAAGTCGAATGATGTACCGGAGTACGTCGCCTGTCGGGGAAGTTAACGCAACGCCTGCCCCGGCCCCCTATAAGGTGAGTGAACCGTCAAAGTTCATTACCCAATGCATGGTCCATTGGCCGCGATCCTCCGCACTCTCGGGTTCACCTGGGGGTTGATCGTTGTCGGCCGCTGGCATCCATTCTGCCACGAAATCGGCCAAGGCCTGGCTCTTGATCGTGTGGCGAGCTTCAAAATGCAGGTCGAACTCTGACAATTCGATAGCCCACTTGACTACCTGTCCCGTGCCCTCTCGGTTATGCAAGATCTGTCCGAGAGGATAAGACGTGACTATCGTTACCCGATGTGCCTGGAAGTAGTGGCGCAGCTTCCTGGAAGCCATGAGCACGGCGTAGAGCATTTTTTGGGCTTGTGGGTAACGTGTCTTTGCGTCCAGTAGCACCTCACTGATAAAGTAGATTGGCCGCTGCACCTTGGTGCGGGCCTTAGCTACTTTACCAGGGGCAACAGGCTCGGGTGCACCGGGACGGGTTACCTCGGTGTCCGGGGTTGCGGGCCATCGCCTTCCCGGGGCCCTCGGGGCCGCCACAGGTGGAATGGGCCTCGGATGCCCCGGACTAGGGGCGGGTGGCTCCCCGAGGCTCGGGGCCAAAGGCCGCCTCCGCTCCGGTGCTTCCTCGGCCAACATCGTTCCAAGGTCTCCTGCCTCCTAGTGTGATGGGGCTGGGGGCGTCTGGGAGACTGGCTCGTCGTCGCGCTCCACAACCAACGCTGCACTGATCACTTGGGGAGTTACCGCTAAATATAAAAGGAGGGGTTCTCTTTCCTGAGGTGCCACCAATGTGGGCGGCGAGGAGAGATAACGCTTGAGCTCGCTCAAGGCTTTCTCCGCCTCGTTCGTCCAAGTGAAGGGGCCAGTTCGCTTTAGCAACTCTAATAGAGGGAGCGCCCGCTCTCCCAGCTTTGATATAAAACGGCTCAGGGCAGCTACACAACCAGTGATTTTCTGCACGTCCTTGAGCTTCCTGGGGGGCGCATCTCCTCTATCGCCTTTATTTTTGCAGGGTTGGCCTCGATGACTCGGGCAGAGACCAAAAACCCAAAGAGCTTGCCTGTCGGTACCCCGAACACACATTTTTCTGGGTTCAGCTTCATGCGGGAGGACCGGAGGTTATCAAATGTCTCGGCCAGGTCCGGAAGCAAGGTCCTTTGGTCCCGGGACTTTACCACGAGATCATCGACGTACGCCTTGACATTGCGCCCTATTTGGTCTTTCAGCGTGATGCGAACACCACGTTGGAAAGTTTACATGGCATTCTTTAAACCAAAAGGCATAGATATGTAGCAAAAGGTACCCATAGGAGTGATAAATGCAGTTTTCTCCTCATCCTCTACGGCCATGCGGAACTGATGATAACCAGAATATGCATCTAGGAAACATGAAAGGTCGCACCCCGCAGTGGAGTCGACTATCTGGTCTATTCGGGGCAGAGGATAAGGGTCTTTAGGACATGCCTTGTTGAGGTCGGTGTAGTCGATGCACATGTGCAGCTTGTGGTTGGCCTTCGGGACAACCACCGGGTTAGTGTAACGCCCTGAAAATCAGAATTAAAAATCAGAACTTACAAAAACCTTTTTGATTGTTGCTTCTTGATCGAGTTTTCGCTTCTTATTTGCCAGCTTGGTTGCATAAATTATACGTGAGCGATTCATCTCGATGTTTGTGAAAAACCAAACGATTTGAATTTTCGCTGGGAGAAAATTTTCGGAGTTTAGAATTGGGAGCAAAACATTATTTAGGTGATTGAGTAATATTTATTAGTGAGAAAATGAGTAATAAAATATTTTAGGGTATATATATGAAATCTAGAAATTAATTTGAATCAAAATCACATTTTCGGAATTGAGGAAAAGAATTAAATTAATTACGTAAAATATATTTTTAAAATAACAAAAGTGGGTGAAAAGGTTGAAAATATATTTTACAACCTATTTTTGGGTGTGTTATATTTTATTTTGAATTTTAGAGGTGAAAGGAAATAAAATTGGGAAATTAGGAAATTTAATTCGGGAAAATACGAAGGTCACTATTCATTGCGCGCCAAGTGTTCGACGCCGTACCACGGACCCGGACCACCTCGCCACCGCGCGCGCGCGCGTCGCGCCCGCAACACCGCGCCCCACGCCCGCCGTACCGTGCCCATGCCGTGCCATACCCACGTCATCACGTCGGCCGCACTGTGCCCGCGCCGCGCCGCCATCAGCCACGCCGCGCCCACGCCGCCACTCGCCCGCCGTCGCGTCACGCGTGTCCCCGCGTCAACACCGCCGCACTGTGCCCGCGCCAAGCCAACGCCAGCCACGCCGCGCTGTACCGTCGTGCCCATGCCGCCATCGTCACGCGCGCTGTAGCCGTGCCCACCGCGCGTCAGCCTCCTCCCCTTTCCGCGCGTGCCTGCTATCCCCGTGCCGCACCGCCATTGCCGCCGGCCGCCTATAAATTGAGCACCCCAGACCAAACTTCCTATACAACATTTCTTCCTCATCTCTCCCTCCATCTTTCCCTTAAGTTTTCCCCAAATTCTATACACCGCATCGCTCAAATTTAAAAAAAAAAGGAAGAGGAGCCGAAGAACCCTAAGTCGAACCGCACGGGCAATTCTTCAAAATTTGCCACATTCGGCTGAATTCCCTTCAAATTGAAGGTACTCTACATTCTATACACCTAGAGCTTCCATTCCCCTAACTTTTCCAAGCCTGTTAGCCGACGGAACTCGCAGGCGACGAGCGCCACCGAGCTCCCCTGCCTCGGCTGTCGCCGTGCGCACGTCGCCAGGCCGTCTCGGCTCCTTTCTGACCAAATCGACCCTGTATTTAGCATCCCCGTGTCCCGTAGGTACTCTGGGAACACTTGGTTTGCCCGGAATGCCGTCGCATTCCACCGGCATCGTGCGCCACCGCCGCTGCGGCAAGGCCGCCGTCGCCGGCTCGTTCCGCCGCCTCCTCGGTTCGGTTATGCCTCGGGGAGAGTTCCTTATGTCGCCTAGAGGGAGTAGGATCGATTAGATGCCGAGCTAAGGTTTCCCTCGCCGTTGTTCGCCTGTGCCGCGCCGTCGGCCTCGCGCGGTAGAAGAAGAAGAACAGTGGAGAAACGAATAAAAGAAAAAGAGAGAAAAGAAGGAGAGAAAGGCTGTGTAGCGCGGTGGAAAAGAACGAGGTAGAGGAGAGAAAGGTCACGGGTTCGAATCCCTCCCCGTGTCATTTTATTTTCTTTTTTCCTTCTTCTTTCCTTTTGTCAGGGAAGAGAGGAAAGAAGCAGAAAATAAAAGAAAGGGGAAAGGAAAATGAGAACGGGCCGCTAGCCCAGTGGAGAGAGCGCTGGGCAGAGAGTGTGAGGTCGCTAGTTGGTGGAGAAAAATGGGCGTCGTGGCTGCCATGCTGCTGACGAGAGGAGTCAACTTACCTACTCCAGTGGGGCCTACAGGTCAGTGGCTCTCCGCCTGGAGTAGGGTCGACGTGACACCAAACGGGCGTCGTGGCTGCCATGCTGCTGACGAGAGAAGGGGTCAACTTACCTACTCCAGTGGGGCCTACCAGTCAGTGGCTCTTCGCCTGGAGAGGGGTGACGTGACACCCCCAGCATCCGTATCCTCTCTCCCACGCGGCTGCTCAGCGCATTTAATGCGACTGGACGGGGCATGGAGGGAGGTGTGCATGGACTGACCGTGCGGCCATACTGCAGTCACCGTCAAAGACTTTCTCCCCTCTCTCCCTCGTGACGGGCAAAAAGGGTGATGATGAGCGGCTGACAGGCGTGCCTCACATCGCAATAAATGCGACGGCGCAGGCGTCTGGCCTCTCTCTAAGCATTAAATGTGGTGGTTGGCAGTTGGCGGTTGATCTCGTTCCTCTCTCGGAGAGGTGCGGTTTGATGGTCGGGGGTCCGGGTGATCCCGAACCCTGCCAACTGGGAAGCGGCGGCCTCCGGGCAGCTCCCGAGCCAAGTCCCCTTAGGGATGGCCACGTGACCGCCCGTGGCCCGGACCCGCATGAGCCATTCAGGACATATCTTTGGGGCGCCCTTGTAAGCGAAGGCGTCTTCCTTCTTCAGATATCGTATTCTCCTTATACCCCCGGGCCCATATCACTGACAGAGGGAACTTGGGCCGGCCCGAAGGGAAGGAGGGGAGGTGTTGGGCCGGCCAGCTGGGCCGAAAGGGGATGGAAAAGGAGGGCCGTAGGGAGGCAATGCGGACTTTGCAAAGGAGATGGGCCGATGGCGGTCCAAGGAGGGGAACGAAATTTAAATTTGTTTTCTATTTATTTAATCGCATAAATGATTATTATATTTTTATAAATACTTTCAATGCTCAATTAAAATCCAAGAAAAATCACTGGAAATATATGGGCACTCAAGTATTTAATAAAAATATAAAACATCATTTAATGATTAAATAATTTATTTAAATAATTACTTAATTGATTTTATATTATTAAATTTACTTGAAGCTTCAAAATTTCACGAAAAATTTTAGAGAGTATTTTAGGACATGGAGAATATTACAAAAATATTTACACCAAGATTTTTAAGTAAAATTTCATTTCCCTAATAAATTCACTTGAGTGATTTACTTTTCTTTTAATAATTTCTAGAAAATGTATTATTTAACAATTTTTAATCCCGATCGAAAATCGGGCGTGACATTCTCGAAGCGGCGGCGGTGAATGTCTACGACAACTAGTGCGTTAACAGTGTTGAGACCTTTGTAGCACTATCACCGCCGCCATGTCTAAGCTGGGGTCATCAGCTGTTTGTGTCTGCGTCATTGCGTCCCAACATGCTCGCGTCCGTGCTGTCTCACTACGTACCAAGCCGCTCGATGTGCTACGGTGCGTTACTCGGTGCATGGCTTGCTCAAGGGTGGCAAGGTTGGTCGCCCGTTGCGCTCACCGTTGCCGAAGTCGTTCCGGCCGAAGCTTAGGGTTATGGCCACTGGCTTTGACTCCAAAATTCATTGCCATCGTCCATCATTGTCCAAAACTGAGGTCTCCCTTCTTCTCCATGTCGGACTCCCTTCATCCCCTCTCCTCCCCGAGCCATCGCGTTGCCGGAGCTCATCGGCACGACACCCCTCACGCTGCTACCTGTTCGGCCGCCCATCGTGTCCGCACGGTGCACCGCCACTGACGGACGTCCCCGCCCAAGTCGAGAACACCTCCAGCTCCATCTCGACGCCCTGTTGCTCCTAGGTGTTAGAAAACGATAAACAAATAAACGACGAAGAACATAGATTAATCACAGAAGACACAGGATTTTAACGTGAAAAATCCTCCTAAGATAGGAAAGAAAAAACCACGGGCGTCGCCCAACAAAACTCCACTATATCAAATGAGGTTACAGAACGCCGGTGATTTACAATCTCGAACTCATATCAGATAAGGGAGGTTACAGATCATCGTCTTTTAGATTTTTATCTCTATATATACTTCCTGTATGCCTAAGCCTCCGACGACGGGTCTCCGCTTCGCTCCGTCTGAAGTGGCCTATATCCATGGGTAACAGAATTTGGATCATAAACTCAACGCTAGGCAGCCGTGCCCGTTGGAAGCTTGCCGGAGCGCCACTGCTTGACACACAACCGCCGCTTGTACAAAGGAAGAGGAGAGAAAAAGAGAGAAGAGAAATGGTGGAAAAGGAAAAGGAGAAAAAAAGAAAAGAGTTTTTTAGGTGAGTCTCATTTGGTACTCAATACAGAGGTATTGATGAGACCACATCTGCATCCGTGGGGCATGCCACATCAGCGCATGACGGAATGGTCGTAGCGTTGGATCGAAATGACATACTTTAGTAAGTTCTGAGACTTAATCTGTACTTGTAGTTGTAGAGTTCGGGAACTTATTGACCGGATGTGCGAATAGGGGCTTCTCTGCAAAATGTCGATGGCAAAGCCCGCAGGCCGTAAGGGGAAGGGAGGTAGTGTAATTTAATAATCGAGTTTTTGTTGGACTTGAATGCAACTCAATACCTTGCTGTCTGTCTGCATTTGCTTCTGCTAATCTGCGCTTCGCCTTCCCTTCCCCCAGCAGCAGCAGCAGCAGCAGCAGCAGAAGAGTGAGGAGGAAGAAGAGGGAGGGATCTAGGGTACTGGATGCGCAGGCTGTGTTGAGTGAGTAGAGATGAGCGCTTCTCGGTTCATCAAGTGCGTCACCGTGGGGGACGGCGCCGTGGGCAAGACCTGCATGCTCATCTCCTACACCTCCAACACCTTCCCCACGGTAGGTACCTCCTTCTCGATCCTTCCTGCCCGCCCGAGTATGAGTATTCCCCCTATCATGCACCTGACCTGACTTGATCGAAGATGACTTCACGTCATCTCCTCGGTTGCAGCAAATCTCCTTCTATTTGGTAGATTAGCTTTCCTTCCCTTTTTGCCTGCTAAAGTTAGGGACAGATGATCTGGGTAACTTCTTCTAAACGCGCCCTTTTCTCTGCGGGATCCAGGTGCCTTCTTTTTCTTCTTCTTCTTCTTCACAGGTATAGTAGGAATTAGGATAGTACTGTCCATTTCTCAGCTGCCAACATTGACTGACTTCTTACACAGATCTATAAATATATGTTAGCTTCATCTCCAGATTTTAGGACCTCGTTGTATTAATATCAGGAGTAAACTCACAAACATATGTTGTGGATTTGCGGTATGTCTCACTTTATCTGCGATTGCTAACTGTGGCTCCAACAGAACAAAAAGGTTTGAAATCCTACCATAGCCAATTCTCCACCATTGACCTCTAGACATTTGTTTGTTGGTGAATTTGTTTTAGCTCTGTATCATTCTAACCATGACCTCTGTCAATCACCTTCAGTAACTCAGCTATCCCTTTTTTGGCTTTGTGCCAAAAACTAAATCCAATGTATAACACCTTTGCATTCGGCAGACTGTATGTTTAATAGGACATTTCTTTATCTCTATGTTACAGGATTATGTTCCGACTGTTTTTGATAACTTCAGTGCAAATGTTGTGGTCGATGGGAGCACTGTGAACTTGGGGTTGTGGGATACAGCAGGTTCTACTTTCCTTTCCTTTTAATGGATTCATGTGTAAATGTCCATATTCACATCTGCCCTTCATGGTCATCAAAATAATAGAAACTTGACAAATTTAACAGGACAAGAGGACTACAATAGGCTACGACCGTTGAGCTATCGTGGCGCTGATGTTTTCCTGCTGGCCTTTTCTCTTATCAGCAAAGCAAGCTATGAGAATATTTCTAAAAAGGCAATAAATCTTGTCACCCACTTTTCCTTGCTTTCTCTCCATGAAGTACCTTAGCTTAGTCAACTTATTATCTTGCACTGATATATATATATATATATATATATACATTTTGTCAGTGGATACCTGAATTAAGGCATTATGCTCCTGGTGTGCCAATAATTCTCGTTGGAACAAAGCTTGGTATGCCTTTCAACTCCTATTGCATAGCATTTGTGCAAAGCATTACATAGCTGTAGAATTAATTTATTATATTTTCACTCCCACTTACCAGTAACTTGGCGTGACACTTAATGGAGTTGTGATTGTTGTCTTCCTATAATTGTGGCTCACCTTTTTGAGTACTTCTGTGCTGCCAACACTCTATGAAAGCATGTTTGTTTATGTAGATTCAATTTTACTGTTATTCATGTAGGATTGAACACAAGTAACCAAGCCTACCAGAGGAAGAGGGGTGGGTGGGTGAATGGTAGAAACACCAAAAACCGAAAACTTTTATGGAATTAAAAGTTACCCTTAAACTTGATGGAGATCGGTCTAATCCACTAGGAAACCTTCGCGTACAAGTATCCAACTTATCTCATTACAATTCAAACTCCAATCTTCCCAAATTTGGACTCCTTCCAAATTCTACTCCACTTTTCATATGCACACAATCTCCCATCGTATGTTGCACGGAATCTTCACCAACCACGTGCATTGTTTTTTAGCCTAAGCATCCCTCATGATCTCCTAATCGTCTAAACGTCATCCTCTCCCAAGTTGACTCCTGATCCGTCACCAACAACACTCCCCCGAGGCAGGCATCAAGACACACTTATACATGAATCAAACAAGAAACCATATCCGAGCACAAGTTCTTTCCCAACTTGACTCAACATTAGCATAGAACAATATTACACGTATAGAAATTATCTAAAAGCCATAAACACGAGATAACCACGAGTATCCAAATAAACAACCCGAAACTGACTTCAATCAATAACCAGCCGGTCAGACTGTCAGGCTAGCCGGTCTGATCGCCTCAACACCTTCAGTCTGACCTGCCACCTCTGACCGGTCTGACCAGCTCCACACAGAGAGCAAATCCTACTTCGCCAATTTTTTTTACCAATATCAAAACCAATCATCTCAGATGCCAGTTGTTCATCACAAAATATATAAATCAAAACCATTGATTTCACAGTTCATGGCGAAGCCATATGGTAGCTTATGCTTATCTGAATTTCATATTTAACTGTAAAATATTTGCATGTGGAAATTTATGTGAACACGGTTTCATGGAAGACAAGATATTTGCATTCGACGATGACACGATTGCTGCCTAGCAGTGTATTTGACTGAATATATGGCATATATACCTTGAAACATGTTGCCCATAAAGTATTATATGCTATCAGGGGACATATAGATGCTTGGTAACTTGGTGCCCCTCGGAATCACAGGACATACTTGCATTATATCAAGAAAGTTGACATCCTTAGTTTTTTTTGGGTGGGGAACATCCTTAGACTAATGCTGAATGCTTCTTTTTTTTTCAAATTTAGATTTGATGCAGTATGTTTGAAATTAATATTTTCTTTTATATTCTGACTGTTAACCATTACCTCTGAAATATTTCACATGCTATAACAGTTGAGTAGCATAGCTAGTTTAAGAGACAAATGATTTGATGTAGTATGGTTTTGTTTGTATTTCATAGACCTTTATGGTCCTGCCCTGCAAATGGGTCTTTGAGGGTCCGAAGTTAAGCCTGTGACCCATACCCCAGTTGGTCCTGTACATATCACTCTGAAATACATTTTGTCTTGTTCCTGATGAGAATTGGGAAACACCACGCACCCATGCTGGGAGGGGTGACCTTTCATATATAGCCAATCAGTACAGATCATGAATAGAAGGTTACAGTTACAGGAGTTCAAGAGTTACACAGGAGCTCAAGAGCCTGTACACTGCATGTACATTACTACGGCTATACATATTCTAGTAGTTCCTCGGCAAATGCTAAATGTTGATAAATCTGCATTTCTAGTTTTCATGCTAAGTTGCTAACATAAAGGCACATGTTACCCAATCCAATACCTTACACTACATGATTGAATTCCATGAGAATTCCATTTTCTTGATCTCACAAGGCATGTGGGGTTTTAGGATTATCCCTTGGGAATGCATCCTTTATAGGCTATTTATTCATAGTTTCATACTGTATGCTCAATTAAAATGGCATCTAGCGAACCCTTGTGTCTGAAGCACATTTGAAGGGCTCAAAATGGATTTACACCATTGAATTTCCTCCCCAGCGTAGCAAGTTATAATAGACAAAGCCTGTACAACTAATAGCCTTGTCAACTGACTGGCCTTAGAGGCTTAGAGCCTTACACTAATTATTGGGTACTGTGCTGCTGTTAACTTGTGTCCCCTCTCTTTGGCACATGTTTGATGGTCTTGATGTGGTTAGAGATCTAGAGTCATCAGTGACCAAAATGGGCTCTTGTTAGATTATGTTCTCAAGTTTGGATTACTGGAGTTAGAATTTGTCAGGTTTCATGTGGCAGTTTTGGCGGCGCAAGTCGTACTTTGCTCCTGATACAAACATACACAATATAGTTTTCAGAAACATGGCCTAGCCTTGGCATGTAAATGCAGTATTCTTTTGCTTTTCTGTTCATTATGCTTTTACTAATCACTTGTATACTTGATATAATTCGGTGGTGCTTAACCATTAAGTTACTGTTAACAGATCTTCGGGATGATAAGCGATTTTTTGTAGATCACCCTGGTGCCGTACCTATTTCCACTGCTCAGGTATTCAAAGCTTTGTTTGCTTGTATTTTGTTGCTTCCCAGCATTGTTACACAAGTCGTTAAAATTATTTTGCTAATAAACGTAGGGTGAAGAGCTGAGGAAACTAATTGGTGCAGCTGCATACATCGAATGCAGTTCAAAAACACAGCAAGTACTACATTTTATTGTTCTTTCGTTAAAAGGGTCCATTTTACTACTCTCTTACTATTTTGCCGGAAGGCTAAATTTTTATGGCTTATTACCCCTTAAACCAGTAAAAATGACTCACTACTCCATAGTATCATTTCACTTTTTTATTCTCCACATATGGCAACATGACCCATGTTATACAATATTTTCATTACAATTTACATGCTGTCTTAAATCGCTATGTTTAATCAGCGTTAGGTGCTTGCAACTTGTGCAACCAGTGATTTTTTTCATATAAAAATGTTGAGACATATGGTGTAATGCTATTTATCATCCCACAAAATTTAACACAACATACGAACTATGTAAAGAGAAACAAAAAATAATGAGCCCAAATATAGTTAAGGGGGCTAACTACTGATCCGGTGATATAGTTGAAGGGAGTAAAATGGAATTGTTGCGTTGAGCTCCATTGCGGTGGCATGCTTACTGATTGCTGCTGCTTTGCCTTTGCAACTGCAGAACATCAAGGCAGTTTTCGATGCTGCGATTAAGGTGGTTCTCCAGCCTCCAAAGCAAAGGAAGAAGAAGAAAAAGGCGCAGAAAGGATGTGCCATCTTGTAAATAAATGGTAGACGGTGCAGATGTATCCCTTCATTCGTAGCCTCTCGCCTCAATCGTCGCTCGCTCTTGTTGTATAATTACGCTAGATGCCACCGGCAGAACATATAATATAGTCCTCCTGCCTTTGTGGTGTTGGTCTCTAAGGTCGTCCAGACGCAATGCTTTCTTTCTTTCGTTCTCTATCTAATCAATCTTTTGGTGTTGTGCTTCTGTTAGTGTGTTTGTTTGAGCTTTCTAAAAAGTAGCTTACTAGCTGATAACTTTTTACTATTAGCTTTTATAATAAATTTTTATCTTTTCAATGTATTAAAAGCTCATTACAACGGCTTTTCATTTATTTTTTTAAAAATTAGCTTTCCAACTTGCTTTCTCATCCAGAAAACTAAAAAGACAGGGCCTTAGTTAAGTGGATGAGAAAGGGAATTACCTTCCCCGTTTCTAGCTTGCAATATACTACTAGCTTGCTAGGTTGATTAAATCCATCCTTTCTAAAATATAACAATAATAATATTGTATTAGATGTATATCCAAATATATGTCTAATCTCGACTAGATGCACGTACTGTGGTTGTGGTTTATATTTTTTTTGATTTGGTTAAGAAAACGAGATCCTTATTAATGTATGTATGATATTCGCTATCTTTAATTTGACCCTTACATCTGGCTGGGAACTCTCTTAATTCGTAAATTGACTTGCCAGTGTCAAAAAGGTGGTTGATCGATTTGCTGTTGCAATGGAGTAGTACTGTTGAGTAGCTCTGTAGTAGTGAAGGAGTAGTTTTTCCACAACTGAAAAACAAGAACACATTTATAATCCTTTTTGCTTTGTTCCTGACGAAGAAGACTAGCACTAGGAATAGGCAGATCTTTCTCACCGGTACACTACTACTAGTAAGTAGGAGTAAATGAGAAATTTATACTAGGAGCGAGAAGATGAAGAGCAAAGGCACGGCGGCGGCGGCGGCGAGGTAGGTCCTGTTTGGGTTGGCGGCGGCGGTGCTGCAGGAGAGAGAGAGTGTGGTGTTGTCAGGGGCGCTGAAGCAGCCGTGCGTCTGGTGGACGCCCTTGCCGGCGGCCTCGAGCAGGAAGGTGGAGTTGGAGCTGCCGCTGGTGAAGAGGAGGCACCAGAAGAAGGGACCTCGCCGGTGAGCGCGGTCGAACCCCGCGCCTACCTGGGTGTGTTCCTTACCGCGGATGACCGCCCTAGCGGCGGTGCTGTTGCCGGAGCCGGAGAGCACGGCCTCCAGCGCGGCCTCCGCGTCGGAGCGCTGGCGGTGGCAGCCGAGGAGATGGCCCGTGATGACGTCCACCGTGGGGAGCTCGACGCCGCAGTTGGCGGCGTACACCTCGGTGATGTGGGCCTCGGGGGGCTGGCACGCCACCGTGTTGTCACCGGCGCACCCAATGCCAATGCCAATGCAGTCGGAGATGTACTGCAGCGCCATGCAGCCAAGGCCAGCACTGATGCGCAGCCGAGGCAGCTTGCTGTTGCTCGCCGTCCGGTTGGCGTTCACCAGCTCCACGAGGTCGTTCGCCGGGTTCCCTGAATGTTGTTGAGGCAGCAAGTCAGATCAGTAGAATTCCAAGCTTTGGCTGGTTTGATACCGACACCCGACCCACCGTGGATCTTTGCAGGGGAAACGACCTCCATCAGCAGCAGCAACCAGATGCCGACCATGGCAAGCCTCCCGATCTCCCGCGTCATATCGATCCTCCTCTATTGTGTTGCAGCTCCCGGTCTGTGTACTGTACTACTGGTACTGCTCACAAGCAGCTCAGGAAATGGTGGTGGATTACAATGGAGTGGGGGAAAGAAGCAGGCAGGCAGGCAGGCAGGCAGGCAGGCTTTGCGGCCTCCTCATCAATCACTCCTCCTATCTAGTCCTGTCTGCTACTCCCCTCCCCTCCAATCCCCTTATAATATTATTTGTTTGAGCTTGTTCCCTTGTGTCATTGTGCGCGTGTACCGTGTGTACCTCCGTTGGCTTGCTGTAGCTGTAAGTGGCAGACACACACCAGTCAAATGCCGTCCAAAGGTGAATAATAAAAACAACAGCACCACATTCATGGAGGCTAGGGGCCCAAACTGAAAACCGAAAACCGTCCCGAACCAAAAAATTTTTTATGGTTTTTCGATAATTCGATTCGGTTTCGGTTTGAGATTTAGCATAAACCGATTAAGTCGGTTTGGCTTCGGTTTTTCTGTACGAAAATCGATCTTTTGAAAAAAAACCAATCCCAGACAAACCAGCCATCTCACCGCGCGCGTGCCAAACCTGAGGTTGTTTTGCCCTGGAAACCCTAGTGAAGCGAGAAGCAAGCCGGGACCTCGCCGTCGTCACCTTCTCCCTCCATACTCTTCGTCTCCCGGCGTCGTGGAGGCCCCCAGCCCTAGCCCCAGCCGGCGGTGGAGGCGACCTTCCTCCTCGGCACGCCGCGGACGGCCTCGCCCACTCCGTGTCACGCCGCCGCCGGCCTCACCCTCTCCGCGCCATGCAGCCAACGGCTTCGCCCTCTCCGTGTCGCGCCGCCACCGGCCTCGCGCCGGCGACGGTCTTGCTCCCTCCGTATCCGCGCCGCGCCGCCGCAGGCCTCCTCCGCGCGTGCTCTGTCCCGGCCCCCTTAGCCCCTCGGATCGGTTCGTTTTTATCGAGAAACCGACCTAAAAAACCAAAACCCGGCCCCCTTAGCCCCTCGGGTCGGTTCGGTTTTTATCGAAAAACCGACCTAAAAAACCAAAACCGAACTCTGCAATTTTCTAATTTTGCAAAAACCGATCGGTTCTTCCTCCTTCAAAAACCGAACTACGTGTAACCACGCCGAACTGAACCGAATCGTCGGTTTAAACCAAATGCCCAGGCCTAGGCCCATCGTGCATTACAATATGGATTGAAAAACACAAGTTTTTGATAATAATGTAAATATAAAAATAGAGGATTGCAAAACATTTCGATTAGATCATAGAAAAACACAGGAATTGAAAGAATTGAACGAAGGAAATATATTTAAGAAAATCTTTCATCCTCTAAACTGTATGTTCAATGAGCCATTCCATAAGAATTTTCAATCCTTTGTATTAAAGAGACAAATAAGAAAATTTTCTGTATGATTCAAATCCTATGATATTCCTTCACAAATGCTTTAAATCAAAGTAGCTTTTAGTCCGAATCAACTTCTTAGATGGTCTAAATTTATTCTCAAGAGTTGGTTTTTTATGGGACGGAGTATATCTTTAATTTTTTTATTGCTACTCTCAAAAAAACCTTTAGCTTCTTTTAGCTCTTACCAGAAGAATGGTATTTGGGATATTAACTCATGCACATGTTCTATCATTACTTTCTTAATATATACGTATACATTAGGCAAATACTCATGCGCATAGGATCTCAACGGTTACTCCTTCTGATCTAAAAAAACCAAATTTATGAGGATGAATCTGGATAAGTATTTGTTCAAATTTATTCTTAGAAGTTTGATTTTTAAGGGACGGATGGTGTACATTTAAGTTCTTACTTGAAAATAATATTTTTCTCACAAAAACATACAAAATGTGCAAGCAAACGTCGATCTAACAAAACTATTCAATGTACATTGTACTTTGGTACTTCACAAGAAATAAAGAAATTTGTACCGGAATATGCTAATTTGTGATCAAGATAAAAACGAACAAAACTGAAGCTCAACAATGGTGGGGAGATAGCTGGCTCAAATATATAATTAAAAAACACAAATACAATACTTGCAACCACAATGTTTGTAAATGCGAAAGGAAATTATAATTATTTTGTGAATTATCTAAATCTTATTGTTCAATTGTAATGAGAAATGGAACAGGGGACCAATCAATTTTTTTTAAAAAAAGCAACTTTGAGGGACATGTACCAAGCTGGACATGCAATGTTTTTTTATTAGTACTCATGCGTTGCAACAGAGTTTTAAAAGAGAACATCATCTTTCTTAAATCATTCTCATTGTCTAATCATGAGACTATACTTGCATCAATCAAATGTTAGTGGTTAGCTCGAGTCGTGTACAAAATGATTGCTAATCATGATTATAATCTAAAGTTGTTATTAAATTTTCTTATGGGAATTTTGGGAGTTTGATACTCTTTATATAATTGCTAAAAGGACAAGTAAAATGTCTAACTAGAATTTTGTTGAAGATCAAACTTTAACAATCTAAAGTTATGTCAAATAGGTCATTGTTGCTTCTAATGAAGAAGAATGGACATAGATCAATATATGCTTTGTTACCTATTATTCCAGAAATTTCTCTTTGTTTTGTTCTTTACTTAAAGCCATTCACTTTATATATAAATAAAGCCAATAAAGCCATTCACATGACAGTAGGTAGGTGGTGGTGACCAAACCATCACCACCATTTATGTTTTATAGTAGTGTGTGTATATATAATATTAAAACATAACTTAATATTACGATATAACTTTGACCCTTCAAGTTCTTTTATATATAATCAAATAATAATTAAGCAAGAAGTTTTTTTTCATCAATAACCCTGACTATGTCATTTTCATATGCCTAACGTCATATTCTAAACAATTGACCCTCAACCCAATGAGACAACCAGCACCTTACGTGTAGCCACGTCTTAAAGTACTGTACAACAACCCAATATTTAATATGTAGGTTCCTTAGGAAATTTGTATGAAAAACAAAGGAATTCATTTCACATGAAAAAATCCCTACGTGAGCCCTTTGGATAGGAAAACTTTCTCTTTGTATTTTTTAGGATAGGAAAACTTCCTCCATAATTTGGACGATTTTAAGGGCCATTTTTGGTTCACAAACGCTCTAACCCATCATGCTCCATCCAAATTGGAGTTGGATCCTTGGAGGATTTTCAAAAGAAAATAAGAGAACTCAAATCCTAGGATTTTTTTCCTATTGTGGTTGTTTGGTTCGTAGGATTGTGAGCTGCAAAATTTCCTTTGGAATGCACTGTATGCATCCATCCATAGGATTTTGAACATGAGCTCAACTTTATGGTTATGTTTCCATTGAGAATTTCAATGCAATCTCTCTCTACTCTACTCTTACTCAAGCTAAGTAATATATAATATCAAAATTCTATTGAATATATAATCACATATAAATTTGTCAATGCGTGTGCTCGACACGCGGGGACCCGGGGGACCCTCTTTTTGGTTCGGCACAGGGGAGCGGTGAATCAGAGTTCGAACTTGAGGCGAGGTAGAGGGAAGGTAGGAAGATGGAGATGAGTCGTAATAGCAAAAGACACAGAAGGGTTATACAGGTTCGGGCCGTCGGGGAGACGTAATACCCTACTCCTGTTTTTGTGCTATGTGGAGAATGAATTACAAGGATTGGTGTGGTTGTTCTTCCTTGGGAAAGCTGGAGCTGATGACGGAGGTGAAATGCTTAAAGCCCAAGGCTGAAGGGGCTGAACCAAAACCAACCAACAGAACCCCCTCTATGATGCACTTGGACCTCCTTTTATATTGCAAGGGGACACCACAGTAGTCCTAGCTTTCTCTACTCCGCTCCACGTGATGGAGCGGCTCTTGCCCTGTCGTGTCAGGGGTCTACCCCCATTCCTGCTCCTGTTGCCATGTTGTGGGAGTTGGAGGAGAAAAACGGGCATCGTGGTTGTCGTGCTGCTGACGAGAGGTGGGGTCAACCTATCTACTTCAGTGGGGCCTACCGGTCAGTGGCCTTTCGCCTGGAAAGGGGTCGACGTGACACTCCCCCAAGACCCGTATTCTCTCTACCACGCAGCCCGCCAGCCGCATTTAATGCGACCGGACGGGCGTGGAGGAGGCGTGCGTGGCCGATCGTGCGGTCATACCGCGGTCGCCGTCAAAGACTTTCTCCCCTCTCTCCCTTGCGATGGGCAAAAAGGATGATGATGAGCGGCTGACAGACGTGCCTCACATCGCAATAAATGCGACGGGGTAGGCGTCTGGCCTCCCTCTAGGCATTAAATGTGGTGGTTGGCAATTGGTGGTTGATCTCGTTCCTCTCTCGGAGAGGTGCGGGTTGATGGACGGGGGTCCGAGTGATCCCGAACCCTGTCATCTGGGGAAGCGGCGGCCTCCGGGCAGCCCCCGGGCCAAGTCCCCTTTGGGATGGCCACGTGGCCGCCCGTGGCCCGGACCCGCATGAGCCATTCAGGACATATCTTTGGGGCGTCCTGGTAAGCGAAGGCGTCTTCCTTCTTCAGATATCGTATTCTCGTTATACCCCCGGGACCATATCACCGACAGTAGCCCCCGGTGTTGACCGGGACCGAAGTCGAGTTCGGGTGCGGTTAACGCCATATTCCTGAGTAGATGGGCCCGGGTACTGGATGTGCCGCGTCGCAGCAGAGATAGACGTGCGGTAATTGATGTCGCGCTTGATTAAGCCTTTACAGACGGTGGGCGTGTTATTTGGGCCGCGCACACGAGGGGGCCATATAACCGCCTAGCTCCCTCCGTTCCGTGTAGTGCGCCTGGTGGGCGCGAAATCCCAGGCGGCGCGAAACCCAAGCGGCGCGAAAACCGAAGAGACGTGAAAAATGAAGGTGCGTGAAGCCGAAGAGGTGTGTCGAGCGGGAGTGGAGCGAAATTAATACCGTAAAATACAAGGGGGCTGTGGTTGCCTATAAAAACGGATCCGCGAGAGGGGGATCAGTTTCTACGCATTCCTCAGCCATCGCCCCTTATCCTTCCGGCGCATTTGTCCTTTCGACTCCTTCCTCTCCGCCGCCAGTTTCTCTCCGCATTCTGGCGCCTCCCTCGAAGATGGCCCGTGATGCGCCCCTGGAGCCCGGGAGCGTGCTTCCCAAGTCCCAGGTTTGCTCCGCAGAGGCTCGAAGCCTGTTCAACAAGTACCTGCCGCGCGGCACTCGCAGCGGCGGCGATATTCCATAGGAGTGGCCCCCCACGAAGATGGTGTTCTTCGCCTCCTTTGCCATGGTCGGGTTGGTGCCGCCCTTCTCCCAGTTCTTCTTCGACGTGCTGGAGTTCTACGACCTTCAGCTGCATCATCTCACCCCCAACGCAGTCTTCTACCTCGCCATCTTCGCCTACACCTGCGAGATGTTCGTGGGGGTGATGCCCTCACTGCATCTCTTCTAGCAGTTTTTCCGCGTATGCCGGGCGGGATCCCCCGGTGCGGTCGGATAGTTGCGATCCAACCACGCAACGACAGGTCCGTCGACACCGCCTTCATCGACATCCACCCTCGCTCCAGATGGGAGAACTAGAGGGCCTACTGGTTCTACACCAACTTGGGTGACCACCCCCGCCTTTCCCTTCCGACGGGGATTTCGGTGAATCAGAGGAACTGGGGGGCGCGGCCGCGCGTTGGGAGAGAGCTGGAGCGGATCAGCTATCTCCGGAAGGGGGGCCTGTCCAGCCACGCCTTCTTTCGAGATTTCCAGACACGACACATCCTGTCGTTGCAGGAGAGGCCGCGCCCAGCCTACATGTACACGAACTTCAACGACGACATGCGCACCCATGTTGGCACTCCCTTCGACTGGGATGAGAAGGATCTCGCGATCTTGGTCCGCCGCACCCTTGGCGTCACTGCGATGGATCTGACGCAACTCCCTCTGGGGCTGGTCCCGTTGTGTCAGGACCCGGCGCGCCCGAAAATCCTGCATGCTCTGCAGGTGGTGGGTGACTGCACGGGTTCGTCGTCAGCAGCGCCAAGCGCCGCCCTGGAGGGTGGCAATGACAACTACGACGATGCTGACGACCAGGTGCCGATTGGGCGACTGGGCCGCCGAGGCCCGGACAGGAGTGGACCGGGGGCCCTGGACCCGGAGGGGAAGAGGAAGCGGCCGGAGTACGGCTCCGCGCCTCCCCCATCGCCACCATGCGACGGCGGCGTGGAGCGCACCGCTCCCCACGTTGGGTCCTACCCCAGGGGCCACCCCGACGAGGGCTAGCATGCCCACAACGACGATGTCTCCAGCGGGTGCTGGGGGTGCACCCACGGCGAGCACACCGCCGGCGGAGTCCACGGGCCGCAGCCCAGTGAGCCCCTTTGACGGCCCCACGAAGAAGAAACGGGCCATCTCCCGGGTCTCATGGAGCTTCAACGCCGCCCGCAGGTAACGCTTTGCAGATGCATACATTTCTTGTGAGCCATGTGTCTTATTTCGGGCTATTTGTGTTTTGATTTCTCATTATGTTTATTTTTGTTCCCAGCCACGAGCATCAGCATTTTGCCCCAAGGTCATACCTAAGGGCGGTTTTGCTTCCAGCTTAGCGGGGGGAACGCAGGAGAGGCCCGGGGTGGTGGAGCCCACCGGGTCCGGGTCACCTCCCACAGGTTCGGGCTCGGGTTCGGTGCGGCCTGAGGAGGGGGCCCACCCTAATGTCGGGGCGTCGATCTCCTACCAGGAACAAGCTGGGGGCCCTCCGTCGGCAACAGATTCGGGGCGAGCTGGCCCCGACGCGGAGGTGGAGGCGGCGGCGGGCAGCGGGGAGCAATCCCTAGGCTCCCCACCGCGGCAACAATCACCGCCACTGCGTCAGCCGTCGCCCGCGCCACACCACTCGACACCGTCGCCCCGCCGGCCGACACCAACATTGCCAGCGCCGGTCGCGATCCGCCAACGCCACGAGCAGCCTCACCGAAGGGCGAGGCAACACCGACGGGTGAAGTGGCGGCGGACAGCTTCGGCCGTGGGGCACCTTCGTCTCCCCGCCTTGTGTAGGTGGTAGACCTTGGCTCGAGCTCCGACTCCAAATCCGGGGACGCTCGGTCAGGGTTTATGGTCGCCTTGGACACTGAGCCCCTCGTGCGATCGCAGGAGCGGGCGAGGATGATAGTGTCCTGCACCTGGAGGAGGCCAACGTGGTCTCCCGGAAGGGCTTCAGGCTCGGGTTCAGGCCTTGGCCGCCGGGAGGTCGCGGTGGCACGGCGGGAGACTGAGGTCGCCGAAGGCCGCCGCGAGTTGGCGACCACGGCGAGGGTGGAGGGCCTCATCCGGAAGCGGGAGCTGGCGGACATCGAGCGTCGTCGGGGTAAACTCGATCAGGTGTTCGAGGACACCGTCATTGAGCGGCACACCGCTGACTTCCGCGAGCAGGCAGCCGCTGCCGCAGAGGAGAGGTTCCGCACCACTGCCGAGGAGTTCATCCGCGATCTCAACGAGCGCGCCCAGGAACTCAACCGGCACGAGCGCGTCTTGTGTGATGCCGAGGCCGCCGCGCGCGCACCGACATCGAGCTCCAGCCCGGAGGATGGCAGCGAGCGCGAGAAGGCCTTGGAGGCGGCGCAGCGGTCGGGGACCGGAGGCCACCGTGGCCAAGGCCGAGGAGGACTCCGCCGCGCGGGAGGAGAACGCGGTGGCTCCAGAGAAGGCCATCGCCGAGCGCAAGGCCGCCGTGGAGGGGCGCGAGGTGGCCGTACTACAGGCCCAGGAGGAGGTCTCCCGGTGCCTGAAGGCCATTTGGGTGCGTGAGCAACAGCTCGCAGCTGCCTCGTGCCATCGGTAGGAGGAGCTAGAGCGGTGGGAGCGGGACATCGCCGCCCGAGAGCAGGCGGTCGATGACGTGGAGGCGCGGGTGCGGGAGTTGGAGCAGCGGGAGCGGGTTCTGCCGCCCCAGCCGGCCCCTCGCTCCAGCGAAGTGGCGCCAGATTTGGAGGAGGCGCGCTGCCGGGTCGTGGAGCTAGAGCACGCCCTGGGTTTAGGGCTCTGGACCATGACCTCGTCCGTCGTGCGTCTTCGAGATGCGGCCGGTGAGGTGGGGGTTGTACGCCCCCGCGCTGCCAGCTCTATCTTGGGGGATTGGCCACCCAAGACGAGCTGGCCGAGGGGATTAAAAGGGTGCCGGAGGAGGTTGACGAAGTGGCGAGGGAGTCATTGTACGACCTGTCCCGCCAGGTTATGACGTTGATCCTAGTGAGCTATCAGGCCCGTGACCCCGGCTTCAACCCGTACATCCCCACCGAGGACTTCCCCGAGGGCACAGAGGAGGCTGCTCGGCGTCGCATCAAGGATGTCGTCGATTCCATCATGATTGGCTTCGACAGGACTCTGGCGGCATTTCAGCTTGCCTACCGCGAGGACCCGTCGGACGAGGATGGCACGGAGAACGCCCCCAGTGACCCACCGGCCGCCTAGGACTCCCCTGCTTTTTGCTTCTATCCTGTACTTTGTAAAAACATTGTAATACTATTTTATGTTATAAATGCACTTGCCTTTCCCATGCTGGATTCGCATTGTAGCAGTCCATCGTGGCCAACTCTGCAGACGATGATTCATATATATATGTATATATATTGGGAGCCCTCGACCAACTTGGCGCACACACGGTGGCGATTAGTTGGCCCAAGCTCTTGCCTGTTCGTTTTCCTGCAACGGCAGTCCGCTCTTTAGTTAGTTTAGCCATTGTAGGGATATGGACAGTATGGTTTCCTGCCATGATTCATCCCACGTAATTGGAAGCTGGTCCGGGTTCAGGCAGTGTGCATCGGCCGGCAGCTGGTGCCTTTCTCGGGGCTCCGGGTAGAAGCGAGGGCATAAAGGGCCAGCGGGGGCAGCAGCAACGGGGGATCGGGACAGGCGTGACAGGACGCACCCGAGCCCCCAGGCGTTGACTACCCCGAGGCACTTGTATGCAGCGTCGCTGTACCCTCGACACCCTTAGGGCCTCTCAGCTTAGGGCGGGTAGGGCCAGAAGATCATTGGAAACCAGTATCCGCAATACATGTTCCGGAACATGGAGGGGAAAAACATACTGCAATGCAGATATTTTGTAAGGGAAAAGCATAAAGAGTATAAATGGGCGAACTCGTTGTTCATGCCAACTGGAGGCAGTGAAAGTGCTTTCATATATGTTGGGGATTCAGCACACCATGCGGCTTATGGGTAGAACTTGCGCAGGTGGGAAATATTCCACGTGTTCGGCAGCGGAGTGCCGTCCTCTGTGGCTTGGCAAACAGCTCCTGGACGCGGGGTGCCGATAACTTTGTATGGCCCCTCCCACATTGGAGATAACTTGCTCAGCCCTGCACGCGTTTGCACATGCCGCAGAACAAGATAGTTGATTTGCAGCGCTCGGGGGCTGACTTTGTGTTGGTGATAGCGACGGAGGCTCTGTTGATAACGGGCTGCGCGAAGCGCTGCACGGCGCCATCTTTCTTCTAGGTAGTCCAGGTCGTCGCGACGTAGCTGTTCTTTATCTGCTTCAGTGTATAGTGTGGCTCGGGGCGATCCCAGGGTGAGCTCAGAAGGCAAGACCGCCTCAGCTCCATACACCAAGAAGAATGGTGTTTCCCCGGTGGCACGGCTTGGTGTCGTCCGATTGGCCCAAAGGACCGCTGGCAGCTCGTCAATCCACGAGTCCCCATGCTTCTTGAGGACGTTGTAGGTCTTTGTCTTGAGGCCTTTCAATATTTTCGCGTTTGCACGCTCGGCTTGGCCGTTGCTTTGGGGGTGGGCGGGCGAGGCGAAGCAGAGTTTTATGCCCATGTCGTCGTAATACTCACCAAACAGCTCACTCGTGAACTGGGTGTTGTTGTCGGTGATGAGCCTATTGGGGACCCCGAACCTTGTCGTGATGCCTCTCATGAACCGCACAGCCGAATGTTTGTCAATGACGCTGACTGGATAGGCCTCGGGCCACTTGGTGAATTTGTTGATGGCGACATATAGAAATTTGTAGCCGTCACACGCCTACTTGAACGGGCCCAAGATGTCCAACCCCTAGACCGTGAACGGCCACGAGAGCGGGATAGTTTGAAGGGCCTGGGCTGGCAGGTGCGTCTGCTTGGCGTGGAATTGTCACGCCCGGCATCGCCGCACGAGGTCTGCTGCATCCTCCAGCGCGGTGGGCCAGTAAAAACCTTGGCAGGATGCCTTCCCTACCAAGGTTCGGGAGGCTAACTGTGCTCCACATTCTCCCTCGTGGATCTCGGCCAGGAGCTCGAGACCCTGTTCCCGAGCGATGCATTTCATGAGCACTCCATTGGCACCGCGTCGGTAGAGTGTCCCTTCCACCAACGCGTACCTTTTGGAGATACGGGCGATGCGCTCGCTTTTCTCACGTTGCTCGGGCAATGACGCGTCTTGCAGATATGCCTGGATTGCCGAAATCCAGGCCACCTGGCGCGTGATGTCGGTCCCAGCAGGACCAGGCTGTGGCTGGCCTGCGAGGTCCGGGGCGTCGGGGCCGGCCGACTCCTGCCCTTGGGGCGGTTCGAGGCATGCCGACGGCTCTGTGAGCCTTTCCTCAAATGCACCTGGTGGGGCTGGGGCTCGCGCGGACGCGATCCTAGATAACTCGTCCGCCAGGGTATTGTCTCTTCTGGGAATATGACACAGCTCGAGGCCATCGAAATGGCGCTCCATACGCCGTACTTCCTTGACATATGCTTCCATCTCGGGGTCGGTGCATTGGTACTCCTTGGAAACTTGGTTCACGACTAGTTGAGAGTCGCCGAGGACTAGCAGACGGCGGATGCCCATGCCTGTCGCCGCTCACAATCCCGCTAGGAGCCCATCATACTCGGCCATGTTATTGGTTGCTCGGAAGTCAAGTCGAATGTTGTACCGGAGTACGTCGCCTGTCGGGGAGGTTAACGCAACGCCTGCCCCGGCACCCTGTAAGGTGAGTGAACCGTCAAAGTTCATCACGCAATGCATGGTCCATTGGCCGCGATCCTCCGCACTCTCGGGTTCACCCGAGGGTTGATCGTTGTCAGCCACTGGCGTCCATTCTGCCATGAAATCGGCCAAGGCCTGGCTCTTGATCGCATGGTGAGCTTCAAAATGCAGGTCGAACTCTGAGAGACTGGCTCGTCGTCGCGCTACACAACCAACGCTGCACTGATCGCTTGGGGAGTTGCCGCCAAATATAAAAGGAGGGGTTCTCCTTCTTGAGGTTCCACCAATATGGGCGGCGAGGAGAGATAACGCTTGAGCTCTCTCAAGGCTTTCTCTGCCTCGTCCGTCCAAGTGAAGGGGCCAGTTCACTTTAGCAACTTGAATAGAGGGAGCGCCCGCTCTCCCAGCCTTGATATAAAACGGCTCAGGACAGCCACACAACCAGTGATTTTCTGCACGTCCCTGAGCTTCCTGGGGGGGCGCATCTCCTCTATCGCCTTTATTTTTGCAGGGTTGGCCTCGATGCCTCGGGCAGAGACCAAAAACCCCAAGAGCTTGCCTGCCGGTACCCCGAACACACATTTTTCTGGGTTCAGCTTCATGCGGGAGGACCAGAGGTTATCAAATGTCTCGGCCAGGTCCGGGAGCAAGGTCCTTTGGTCCCGGGACTTGACCACGAGATCATCGACATATGCCTTGACATTACACCCTATTTCGTCTTTCAACGTGATGTGGACACCGCGTTGGAAAGTAGACATGGCATTCTTTAAACCAAAAGGCATAGATATGTAGCAAAAGGTACCCATAGGGGTGATAAATGCAGTTTTCTCCTCATCCTCTACAGCCATGCGAAATTGATGATAACAAGAATATGCATCTAGGAAACATAAAAGGTCCAACCCCACAGTGGAGTCGACTATCTGGTCTATTCGGGGCAGGGGATAAGGGTCTTTAGGACATGCCTTGTTGAGGTCGGTGTAGTCGATGCACATGCGCAGCTTGTGGTTGGCCTTCGGGACAACCACCAGTTAGCCGACCACTCCGGATGCAGCACCTCCCGGATGAAGCCAGCCTCCTGGAGCCATGCCACCTCTTCACGGATGAACGCCTGTCGCTCCAGGGCCTATCGCCTCACCTTTTGCTGGACCGGTCGTGCATCCGGCTGTACTGCAAGTCGGTGCTCAATCACCTCCCTGGGGACTCCGAGCATATCTGACGGCTTCTAAGCAAACACGTCGACATTCGCCCGCAGGAAGGAGACGAGCGCGTCTTCCTATTTGGGGTCCAAGTTGCCGCCAATTCTGGCGGTGTTGGACGGGTCATCGCCCAGCTGAATGGACTTGATCACCACCTCGTCGACAGAGGTGATGCGCTTCTTGGGGGCCTGGAAACCCGAGGCCTCCCCTTGAGGGTCCTCGGGTTCAACGCGGTCGGCCGCCGCAATATCATCCACGCGTGCTTCCGCGCAATCCAGCGCGGTCTTGACATCGGCATGGATGGTGATGGGGCCTCCGGGGCCCGGCATCCTGAGTTGGCGGTAGGCGTAATGGGTAGCCGCCATGAACTTCACCAACACTGGCCTCCCGAGCACGGTGTTGTAGGGCAGGTTAAGGTCTACCACATCGAAGTCAATCCGCTCGGTGCGGAAATTGGTGGGACTCCCAAATGTGACCGGTAGTGCGATCTGCCCGAGGGGCCACACCTTCCCGGGCGTCACCCCAATGATGGGGTAGGATGGCCCGAGCACCATCCTTGGGGCCTTGATCGCATCGAAGGCCTTCGGGGACAGTATGTTGAGGGCCGCACCCCCATCAATTAAGACTCGGGCAACCTTGACGTTGCAAATGGTAGAGGAGGTCACGAGGGCCAAGTGGCCATTTCGTGCGATGCTCCCAGGGTGATCTGCCTAGTCGAAGGTGATTGGCACCCCCGCCCAGGGCATTTTTGGGCTGCCTCATGGGACGGCACAGCAGCGAGGAGCTTACGCCTCATGGTCTTGAGGCTCCGACGGGACACCTGGGTGCATACCCCTCCGTCGATGGTGGCAATGACGTGCTTGGGGTCCTAGTAGCCCAGATCGTCATCTTCGCCTCCGACAGGGGCCACACTCTTGTCCTCCTCTTGTCGGTTGTCCGTGCGTTCCTCCGGGGCTTTTCCCTTGCGACGGGCTTCTTTCTCCCTCTCCCTCCTCTCCTGCTCATATTTTTGTACTCACTCGGCCATGTTCTTGACCGAGTGGCACTCAGAAAGGTTGTGGCGGGAGGTTTGGTGTACCATGCACCACTTGTCCCCGTCCTGGCCCTAGGGGCGAGGGTCTGGGATGCGCCCACGGTTGCCCGCGGGCTTGCCCTTTCGCGAGGGCTTCTCGGCATTGTCGGCGGCGAGGATGTGGCCTTCCTCTCCTCCACGCGATGGCTTGCGCTTCCGCCGCCGCTCACGCCGTTCCTCTCGAGACGCGGAGAGGGCAACGTTGGTGGAGGCTGGAGCGGGATTCCTAGGGTTCCAAATCCGAGCCTCTTCCTTGCGGGCCACCCGGTCACCAAGCTCGAAGAGCTCGGTGGTGTTCCGGGGCGCCTTGGATTCGATCTTCTCCAGCATGACGTCATGGCATACGCCGCTCCTGAAGGCGAAGATCACTGCATGGTCAGCGATGGACGGTATGGTGTTGTGTGCCTAGCAAAAACACTGGATGTACTTGCACAGGGATTCATCCTCTCCTCATCGGACCATGTGGAGGTCAGCCTCCACTCCCGGACGCTGGTACGTGCCCTGGAAGTTAGAGGTGAACTGCTGGCACAAGTCGTCTCGTGAGGTGACCGACTGGGCCGGCAGGTTCATTAGCTAGGAACGGGCCTGGCCTTTGAGCGCCATGGGGAAGAAGTTGGTCTTGACGAGCTCGTCACCTCCAGCGGCCTCGATGGCCGTGGTATAAATCTGGAGGAACTCGGTGGGATTCACCGTGCCGTCGTACTTCTCCATGAGGGCCGGCCTAAACTTGTTAGGCCTGCGCACATTGCAGAGGCTGGAGACAAATGCCTGACAGCCATTGCCAACAGGAGGGGGCGACGAGGGCTGGTGGGGCCCTTTGGGTGCCGTAGAATGTCCTGCTCGCGGCTGGGCCACCATAGCCACTCGCCGTGCCCTGGAGGGTTCTCCCTGTGGCGGGGCCGCTGCGGCCGCTCGTCGAGCGTTTGCGCCTCCTGACGAGGAAGCGCAGTCCTGAGCCCGCCCCGTGCGACATTCATCACGGCGTTGCTCAATACGGACACGAGCATCCCGTTCCGCGTATAGCAGATCCCGAGGCGCCTCTGGTTGGGCCGCAGACGGGGGGCTCTCGTCTTCTCTCGCGGCGGCTGCTGCCCTTCGAGCTCGTCATCGAGAGGACGAGCTGACGGCGGTGTGTGAACCACGCGGTCGATGACTTGAGGAAGCGAGGTCGGCGGCCAGCTGACACTGGGCTATGCTGACTAGCTTTACCACGTCGTCAAACCAACGCTTGGCATTGGACCCCTCATCCGGTGTTACCGGGGGGTGGCGCAAGAGCGCCTCCACCGCCTGGAGGGCGCCTTCAGGCGTGCCAAACTCTAGTCGACGATGGACGTCGCTCCGGCGCCGCTCGCCGACACGTCCGCTCGGGCGTAGCCCGGATCCTGCAGGTACGTTGGTGACCCTGGGGGACGCTTGGCCTCCTCCGCCCACGCCCACCTGCCTCGCGGGGGCGGGGAGGTGGTACAGCTCGCCGCCGCCACGCCCATCCGAGGGGGTGAGGGGGACAAAGGTCCTCCCTCCTTCGAGCGGAGATGTCGGAAGTTGGGGCTGCGCTCGCCCGTATCGATCTCCTCAACCACCTCGTTGGCCAAGTCACACTCACGGGTAGCGAGGGAGCCAGACGCAGTCCGCAGGACATGACGGTGGACCATGGCAAGGACGGAGACGGGCGGTTCCGCCGGGAGGCGGAAGGAATACGCGAGTTTAAACCCTAATGCAGCGCGCTCCCCCTACCTGGCGCGCCAGCTGTCGATGCGTCTGCTCGACACGCGGTGACCCGGGGGATCCCCTTTTTGGTTCGGCACAGGGGAGCGGTGAATCAGGGTTCGAACTTGAGGCGAGATAGAGGGAAGGTAGGAAGATGGAGATGAGTCGTAATCGCAAAAGACAGAAGGGTTATACAGGTTCGGGCCGTCGGGGAGATGTAATACCCTACTCCTATTTTTGTGCTATGTGGAGAATGAATTACAAGGATTGGTGTGGTTGTTCTTCCTTGGGGAAGCTGGAGTTGATGACGGAGGTGAAATGCTTAAAGCCCAAGGCTGAAGGGGCTGAACCAAAACCAACCACCAGAACCCCCTCTATGATGGACTTGGGCCTCCTTTTATATTGCAAGGGGACACCACAGTAGTCCTAGCTTTCTCTACTCCGCTCCACGTGATGGAGCGGCTCTTGCCCTTTCGTGTCAGGGGTCTACCCCCATTCCTGCTCCTGTTGTCATGTTGTGGGAGTTGGAGGAGAAAAACGGGCGTCGTGGTTGCCGTGCTGCTGACGAGAGGTGGGGTCAACCTATCTACTCCAGTGGGGCCTACCGGTCAGTGGCCTTTCGCCTGGAAAGGGGTCGACATGACACCCCCAGCGCCCGTATTCTCTCTCCCACGCGGCCGCCCAGCGCATTTAATGCGACTGGACGGGGCGTGGAGGGAGGCGTGCGTGGGCTGACTATGCGGTCATACCGCATTCGCCGTCAAAGACTTTCTCCCCTCTCTCCCTTGCAACGGGCAAAAAGGATGATGATGAGCGGCTGACAGACGTGCCTCACATCGCAATAAATGCGACGGGGCAAGCGTGTGGCCTCTCTCTAGGTATTAAATGTGATGGTTGGCAGTTGGTGGTTGATCTCGTTCCTCTCTCGGAGAGGTGCGGGTTGATGGACGGGGGTTCGGGTGATCCCGAACCCTGCCATCTGGGGAAGCGCGGCCTCCGGGCAGCCCCCAGGCCTAGTCCCCTTTGGGATGGCCACGTGGCCGCCCGTGGCCCGGACCCGCATGAGCCGTTCAGGACATATCTTTGGGGCGCCCTGGTAAGCGAAGTCGTCTTCCTTCTTCAGATATTGTATTCTCGTTATACCCCCGGGCCCATATCACCAACAAAATTTTATTTATTCTATGATTTATAAATAAATCATGACATTAAACATGTAAATTAGCAGAACCACATCACGCGATCTAGACGTATAAACCAAACAATAAACCATGAACAGATCAAATAGATGAAATATTATGAACACGTACCGAGGTGTTGATGAGAAATTTCTCTCACGCGCTAGCCTGGGAGATCTGCTTAACTCCAGTGCAGTTCCTTCTCGGCTGCCTGTGCTGTGCAGGGCATGCCAGTTGATTTGATCTGTTAACCAACAAGAGAAACAAGGGAATATGCGTTAAGTGTTAGGTTAGATCCCCACTTGATCGGCTGAGGGACCCCCTCTTCTGTCAACCGTTGAAAGAGCATAGCCCAGGAATGAACCATATCGATCCAAGGTTGCAAGGAAAGAAGAAAGGTAAACCAGACCATAGGAATCTTCTGATGAAGTCAATCAGAGAGGACGGTTAGGTTCTTTGTTGACTCATCTGCTTAGCTTATAGAATCACACTGTTCTAGCTATAGACCTTCCTGGTGTCTTGAAATCGCTGCTCGTGGGCCGTCACCTTCTGCGCCAAATGGGCTAAGCTGTCAAAGTCCTGCGCAGAGAATCGCCCTCGGATCGGAGCGATCAAACCATAAAAGGCCAAATCGGCTAGCTGGACATTCGATAGCACCAGGCTGTAGCATCGGTTCCTCATCTCTCTAAAGCGTTGGATGTATTCTTGGACCGATTCGTTGTGTTTTTGCCTAATGCTGGTGAGGTCCGACAACTTCATCTCGTGGTTGCCGGAGTAGAAGTAGTTGTGGAATTGTTTTTCAAGATCGGCCCAGCTCTGAACTGAGTTGTAGGGCAATGAGGAGAACCAAGTAAAAGCCGATCCTGAAAGAGAAAGAGGGAACAATCGGACTCTCAAGGCGTCCGTAGCCGATGTTTCGCCGCACTGTGCTAAGAATCGGCTAACATGCTCGTAAGTTGAAACGTTGTCCTGCATGAGAACTTCGAAAAATCTGAGATCTTGTATCGGTTGGGCAACGGGATCCGCTCGAAGTGCTCTGGATAGGGATACCGATACATGTTCCCGGAGTCTTCCGGCTTGAGGCCGAATTGATCGCGCATGGCATCTATAATCAAATCGGCCCAGGTTCGGTTGTCTTGCTGTATCGACTCGTATGGGTCACACGGCGCGGGTGCTTGCCGATACATTGGTGGTGTCCGAGGCCTGTAATGATGATCTTGACGACCTCCTTGGTACTGATAGTGATGATCAGCGGGAGGCAGCCGATGTGCCGGTGGTGGCGTTGGTGGTCCTGGAAACAGCTGTCGGCCACCGACGTTGTACCGTCTGTTTGGATCAATCATCTCTAACTGCCGATTGTCGTTGAACATATTAGCAATCTGATCTTGGGACAGCGGCTGCTGTCGGTTCAACATAGTAATTGCTGGCCTTATAGCCGATTCACCTGGATTTGGCTGACCAAGGACTCCTCCCGGCGGCCCTTGTTGTGCTAGTGGTGGGATCGGTCGATTACGTGTGACCAGCGTTCGTAACCGGGAAATTGGCCGTCCGTGAAATACGTCGGCCCTCGTTGCGGCTGGTCGGCTATCTTGGCGTCGACCACAGTAGCGATCATGTTATTGAGAGTGTTGACCAAAATGCTACTTTGATTGACTAACGCGTGATGGACGGCCGAGTCGATCCGGTCTTGTAGAGAACATACAGCCGAATCATCCTGTTCTTGGGTCAGCTCCTCCATCTTCTGTTTGCCCTTTGTCTCACCAGAGGAGGATGCCTTAAGGTCGTTCATGCTGAACTTATACTTTTGGTGCACAGCCCCGGATCTTGTTTGGGTGAAAGATTGCAAGTAGTTAGTCTGGAGCTCTTCCACCATCTTCTTATAATCGGCCTGTTGCTCAGCCGATAACTGTTCCATCTTCACAGGCACGATGTTGTCCTGGGAAACGTTGGGGCTCTTGGAGTCAACCATCTTGCCAGCTGAATCTATTCGTCCGAGTCGAGTCGACAGAGAAAGTCCCACCGGGCGTGCCAAGAAGCGTGTTGATGAGAAATTTCTCTCACGCGCTAGCCCGGGAGATCCGCTTAACTCAAGCGGTGTCCTTCTCGGCTACTCGTGCGTGTAGGGCGTGCGTTGATTTGATCGTTAACCAACAAGAGAAACAAGGAAATATGCGTTAAGTGTTAGGTTAGATCCCCACCGGATCGGCCGAGGGAATCCATGAGCATATATATGCTATCCTAAAATATATTTAAGCCAAACGACCGGAATGGATCGGCTATACCAAGACAAGATCACCATGTAACCTAAATACAAAAAGGATAATAAATATATGAATCGATAACCTAGCTGATATTGGAAAGCTAACGATGAATCGGCTAGTACTCTGATGAATCTTATGAAAAGATACCACTCTTGAACCAGATGCGCATGGCCTGGAAATCGGCCGTCGGCTGCTGATGGCGGGCCGATTTTGGCTAATAACGTCCGACAAGAATGTGATCTTAATATAAGAGGCAGTCCTAATATAAATCTAATAAAAAAATATATTAGAAGAAACATATCTGGGCAGATAAGGCCGGCTGAAACCCCGGCGCTGTCTCTAAACAATATAAATCTTAGCCGAATAGATCATTGATAGTTCTAAAAACGACTTAATAGTTCAAACCCGATGCAGCATTAAGTATAAAAAGAGAAAACCTAATCTATTGTAGCCGATTTATATCCCTCGAGACGGTGGATACCTCATATAAACCAGCCAACCTTTAGATCCAGCCCTATCGGGTGCAAGTTCTTGATAGAACTAGCCAACGGCAGGATAGATCTAAACATTAGTCTAATTTATATGCGCTATATGATAAGTGGCGCAGTATAAACTCTTGAATCTAATGTGTCATTATGATGGAAGCACTAGAAACAACAAATCATACCACTAATGACAAGCATTTACCTAGATCTGGGGATCGAAACGATGCAACCCGTAGCCAAACAAACTGCTCGTCTGAAGAAAAAGGTTGGCGATGCGCCGAAGGTTTGATTGATTGTGTTCGTGATTATGATTACAGGGGGTTTTGGGCCCTATTTATACCCAAGATACAATTATCTGTACAAACCCTGGACTCTATCTAAACTACTATTTAAAACACAACATTATCCCGAGCAGGACCCACGCCATGTTACAATTAACAGTTTAGACAAACTCCTAAGTTACAGATACAATTACCGTTACAGGACTCAATCCATAGGTGGCAATATCGTTTAACGCGCAACTAATAACCGAATCTTCTATTTATCTTCAAACTGCTGCATCAGAAATGGTTTTATCTCTTCCGAACCTGGAATCGGCTATCGGTTGTCATTGTCCGATTCAACCTTAGCCGATTGGCCTCGCAGCCGATCACTCCTCAGCCTATACGGCCTCTGTTTCCATACCAAACCGGCTGATCCGATTCTACTTCGCTTTTGTAGACTTAGGGGCTCAATCACCAAATTTCAGTGTTAACACGAGGGTTCTGGTTCTGCTATGGATTGGGTTGACAAGGAGCAGCGCGGACTACATGAACAACGCGTGGTGTCGAGTGTTGTCATCGACGCGTAGCCCTTGAGCGTAGAGGAAGACGAGCCATCGTGGAAGACCATCAAGAAGTCACGCGAAGCGCTTCCAAAAACCTCATTGCCACCTTCTCCCGGTGCAGGACATTAAAGGCGAAGGTTTCGGAGACCTGCTCTCCAGATCACCGGTGCGTGCTAGCGAGCGGGACAAAGTAGACTATGAGGTATGTTTCCAAAAGGTAGGTTTTCAAAAACAAAACAGGATTTTGCAGCTGTTAACGACCACATTTGGTAACCAAATCCCCAAGTTTAAAGCAGAGATTGAAGCGGAATCGGAGGAAACACATGATCTGCGGAGAAAAGAGGCCGTGCATCGGCCGAGTCCGAATCGGTGCGGAGCCCGTCGGATAAGTCCGAATCGGACTGGACAACCAATAGTCGATTCCGAGTTAAGACAGAAGTGGAGCCAGTCCCGAAAGGAAAACATGAAGATAAGGTATTGGATTCGGTCTCCAAATGGTGCGTTAAAGATATTGTCATCTATGGATAAAGTCATGTAACGACAATTGTAGTTATAAAATAGAATATTGTATAGATATTCTTTTTGTAACGCGACATAGGATTGCGTCCCGAAGTATTGTCGTATTGTAAATAGTAGATAAGACAGAAACCGTGTTCTACATGGATATTATTGTACCCGGGTATAAATAAGACCCGAGGGTTTCATGTAACTAACAACACACAATCAATACACCTTCGGCGCATCGTCAAACCTTTCGTTTTTACTTTTCTCGATATGTTCTTGCTCTTGCTCAGGCTGCATTGGCTTCGACCTCCGACAAGGTAATTCCTTGTTACAAGTGGCTTGTATTGTCGAGTTTAGTGCTTCCATCATCATGATACTTTGATTTTGTTGTTATAAATTGCTTAAGTTATCACATGCGATATATAATCTAGAGCAATGTCTAGATCTATCTCGCAATCGGCTAAGTTCTCTCTGAAGACAGTAGCCGATAGAGCTAGATCTAGGGGTTGATTTAGATTATATGGAGCGTCCACCTTCTCAAGGGATTCTCATTAGCCTATACGGATCTAGTATTTCTTTTTGTAATTAATGCTGCATCAAATCGACCTATTAAGTCACTCTTAGAAATATGGAGATCTGTTCGGTATAATGTTTTTCATTAGAGGCAGTGCCGGGATTTCAGCCGGCCTTATCTGTTTTAATCGTCTTTTTTTATTAATTACTATTAGATGTATTAGAGCTGCCTTTTATATTAAGATCTCAATTTATTTAAATACCCTAAGTCGGTATCAATATGTTGAGTCACATCAACAGCCGATTGATCTAGGTTTATCGCATTTAACTCAGATTAATATCTTTTTATAAAACATATCGGAATACTAGCCGATTTACATTAGATCTGCGACATCGGCTAGGTTATAAATGCATATAATTTTTATCCTAATGTACTTTTGGACCTAAGTGGGGGACGATTTACATTAGATCTGCGACATCGGCTAGGTTATAAATGCATATAATTTTTATCCTAATGTACTTTTGGACCTAAGTGATTTATATTGTTTCGGTACACTACCGATCTATCCCAATCACTTAGTCTAAACGTATTTTGGGATAGCGATTATATGTTTATTAATTTCTTTAGCCGATCGAGTAGGATCTAATCTTAACCAAAACACATATTTTTTGTTTTCTTGTTGGTTACAGGATCAAACCAACTGGCATGCCCGCATCCAACCAAAGGTGACCAACTTAGACCCGCACTAGAGTAAAGCAAGTCTCTCATGCCGTGCGTGGGAAACTATTTCTCATCAATAGCAGCAAAACAAAACTACAAAAGGAGACCACATTTGCACAATCATGAGGAGCCGATTTTGGTGGACCATTCATGCGCACGTCGTGCACGCGTGCCGCCTGGCCCGTGCGCAAGCACGACAAGCGAGTGTGTTCCTCTAGTTCTCTCCACCACACATGTCTCAAGTGTTAGGAGAGCACTCTTCTTTACAAGGATGTCTCCCTTTCATAGAATAGACAAGGTGGTAACATCTTCGTGCATATTATCTAATGAGGTGGGCTTTTATGATTTTTCAAAAAAATTCCAAATTCCTATATTTATCCCATGAGCTATCCAAATATACAAGTAATTTCAGTGGACTTAATATGTAGTGATATTCCAATTATGCGTATTTTTTATATTTCTACGTTTTTGGATTACTAAGTTCCAAGGAGCCCTAAACACGTGCTCCCCAAGTGCTTACAAAATCATTTTCTCTCCCTTTACTTTCTAATAAATCACTATATCATAAATTTTCTTTGTTTTTTTCCCGTGAGATATCCAAACAGATTTTTTAAATTCCTATGGTTTTATCTCTGTAAGCATGTCCAATGGTGTCTCTAAATAAATCTCTAAAACTGATTTTGAGAATTTTCCTAGAAAAAGTGGCTCCAACAGAGACTTCGTATGAATCTCTAAAATTGTAGATTCTCTAAAATAATGATATCGTTCTCAAAACTGAGAATAAAATCTTTGTTCTCTAGAATTGCTCCTGTCAGCGTAAGGATTTTTTGCCGCAATATCTGGCACACACCTTGTCGCGCGTCTGCGTCTGCTACTGCCGCGCCAACCACTACGTCTACTGCTGCCTTGTCCATTTCTCTGCTGAAAACATGCAATTACCCATGGATGGATCATAGCCTGCAATTCTTTTGGTGACAGGAAGAGATTTATCAGTGAGAGCTGACTACAAGATAGAGGAGAAACAAAAATGTGATCAAATTATTGAAGGGTTACGCGGAGGCTACGCTAGCCGAAAACAAAAACTTTTCTACCGCGCAAACCAGGAACACTTGCAAGTAAGGGCCGATAGATCGTTACCGATTGGAGTATGCAACGAAAATAGCCAATCAGGACAATCCGATCTGGAACAGTGCTGGCCGATGACAACCAATTTGCCAACAGCCAATTCCCGGGGACAGCCGATTTACCAATCAGTCGATTCGCCGAGTCGTCCGACCATGCTCGCGCACCTCGCTCCAATGCGCCCGATCGCAGTCGATTCCACCACAGCCGATTCGTAGCCGATCAACAGCGCCGCAACGTAGCAGCGCCTCTACCGGTATCCACACGTCCGGGGACAGAACGCCTAACACCCGTGTGCTCGCACGCGATGCAAGGCTAGGGTTTTGGCTCGAAGGTGGGAGAGTTTCCGTGGAGATTGATCTCGCCGACTTGTTGCGCCAAATCAGATTGATTCGGTTCAATTCCGATATTGAAACTCTCCACCCCTCGCCCCTTTATATAGAGTTGGCCGGTTAGGCCTAGAGACCCATCGGGACTCTATTTTGAATCGGATCCTATTCGAATCTCATAGAGTTGGCTGGTCGGACTTCGTAAGCCCATAGGACTCTATCCGATCGGATCCCTATCCGATCGAGCCGTATTCGAGTCCAACTCAAATGCTTATTCTTATCCCCTTAAGCGTGCGACCCTGTAGGTTCAGGTATACTTGGTTTCGGCTATAGTCTAACTTAGCCGATCATCGGCTCGAGTCCAACTCAGCCGACCTGTCAATAGCGGCGCCTAGCAGCACATATTGACACCATAGTATACAAGAATGTAATATCGGCTATGAACCTGTAATGTGTACACAAATCCCTTTGCCTCATGATACCAATTAAGCTATAGGCAAGATGTGTGTCATCTCTTCAATAGTTTAACCATTCACTCGAACCGTATTAGATTATCTGTCTATTGATTGACTCCTCAATCAATTTAGCATGGCCATGCATTTCCATAATCCATTACCTCGAGGGCCCAGAGATATCTCTCCAAAGGAGGGGCAAATTCCATCTTGATCACTCACATCTCACTCCATGTTTCATAGCAAACCCAAAAACTAGTTTTATAACTACCCAGTTACGGAATAGCGTTTGGTAGTCCCAAAGTAGGCTACTACACATGTTGGAATCTATGATGATCTCAGGTCTAAGGACTTTACACCAACACTACTTGAGACCAACTAATGGCACATTAATTCCTAACACATGTGTCCATGTTTATTAATCTAGTATCTCTATACCCATGATCTATGAGACATGATCATCAATCAATAAACATGCCGATCTTAGAATCATATTTGTTCCAATAATATGACATATGATCAGGGATCGTTTAGAAATAGATTCATACATATAGAGTCTCATAAATAAGTCACGTACTTATTGATCAATAATAGATGTCTATTTCATGGAACTGAATAACACTTTATTCATTTATACATAAACATTGACCAAGATATCCAACATCTCCATGTTACCTCTAGGGCATATCACTAACAATTATTTACACAGATCAACTAGTCTGACATTCCAATTTCGATATCTTTCGCATGAACGGTGTGGGCAGTTCAATTACCTGATCAATTTTCAGAGGATCTCCCTCAAGTAGGCGCGCATCCCTCAACGTTGCGCCCCAAAAAAACGACGTGAGATTGATACACTGACGGTTGATGGGGCCTAGTTAGTTATAAAATAGAGAACCAATTCTGAGAATCTGTCGTATCATTTTTTAATTTCATTCTCTAAATTTTTTTTATGAAATCTCTATATGCTTTTTTTTAGAATTGGTTTTAGAGGCACTTTTATGCATGCTCAATATTCAATAAGTCATGAATATCTCAATCTTGTTTTTCTTTCTTCTTTAGATTGTCGTATTTCAAAAGTATTTCGGCACAACCGTTTGGGATGAGAAGGGGAGACGTTGAACTCTCATAAATAATACTCCCTCCATTTCTCTGTCCATTGTCCATATTACTTTTCATAAATCAAACTTTTAAAGTTAACTATTTTATAAAAAAACATAGTAGCATCTATACTACTATAAAATGTACCACTTCATCCCGCAATTAACAATTACCACCGTCTCCGCGCCTACACCTCGCGCGCGCTCCTCGCGCGCGCGGCGCGACGCCACTCTGCGCCTCGCCGCGCGGACTCCTCGCGCGCCTCCGCCGTCGTCCGCCTCCAACGCGCTCCGCCGCCCGCCGCGCCCCGCCGCCGCCGCGCCCGCCGTCTCCACGCCCTACACCTCGTCGCGCTCCTCCTCGCGCGCCGCCGTCGCGCTCGCGCGCCGCCGCCGCCGGCCTCCTCCGCGCGCGCCCGCCGCCGCCCGCCTCCTCCGCCGTTCGCCGCGCCCGCCGCCGTACGCCTCAACGCGCCCTCCGCCGCCCGTCGCGCCCCGCCGACCGCCGCGCCCGCCGCCCGTGGCGCCCGCCTCGCCGCGCCCTCCGCCGGCCGCCGCGCGCTCGCCGGCGCTATCCGCCGGAGCCGAACGCCGTCTCCTCGTCGCCTCCGCCGCCCCCCTCCTCGCACCCTTCCTCGCGCACTTCCGCCGGAGCCCAGCGTCGTCTCCTCCTCGCCGCGCGCACGCCTTCGCCCTTTGTCCAAGTTTGCCCTTTGCTTCAAAGCTCATTAGCATGTGTTATGCAGTGATGTGCCTCCATTAACTGATGTGCTTACATGTGTTATGCATCTGCAGCAGAATGCACCTATTGCCTCCCTGTTTTTTGCTTGCCGAAAAATGCATGCATGTGATTAATCCCTTTCAGGGTTGACATGCTAATCGCAAATTTGCAATGATGCATGCCTTATTTGCTCTGTACTGTTTGCAAGTCAGGGATTCGTGCTGTCATTTGCAGAGTGATCATTACAAACTGAAGGCGGAATGGGTGGATTATGGGATATGTAGTATTATACGAATTAATTAATTAATTCCCTGCGTATCATAATTTAACACGTTTGTACATAATCTATGCATACCATTTATGAACTTTATGCTTCTTTAGTTCAACCTACCCAGCAATTAAATTTTTACCCTTTTACAGTCTTGTGTTGAATGACACAGACTCATTCAAATCAAACAATCAATCTAACCCTGCGAAATGTTCTGGTGCCAAATCAAGAATAGTAAGGCTATAATGAAGTGATGACATACCATTCATTTTGGGAACTTCAAATGCAGCACAATATATGCAGCTAAACTTTGCAGGTACTGATGTTGCAGTTCAGTTTTGTGTCAATGAGCTAGCTTTATGATATGTTGAAACCGAATTTTGTTCTTTGCAAACAAAATAATTTTGAGAAGTTTTGTTTCGATCATTATTTTGGCATGAGTTTACCCTGCTAAATGTCTGAAAAATTAGCTCATTAAAATCTCTTGTACATGTTTCAGTTTGTTGGATTACCTCATCTATATGCTATATGTTGTTTCAGTTTGTGACTTGCACGTTGGTACAACCCTACGCAAATACGAGGCGACATCTTAATACAATGAAAACCGATGCAAGGGCACACCAGATTTTTCAACACAGTCAGGTCAACCATTCAACCATTCTCAAGAGGTTAACATGCCACCACTTATCAGCCTTGGGCAGCTCACATCTACCATTTTTCTGCTAATTGGAAAAATCTGATTGTTATGTCACATCTATAGATGGTGAATTGAATGTTATAGTACCACCAAAATAAACTTGGCATGTTAAATTAAATTTCCCTTTTCATTTCAATCTCTGTGATCTACATGCTATCTTGCTCTCTGTAATAGCATAACCGTGTATGTGCACAATACAAACTGTTCTGTTTATACACAGTTCATGTTCTTGATTGTTTCTCATGAAATCTTTTCAGTTTAATTTCTGAAGAAACTTGATGGAGAGGAAGCCCGAATAGCCGACTACTTTGATGTCATTGCTGGGACTAGCACAGGGGGGTTAGTGACTGCGATGTTGGCTGCACCAAACAAGAAGAGAAGACCACTTTTTGCAGCCAAGAATATTAAAGCATTTTATATGAACCATGCTCCAAAAAATTTTCCACAGCTCAGGTGAATACACGTGCTATCCTTGTAAGTCCTCCCTTCTTTTTATTCAGTTCTTTACAGCTATTTAGCACCCAACATTATCATTCCTGAATAGCTTTCATAAATTTCAGTCCTCCCATAACCAGATAAAAACATCATATTCAGTGGGTAGTTTAACTTGACTTCCTGGTACTGTTGAAGCTTACACCATTGAATGAATGATTGACAACTGGACCACAAGGACTCACGATTTTTACATTATAAAGCAAAAGAGAGCATCAATTTGTAACACAGTTTGAAGATGTTCAAATGGTACAAGGTGCGGTGAGAAGTCATAAGGGATACGATTGCAATCATGACAATAATGATGTTTTTTCCAACAAGAACTTAGAATCACTGTGGACTTTATGCAGTGTAACAATCTCAAGGAAAGAGGGTCAACTATGAACTTGAGGTTGCAGTCGTAGCTTTTGCTCTGTCAGCTTCAATCATGGCTTTTATGTAGAACTCACCAGCTTTGTAGGAAGATCTAACCATTAGGCCCCAAGCCACATAACGGAAGCCCTGTTATTCATGAGCATGGCATTTCATCAGCAACACAAGCTAATTTACTGTGATACAAAGTACAGCAGTGTTGTTCAAAAGCCTTTTTAACTGTAAGAAAGATTAGAAAGTCAACATGGGAGTATTAAGAAACACATGCGAGGAGCTTTAAAGTTGACATGTACAAATCCCTGACATTAAGACATTTATATGAATAACTGAGCGCTTAGGGAGATTGTATAACAAAGCAAGTGCCTAAGTGCTTTGTCAGCCAAAATGATGGAACTGAGCACTTAGGCAGCCCTTCGTTCTCAAAAATCAAGTTGAGTCAACCAAAATAATGGAACTGATGAACAGCTATTTAGATTGGTTTTCTTGTCCTGTTTATCATGCCCCTCATTGAAAAGTAATAAAGACTAGCTAATAGTGATGTTGAGGAAAGCTTTTTATTGTGATAATCTGAAGTTGATAGTTAATTAATCTTTTCCATGTACACTACATATCCTATGAATTGAGGCCAATGCTTTCACTTTGAATGATGCAGAAAACTTAAAAGAGGAAGATGGACGTAGCATGTCAACACCAAGGGATCGATACCTCTCAAAGGCTTCGGGAGTAACATACTCAGAAACAGGCATATGACGTTTGGATGGTCTCATGTACTGACCAAATGTCATTACATCAACACCAGCAGCCCTAACCTTTTCCATCGTGCTGATAACCTGATCAGGTGTTTCTCCACAACCCAGCATAATTGATGTCATTGTCAGCGTACCAGCTGGGGCATACTCTTTTGCCATTTTAAGGACATCAATTGATTGATTAAAGTTCGCACGATGATCTCTCACATTTCTTTGCAGCTCTTCAACTGTTTCAATGTTGTGGGCAAAAACATGCAACCCAGAAGTAGCATGGATGTACTGATGGTCAATAATAATTTACTATTACATTGCTTATGCTTTCATTTTTTGGAGATTTTATTGGGATCATAGCTAATGTAGAGCCAAGGGATTTTAGTCCGGCTTGGCCTATGGGTGTGAGAGAAGTAACACTACTAGATATCTGGTACTAAACATGCTTGAACACAATATTCTATACCCATGTATTTTAATCATTTTATACTTAAACCACCAATCTTATTGCACTTTGTAGGCATGATATTGGATTTCTTTCCATGCTTGGTGATAAAGGAGATTATTACCGAGATATGCTAATGAGAGCAGAAATAGAAAGGTCAATTGTTGTTGTAAGATTTGTAGAGGTTAACCATCATACGAGTATATATATGTCTATACACATATATCTTAAATTATATATTTATTCTAAAAAACACTTGAAAAATTATCTATACTTAATTTTCAGAAAGTTTGGTCAGTACAAACGATACAACCATTAGTGTTGTGTTATGGCCAGAGAGTAGGATGTACGCTCCTCTTCAAGGTACATGCACGTATTTCATTTCTTCTGCTTGAATATACAAACTAACATAGTACTAAATGAATCGTATTATATACATGTGCATCCAGATGTTCGAAACAACCTACTTAACAATATCGCGATCCACAATTTCCTCAAGAATGGCCTCAGATGTAGGATGATTAAACCAGAGCATGACATGGACTGATCTGAAAATGGACACGAAATCAATTATAAAAAATAATTTTAGGTTTATTTTATATATTACCAATACAATGCTTACAATAATTTTATTTTTATTGGTGTCTACGATGATTCTTTAATAATATATGTCAACAATAACCGTATTTTTTATCAATTATATATGTCGACGTGCCTTGCACGTACACGCTCTTTACTTTAAAAGCAGAGTTATCCTCCTTCCGTTTCCTCCCCACGTCGTCTGCTCATTCGTGTCTAAGTAACCATCGTGCTTTATAGTCCACATCCCCAATCATATGTAGGTATAGTCCATGAGAAAGCACATCCACCCACATCCACCCAGTCAATTCCTAATCATACATGGGCATGGCTCGTTAAAAAGTACGGATATGTTACTAGTCACATAGTAACACTCGAGTTCATTGATTATATACGTTGCCAAATTTTTTCTATAAATTTGCTTAAATTTAAAATTTTTGACTAGTTTATAGAAAAAGTTGGTAACACTTACAACATCAAATTAATTTTTTTAAAATCTAACAGTGGATATATTTTGATATTATAATTGTTTTATGTTAAAAATATTATTGTTTTTTAAATAAATTTGAGCATATATATTATCTGGATCCATGACAATCGTGTTTAACTCTATATATGACTGCGGTCCTAAAAATCAACAGTAACGGTAGATGTACGCCATAATTACACACATGGGGTGGGGGAGTGCAAATTAAGTTAGATGCACCGCAGGCAGACGGGGGAACCAAACACCAGCAGGCTCCTCCAGGGCGGGCTAGCTGCTGCGGCTGGCTGACATGCGGCCGAGCATGGACCTTATCCAGGGCCAGGCAAAGTGGCATAGGCCATCTGGTCGGTCGTCTCGTCTTCCACTCCAACTCCATCCGAACGGGCAACCGGGACTGGATTGATGGGTTCGCGCGGCTGCTTCTGCAAGCGACCCGCGGCCATGGGCAATCAGCTACTTCTTCTTCCCCACCCGGCCAAGGCCAAGCCCACCACGGCCACTCCGGCGAAGTTCGGTACACTCTTCTTCTGCAGCCTCAGCACTGATGGTCCATCCACGACGATGACCGTCTCCATCACTGGCGCCACCGGTTTCGTTGGCCGCAGATTGGTCCAAAAGCTTCTCTCCGGTACGTACATACATCTTGCACAGCCACTCTGGCAGCAGCAAGCCAGCAACAGCAAGCAATATATGCGATTTCATTCCATTTCTCTTTCTTTCACTAGTGTGTATTATATATACCTGCAGAAGATCACAAGGTTTGCGTCTTAACCCGGTCCGCCAGCAAGGCCACATCGGTTTTTCCGGGTAAGAACAAGGTAGAGAAAAATTACACTGCAACAGTTAATTTTTCCTACTACACGCGCGCTAATCTCAGTCTAGCTAGCTAGGTTTAATTGTACTTTTGGAGCACATATATTATACTATATATCGAATGAATTATCAAGTATAATTAATATATGTGCGTGCGTACGCCTGTATATATCCTGCAGCTTCCACATTTCCAGGAATTACAATAGCCGAACAGGGAGACGACTGGGACAAGTGCATCAAAGGCTCCACTGCTGTTGTTAACTTGGCAGGCATGCCCATAAGCACAAGGTGGTCACCTGAGGTACGGTAATTCTTACCTACATTACATAAACCATGATTTGAAAATCGGTGGAATTGTCATCTACTCCAAACCAATTGATGGCCTTATATTTGTGTGCTTTTCAGATTAAGAAGGAAATCAAGGAGAGCCGAATCAACGTTACATCAAAAGTATGGTGCCTAATTAATGCCCTTAATTAATGTCAATTTATACTTGTGAGTTTTTCTGCAGAACAGTCCTGGGGAATGGGGATTTGGTACCACATACTCCAGTATCTATTCCAAGGACACTACGGAATACATTCCATCTTGACATGTATATTGGGATTATATTTATATCATTAATAATTTGATATGTCTGTATTGCTGAAGGTGGTGAATTACATAAATAATGCCAGTGCTGATGCTCGGCCCTCGGTTTTCGTGAGCGCAACAGCCATTGGCTTCTACGGTGAGTATACTCTCTTATCCTAGCTACGAATCTGGACACAAGTGTGTCTAGATTTATAGTTAGGATTGGTCTTTTTTTTTTGAAACGTGTATGTATTTGCAGGTCGATATAGATATCAGCTGGTTTCCATTTGTTGGCCATGGAGAATTTAATTTGAGCCTCGAAATGCTTACATGCATATGCAGGTACCAGTGAGATCAGTAGCTTCGATGAGTCAAGTCCGTCAGGCAATGACTATCTAGCAGAGGTAAGAGTAAGATGCATAGATCGATACCATGGATGATCGATGAACCCGTCAGGCAATGGCTCTTTGCGGTAGCATTTGCAGGTGTGTCGAGAGTGGGAGGCCAGGGCATGCCAAGTAAACCAAGAGGATGTTAGGCTTGTGCTTCTTCGGATTGGGGTTGTTCTAGGCAAGGACGGCGGCGCTCTAGGTACATGCTGTGCTTGCTCTTCAATATCAGATCGTTCCATCCAATTATATCATTTTCTTTTGTTGAGATGATTTCTGTTCAATCATCTGATAGAATAATACATACATACATGTATGCAGCCAAGATGATTCCCCTTTTTATGATGTTTGCCGGCGGCCCCCTGGGGACGGGACGGCAATGGTGCGTACAACGATCAGCGAGCACAATAGATTATAGAAACAGCGGCTTGGTAGATAGCTTCCGAGATTCTGAAAAGGTTGAAAAGATAGATTGTACAACTACAACTTCTCATAATCTAAAAAAACAAAATTATTTTTGATTTAAAAAAATGGCTACTACCAAGAGCTACCCTAACAGATCTTACTAGTCGCCAAGTCGATTTATTAGTACGTACATATATGAACCTTAGCTGAATATATATGTCGATTATTCCATAGGTTTTCCTGGATTCACCTGGACGACCTGGTGGACCTCATCTGCGAGTCTCTCAAGAACCCATTATACAAAGGTAACTCCTCTTGAGTAGAAGTATTATGTACCGGATTTCTATCCATTATCTTAAAACAATCTTTCATGAGTGAACAATTATTATCCATGTTATATAGTCCAGATCAAATCAAACTAATTAACGAGATCGGTCAAATTAAATTAGGCGTGATAAACGGAACCGCACCCAACCCGGTGCGGCTGTCGGAGATGTGCGAGCGGCTGGGGCGAATCGTCGGCCGCCCCTCCTGGCTGCCGGTGCCGGAAATCGCCCTCAAAGCATTGCTCGGAGAAGGCGCATCAGTGGTAATATAACTTTCTGCACTAATATTTGTTTTCCTTCCAGCTGGCTTGGAATTTGGAATAAGATGCTTCATGCTTGCCTGCCTGCCTGCTATGCAGCTTGGATCATGCGTCAGAATTAAGAACTTAATAACATCTATCTATCATCATATATGCAATTCAGGTCCTGGAAGGGCAAAAGGTTCTTCCTGTGAAGGCCAAGCAACTGGGCTTCTCCTACCGATACCCCTATGTACAGGATGCACTCCGGGCCATTGCCAGGGACCTATGAACGGTCGACTCAAATGGATACTCAATCGATCGATCCGCCGTGCACGCACAGTAGATATCAAAATTGAAATATATTTTCATTACTATTATATAACAAAAACTAATTAACTCGAAGTACCTCTATTTAGATTTATGTACTTAGATAATAAATCATACTCTATCTATATTATTAACAAATATGCATGCAATCCATCTCAAGTAATTTGTATCAATACCTATTTGGTAGATTTTTTTTTCTATGCCAGGGACCGAATTTGAACTGGTGACACGAGAATTTTCAATCCTCTGCTCTACCAACTGAGCTATCCTGATTATTTATTGTGCATCATCCTAGTAAAACACTTATGTCAGTTAAAAGGACTAAAAAATAAAATAAAAATTTAAAATTGGACTTAGTAAATGTCCGAATATATGGATTATGAATTACTAATACTTGTCTCTACTATAATATGTTTATTTGTATGATTGGGCCTTTTATCAGGAATAGAGGGACTTAATTTTTTAAGAAAAGAGAATATATTAATATTTCAGCCGCTGCATCGATAGATGCATAGAGTTGTTCATTATTAAAAAAGAAAGAATAGAACAAATCAATGAAATTCACGGATAAAGTTTTGATCCATAACCAAATAAAAAAAACAAAGCAGAGCTCTTTAAAACAAAACAATTCTATTGATAAATCGCTATTTATATTTGGCAAACACCTTCATAATCACTCCTTCAATAGAAACACATCCCGTCTTTATCAAATGACGAACCTTCTTCTTTTGTAGAGCTGACCAATGTCTGCTTCAATAAATCTCTTTGAACAAAATTTACAAATAAAACGATACTGATGCTTTATTAAACCCTCGTAATTTTCGTAATTTATAAATGTATATTGTTGTTGGCTTGTCTAATCTCTGATTAAACAAGGCCATACATTTCATTGGATGGCGTACGTCTCTCCACTATTTTTAGACTGAAGCAAATATATGCACGTGAATGAATGGATATATAGTGTCTTGTTCGTTCTCGAGACATGCAGATCGAGAATTGAATGCCGGCCGCGAAGGAGATGAAGCTGTTGCAGGTTGCCGCAGCGCTTGTGTTGGCCTGCTTGGCGCTGCAGGCGACCAGGGCGGCGGCGCATTTCTCGCTGGGCTTGTCCGACGAGCACTACACGGAACGTGGGCAGTTGACCCCCAGGCTCCACGACGGGCCCCTCACCGACTCGCGTCTCTACCATCGCCTCATCGACAGGTTAATTGATTACTTCTCTAACTTTATTTTTTTTGCTTCCGCTTTCCATTTGCATCTTCCAATCTATATTTATTATAATTATATAATTATGTTTCTATAAAAATATTGTTTTGTCTCGCTATTTTAAAAAAAATTCTTGAGTTTTTTTAAAATTAACCCGCAGTTAGGGGTGGATACCGGCTCGACTCGTGAGCCGGCTCGAGCCAGCTCGTTTAGCTCATGAGCCACTTTAATATAGTGCAATTTATGTACAAATTACATTTTATTTTTTCTGAGTCTATTAAACATACAAATATACAATTGAAAAAAGTAAAAAGTGATATATTAAGTCTATAATTAACGTAATAACACTTGTCCATCGATAATTATCCATGCAAATGTAATTATGCAACTAGATTAAATATTATTACTATTATAATCTAAAGCATTAGATCCATATTGACCATCATAAAACCACAAAAAATATTGATTTATTGCCACATCAACAAAAAAATAGCAAAATAAGCAAAACATTAGGCCCTGCTTTGTACATTGCATCTGGCTCGTTGAGCTCACGAGCGCTCGCAAGCCGACTCGAGCCGACTCGTTATAGCTAACGAGCTAAATCCTTGGCGTAGCTCGTTAGCATTTCTCAACGAGCTGAGCCGAGCCGAGCCGAACCGACCACGAGCCGAACGAGCTAGCGAGCCACAAGTATTTCGTCAGCCCTACCCACAGTCCCAATGCTGAAAAGAAAGGGAGAGCTTGGATGAAAAGAAGACCTCCTTCGCCCCCTCCCTCCCTACGCCCCTCCCCTCCCGTCCCCATCCGCGCGCGCCCCGTCGCACCTACGCTCCTCCTCCCATCGCCGCTCAAGCTCGCGCCCTCCGTGCCGTCCTCATCCGCGTCGTGCCTCAACTTCACCCGTTGCAATGCACGGACACAATTGCTAGTGTGTGTGTATATATATATCTATAACTATCTATAAAGCAAGTAGTGTTTTCACCCAAATTTTGTTTTGCCTAGCTATTTTGCAGAAAACCCCTTGAGTTTTTTTTAAAATTAACCCGCAATCCACCTGGCTATTTTTAAAAAACCCAGTTATACATACGATAGAGCTTATCTTAACTACTTAAAAAATCTATAACTTTTCGATCATCAAATCGGTTTTTGTCCAAATCTATAAATTTTTGATCCGTATAACCCCTCGCTCCATTGTTGCCTCACTTTCCTCACATCCAGCAGACCAGCCCGACTTACGCACCTCTTGCATTGCCGTGCATTGCCCTGAGCGGCAACCGAGCACACGCTATACGCATGAGCTAGCGCGTCGCCGTCGATACAACTTTTCATATTCATCAATATACTTTTCTAACTAATAATATCCGAGTCATAAATATTTTAAACTTTTACCAAATTTCTAATCAGTTTAAAGTATCAGTAAGTCAATATCTATTTTTATTATATTTTTTACTTAATTTGGTAAAACTAAATTAACTTACACTAAATGTCTATCTGATACTTTTTTTAATCAAGGTCCAGTGGTACATAAAGTTGAAGATACCCTTACTCTCAAAGTTATTTATATATATATATAACTATCTATAAAGCAAGTAGTGTTTTTATCCAAAATTTTCGTCCGTCTCTGGTTATTTTGCAGAAAACCCCTTGAGTGTTTATAAAATTAACTCGTAATCCCAATGCTGAAAAGAAAGGGATGGCTTGGATAAAAAAAGATCTCCTACGTCCCTCTCTTCCATCTCCATCCACGTCGCGCCTGCACCCCTCCCCACGTTGTCGCTCAGAGCTCCCGCGCCATCACCTGGACCTTCGTGCTCCGCCTGCTTTTCTCCCTGCATCGTCGTTCCGTTACAACGCACGGGCATTTTGCTAGTATATATATATAGATGGGCTACTGTGTGGCGCGCCGCACAGCCCCATCCCGTGTGGCATGGCCGAATCTCTAATTTGAAAACTCAAATTGAAAATCCGAACCGTTCAAATTGTTCTACATATTAATATCGCCTGGTATACCAAATTTTACATATTTTTGAATTTTTTTACTATTTTATCAGATAGGTCAAAGATGCAATAAAATAGATAGTCCAGAAATCGTTGGATTAATGCATCTTTGACTTATCTGATAAAATAGTAAAAAAATTTAAAAAAATATAAAATTTGGTATAGAAGATGATATTAATATGAACAATTTGAACTGTTCGGATTTTTAATTTGAGTTTTCAAATTAGAGATTTGGTCATGCCACACAGGATGAGACTGTGCGGCATGCCACACAGCAGTCATATATATAAACTTCAAACGAAACCAATTTAATTTGCTTGGTGTATGTGTATGTATATGTTACATGGAAAACAAAAGAATTTCTTGTTATAGCAAGCTCCGTATTTATCTTATTTTTATTAATTGTTGCAGGATTAACGCCCGGCGCCCCCTCCGACGGAGTTACGACGAACCAAGCACTTAGCTGCCCTTATTTCATCCATGTGGTCTGTTCACTTGCCAGAGCCCGATCATATATCATCCTCTCATTGCTACATAAGCCTGTAAGCCTATTTTTTTTGTAGCATCGATCAAGCAAAGCGATCGATGTCACTCTGCACCTGGCATAGCGGCCTGGGCGAGCGCTACCAATCTTACAACAAAAGACCATAGCTAGCTTATTTATCTTATCTTACACAATTAATGTACCGACTGTAATTGTGGGCATATCCATAGCCATGCGTGCGCCAGCACATGTAAGTCTATGTATATGTGGGTATATCTTTACTATGGTCATTCCGCCGGGCCCCCCTAACGTTCAATAAAATATTCATGTGTTTTTTCCTAAAATATGATACTCACGAAATTTTTGTTCGATTATAAGCCAAATGCTAAAATTTATTTTTCCCAAAGGTTAATATTCACAGCTTACGTGCACATTAATTCCAATACTAATAGTCGTGAAATTTTAGACCAAAGAAAAAACTCATTGCTTTTGCCCAAAAATAATTACTACCTCCGTATAAGAATATAAGTCTTATACAAGGTTTTTAAGGTTAGACATAATTATTAAGAAAATATGTAGAATTAAATGGGAGAGGTTATGATTAGATGAGAATTAAAGGTAACATATAAATGGAGGGCACAAATCATGTATTTTTCGTTCCTCTATTTTGAGCACGAGGAAAAATTCATTTTTAAGAGGTTAATACTCATGGGTTTTGGCTGCAAAATATAATTTACAATTTTATAGCCTTAAGGTAAAATATCATGAAATTTTTTAGTAATGTTAATATGCACAAACTTCATACGTAACGGTCTCAATGCTACCACTAGTAAAACTTTGGGCTCAAAGGAAAAAATATGTGTTTTTTCAAAGGTTAACATGCATGGGTTTTAGCCGAAGGCTATAGCTCACAAAATTTTAGACCAATAGCAAAGATCACGAAATTTTTTATTGTAATGTTGATATTCACAAACTTAATGCGCAAAGATCCTCATGCTAATACTAGTAAATTTTTGGGCCCGAGGAAAAATTCATGGTATTTTCAAAGGTTAACACTCATAGGTTCTGACCAAATGTTATAGCTCACAAAATTTTAGGCCGATGGCAAAAAATTAAAAATCAAAATTAAAATTTAAGAGCTTTCAAAAGTCAAATACTTTTCTGCTCCTAATGTGTCTCACGTACGTATAGTATTGTTAACAACTAAATTTGATAAACAAATTTCCGGGTTTAAAGCTACAACTGAGGCGGAGTTGGAGGAACGCGTGGTGGAGTTGGAGGAACGTGTGGTTCTCGGAGACAGAGTACACGTCGGCTGAGGAGTCAATCGGCTGAGATTGAATCGGATAAGGTGATTGACATAGCCGATTCCGATTGGGACAACAAATGTGACCGATTCCGGTGGGAAAGCGTGAAGATCATCATTTAATTTGGTTTCCAGTGCTTTAGAGATATTGTCATCTACGGATAAAGTCCTATAAAGGCAATTATATCTTTAAATTAGAATATTTTGTATAGTTTCCTTGTAGATTACGTCGGGGGACCCTGTCCTAGATATTTGTTGTATTCTAATTAGTGGTTAGAGATAAGAGTCGTGTCCTACAAGGACTCTGTTTGTAAGTGGATATAAATATGACCCGAAACTATGTAATTTAGAATAAATCAACATATGATCAATACAATCTCGGCGCATCGTCACTTTTTCTTTTAGTTCAATCTCGACAAGTTTTCGCTTATAGTTGGGCTGCATCGGGTTCCAATCTCCGACGTGAGGTAAACCTTGTTACCAGCGGCTTGCGCTCTCAGGATTAGTGCTTCCATCATCATGATACTCTAATCTTGTTATCGTAATCCGCAAAGTTATCATATATACTATATAAGATATTATGAGCTAATCCCTAATCGGCTAGCATTAGTTGATAGACGACAGCCGATAGGATTAGATTTTGGTGTTAATCGTATCTACCATCTTGAAAGGCTCTCATTAGCTAATTTAGATCATATGCTTCTTTTTTTACTTAATGTTGTATCGGTTAGGTTCGATCTATTAAGTCGCTCTCAGAATCATAAAGATCTATCTTACTTCATGATTGCTTCTAGACATAGTATCGGGGTTTCAGCCGATCTTACCTGATTTAACTGCCTTGCATGTTTTAGCTTTGCTTGATATGTTAAATTTGTCCTTTATATCAAGATCTCAATATAGTTAAATACACTAAACTTGTTATCAATCTATTAGGTCATCTTAACACTTGATTAATTCTTGTTTAACGTATTTGATTCAGATTGATATCTTAGTATAAAGTGATATCAGAGTACTAGCCGATGCATATTAGATCTGCAACATCGGCTATACTATAAATATATATAATCTTTATCTTAATATACTTTTAGACATGAGTGATTTATACTGTCTCGGTATACTACCGATCTATCCCAGTCACTTGGTCTAAACATACTTTGAGATATTGATTATATACTATGAATATCTATAGTCGATCGAGTAGAATCTAATTATAACTAAACTTCCTATTCTTGTTTCTTGTTGTTTGATGGATCAAACCAACTGGCACGCCTATGAACCTTGAGCTATAACTTTGGACCTGCACTAGAGTAAAACAAATCTCTCAGGCCAGTGCATGAGAAATTTTCCCATCAATACACTTTTGACACGCTCGGTAGGACCCAAGATCACAAGACCAGACACGATGGTTGACATCAAGAATTCAGAGGTTGACCAAGAGAATATTATCCCAATCACCATGGATAAGTTAGCCCCTGGGCTGAATACAAGGAGATGATAGACCAGTTGCAGAGTCACTACCAGCAATCTTTTGTCCAGACCAGGTCAGGGCAATTGTTCAAAAGTACAAGGTTGTTGATGAGAAAATTTCCCACGCACTGGCCTGAGAGATTTGCTTTACTCTAGTGCATGTCCAAATTGAATTGCCTTCGGGGTTCAGGACGTGCCAGTTGTTTTGAACCTGCAACCAACAAGAAACAAGAAATAGGCAATTCGGTTAATATTAGAACCTACTTGATCGGCTATAGATATTCATAATATATAATCGCTATCCCAAAGTATATTTAGACTAAGTGATTGGGATAGATCGGTGGCGTACCGAGGCAGTATAAATCACTTATTTCTAAAAGCACATTAGGATAAAGATTATATACATTTATAGCCTAGCCGATATCGTAGATCTAATGTGAATCGGCTAGTACTCCGATACTGCTTTATACTGAGATATCAATCTAAGTTAAATACATTAAACAAGGATCAATCGACTGTTTAACCAGCTGATAACAAGCTTAATATATTTAATTATATTGAGATCTTAATATAAAGGACGGTTTTAACACATCTAATACAGATAAAACATATAAGACAATTAAAACAGGTAAGATCGGCTGAAACCTCGATACTATCTCTAAGAGCAATCGCTGAGTAGATTAGATCTGTATGATTCTAAGAGCGACTTAATAGATCAAACTTAATTGATGTAGCATTAAGTACCAAAAAAACATGAGATCTAAATAAACCAATGAAAACCTTTCAAGATGGTAGATATACTATATAATCTGAATTAACACTGAGATCTAACCCTATCGGTTGTCACCTATCAATTGATGCTAGCCGATTGAAGGTTAGATCACAGTATTGATCTAGATTATACAACATATATAATAACTTAAACAGATTACATCAATAAGATTAGAGTATCATGATGATGGAAACACTGATCCCGAGAGCGCAAACCGCTTTTAACAAGAATTTACCATACACTGGAGATCAGAACCCGGTGCAGCCTAAAGCAAAGCAGGAACTTATCGAGATTAAACTAAGAAAAAAGGGTGACGATGCACCGAAACTGTATTGATTGATCTGATGTAGATCGATCCTAAATTACACACCTTCGGGTCATATTTACACCCTGTTACAATGAAGTCCTTGTAGGACACGATTCTTATCCTATCTATTGTTTAAAATACGACAATATCCTGGGACAAAGTCCCTTGCCGTGGTACACAACAAAACTATACAAAATATCCTAAATTAAAGATACAATTGCATTTTCAGGACTTTATCTGTAGATAGCAATATTTATGAAGCACTTGAAAACTGAATCCAATGATGATCTCCACGTTTTCCAACCCGGATCGGTCTTATCTATTATCCCAATCGGAATCGGCTGTAGTGGTTGTTCTGTCCGACTCGGACTCAGCCGACTGGCTCCTTTGCCGATTCGGATTCAGCCGATTCACTCTGTTTTCGAGAACCGCGCGCTCCTCCAATTCTGCCTCGATTATTGCTCCAAACTCGGGGATTTGTTTGCCAAATTTGGTCGTTAACTAAGGTGAAACTCCCAGGACAGGATGAATATGGATCCAGCTCCAGCAAGGGCAAAGAGAAGGAAATCAAGCAGGAGAAAGGCCCATAGCTGAACAACTTGCAAGATAGGATTGACTATACTGTACATCATGCTCTGGTTAACCAATCTGACATATTGGTTAATACCCTCAATAACATGATCAGCACAGTAGTTGACTCCAGGATTGATGAACAACAAGCCAGAGGACCAATCTTTCTCCTTGAAGGCAAGTTTTCTCAATACAGGACCTTGGCAACAGATGGGTTGTCAACCACTTTAGGTGTTCCTGCAGAGCAGCCGATCACGCCAGGATCGGTTCCCCTCAAGCCATTTATGCCACCATCAGCATCAAAGCCGCTGGAATTTCAACCCAGGGTTCTAATGAGACAACAACCTCGACACTTAGGATTCGAGATCCCTCGGGTCTCCCCAGAACTGATTGAGGCTATGTTCAGTGCAAATCGGCCACCTGTCATTCCCAAGGTGCCGATAGGATCCTACTCGCCAGTTTTCCCGCAAAATCCTGTCGGCTCTCAGCCTGTTCTTGATCAGCTGCCACATATGGTGCACCAATCTCCTCAGCAGCACGCGGAAGGCAACTTCAACCATCAATATCAGCCTCACTCGCCTCAGATACCGTATCGGCAGGGAACACTCCAATTCAATCAATATGAGTCGATACAGCAGCAAGCGCAAGAGGCATCTCAACAGCAGAACAAGCCTTGGGTGGACTTGATAGCCGATATGATGAGAGAGCAATTTGGCCTCAAGCCCAAGGACACCGGCAATACATATCGGTACCCATATCCTGAATATTTTGAGAGTGTTCCATTACCTATCCGATACAAGGTGCCAGACTTCTCCAAGTTTTTCTGGGCAGGACAATGTTTCTACATATGAACACGTTAGCCAATTTTTGGCTCAGTGCGATAAGGCATCGGCTACGACGCCCGAGAGTTAGACTTTTCCCTCTCTTACTTTCTGGATCGGCTTTTACTTGGTTGTCTTCGCTTCCATACAACTCTGTTCAGAGTTGGGCCGATTTGGAAAAACAGTTTCATCGTTACTTCTACACCGGCATCCATGAGATAAAGCTGTCTGACTTGACGGCTATCAGGCAAAAGCACGACGAATCGGTTCAAGATTATATCCAAAGATTCAGGGACATGAGAAATCGTTGCTACAACTTGGTGCTATCCGATTCTCAGCTAGCCGATCTTGCCTTTCAGGGTTTGTTAACGCCTATCAGGGAGAGGTTTTCAGCTCAAGATTTTGAAAGTTTGGCGCACTTGGCCTAGAAAATTACTGCCCATGAACAACGTTTCCAGGAGGCCAAAAAAGCTTTTAAGAAGATTAGCCACATTGCTTACGTTTCCGATTCCGATTCTGATGATAGTGGCGCTGAAGTAGCAGCAGCCGAGTGGGCTAAGAATAAGAAGATAATAACTTGTCAATGGGTGAAAAATTCGGCTAAGAAGGAAAAGTACGACTTTGACGTTACTAAAGCCGATAAAATCTTTGATTTGCTGCTTCGGGAAAAACAAATCCAACTTCCGGCCAATCACGTCATCCCATCGGCTGAGGAGTTGAAGAAGAAGAAATACTACAAGTGGCACAACACCGGTTCTCATAGTATAAATGAATGCAAGGTGTTCCGTCAGCAAATTCAATTGGCTATAGAGGCGGGAAAAAATAAATTTAAAAACCCAAAGAAGCCGATGAAAGTTGACGGGAATCTTTTTCCTGTTAACATGGTTCACGCCAGTGGCAGGTCAGTCGACAAGAAGCCCCGAGAGATGGACAGCTTGATCAGATCCATGAAGGACTCCATAGAAAAAGAATCATCATCTTCAGCTAAGGTCGTCAAAAGACATCAGAGGAGATATGGTCTGCAGAAAGAGGATTACTATCAGCAAGATGATGGCTTTGATCCCCATTGGGGCTGTGAATTCGTCAGGTTTTGTTGGAACCAGGGGATGAGACTGCCATCACTTCAGGATTGCCCAGCCTGCAATGCTATGGAGAGGAGCGGATTGCTAACTCTAGTCGATTTCCACCCAGAGATAATCGTCTGGGGCAAAGAAAACTCCCTGTTCACCAAAGGCTAGGCCCAATCCATCAAAATTTCTTTCAGGAGAACTTCGAAGATGATAAAGATCAAGCTACCAACCCACAGTGGTGCCCCTTTGGAATTTTTACCAAGAGCCAGAAAAGAAGGATCTAGAGGATGAAGAACGATGGGCAAATCGAAGAGGTCCAGGAAGAGATCGATCATCGGCTGTAGAAAGGGAGCATGTAAAGAGCAAAATCGTCTCAGCAGATGAGTCTCCAGCTGACAAGGCAAAAAGAGGCTAAGGGAAAGGCAGTTGCCTCTACACCGGTTAATATGGTATTTGTGCTGCCAACTGAGTCTGAAGCAGCCCAAGCCGACGCAGGTGTCGTGGAGGAAACCCTGGCCAAACTTGTTTTGACCCCGGAGCAAGCAATTTTTGAAAAGACAGAGAGGACAGGGCATCGGCACCTTAAGCCTCTATATGTTAAAGGATTTGTCAATGGGAAGCCGATGTCCAAACTGTTAGTTGATGGGGGAGCTGTTGTCAATCTAATGTCCTATGCTACTTTCAGGAAGCTGGGCAAGGGTTCTGATAACCTCATCAAGAAAAATATAGTCCTCAAGGATTTTGGCGGGAACCCATCTGAAACCAAAGGGGTTCTCAATGTGGAGCTGACCGTCGGTAGTAAAACAATGCCTACAACCTTCTTTGTCATCGATGGAAAGGGATCATATAGCCTATTGCTGGGAAGGGACTGTATTCATGCCAACTACTGCATCCCTTCTACCATGCACCAGAGCTTAATTCAATGGCAAGGCGACAAGATTGAAATCATGCCAGCCGACAGGTCAGTAAACATGGTCAATGCCGATTTAACCCTTTGGAAAATCGATGGCATTAATTGCTTGTCCGGCAAGGTTTGAAAAACTGATTTTCTAAAGGTGTTCGATTCTGCTATACAACCAATTGGAGATGAAGATCCTCAATTATTACTTTGAGGGCGTCATGGAGGGCTCAAGCGTCTACACCAAGGACACCGTGGACGATCTCGATGGCAAGCTAGGACAAGGCTTCATGTTAGCCAACGAACTTGAAGAGGTTGATATAGGTCTAGGAGATAGGCCTAGGCCGACATATATTAGTAAAAATTTGTCTTTTCATTTTAGAACCAAGCTTATTGATTTGTTAAAGGATTATAAAGATTATTTTGCTTGGGAGTATTTTGAGATGCCAGGGCTTAGCCGATCGATTGTGGAACATCGGCTCCCTATCAAACCAGCATATCAGCCATTTAAGCAACAATCTAGGAGATTCAAAGCCCATATGCATGATGTGATTAAGGCCGAAATCACTCGACTTTATGATGCTGGTTTCATTCGGCCATGCCGATACGCTGAGTGGGTTTCAAACATAGTCCCGGTGATCAAGAAAAACGGCAAGCTTAGGGTGTGCATTGATTTTTAAGACTTAAACAAAGCTACCCCTAAAGATGAGTACCTGTTAACGACCAAATTTGGTAAGCAAATCTCCGGGTTTGAAGCTACAATCGAAGCGGAATTGGAGTGTGTGATTCCCGAAAATAGAGTGCGCGTCGGCTGAGTCCAAATCGACTGAGATCAAATCGGATAAGGTGTCTGATACAGCCAATTTCGATTGGGATAATAGATGAGACCGATTCCGGTGCGAAAGCATGAAGATTATCATTGGATTCAGTTTCCAGTACTTCAGAGATATTGTCATCTACGGATAAAGTCCTGAAAAGACAATTGTGTCTTTAAATTAGGATATTTTGTATAGTTTCCTTGTAGATTACGTCGGCGGGACCCTGTCCCAGATATTTGTCATATTTTAAATAGTGGTTAGAGATAAGAGTCATGCCCTACAAGGACTGTGTTGTAAACGGGTATAAATATGACCCGAGGCTGTGTAATTTAGAATCAGATCAACAATCAATACAATCTCGGCGAATCGCCACCTTTTTCCTTTAGTTCAATCTCGACTAGTTTTCGCTTCTAGTTGGGCTGTATCGGGTTCCGATCTCCGGCGAGAGGTAAACCTTGTTACCAGCGGTTTGCTTTCTCGGGATTAGTACTTCCATCATTATGATACTCTAATCTTATTGTCGTAATTCGTAAAGTTATCATATATGCTATGTAATTTATATCGATACTGCGATCTAACCCTTAATCGGCTAGCATCAATTGCTAGATGACAGCCAATAGGATTAGATCCCGATGTTAATCTAGATTATATAGTATATCTACCATCTCGAAAGGTTTTCATAAGTTTATTTAGATCTCATGTTTTCTTTTTGTACTTAATGTTGTATTGGTTAAGTTTGATCTATTAAGTCGCTCTTAGAATCATAAAGATCTATTTTGCTTCATGATTGCTCCTAGAGATAGTATCTGGGTTTCAACCGATCTTACCTGATTTAACTGCCTTGCATGTTTTAGTTTTGCTTGGTATGTTAAATCTGCCCTTTATATCAAGATCTCATTATGATTAAATATGTTAAGCTTGTTATCAATCTTTTAAGGTATCTTAATACTCGACTACTTTCTGTTTAATGTATTTAATCTATTATGATATCTTTGTATATAACAGTATCGAAGTATTAGCCAATACACATTAGATTTATCTCTTCGGTTATGCTGTAAACACATATAATCCTTGTCTTACAGTATGTTTAGATCTAAGTGATTTATACTGTCTTGGTATACTACTGACCTATCCCAATTATTTGATTCAAACATGTTTTAAGGCTTGGATTATATTTTGTTAACATCTACAGCCGATTTGTTGCCGATTCAATGCAAGTTGCATCGGCACAATACAAAAGGGATACATCGTCGGCCACCGGCCGATCGGCTATCGAACTAACTTTGTTTTCTCTTTTTAGTTTCTTGTTGGTTGCAGGAACAAACCAACTGGCACGCCTACGAACCGTGAGCTACAACTTTGGACCTGCACTAGAGTAAATCAAATTTCTCAGGCCAGTGCGTGGGAAATTTTATCATCAACAGTACCCCATGTCGATTATCGATTTATTAGTTGACGCAGCTTCAGGGCACAATATTATAAGTTTTATGGACGGCAATGCTGGATATAATCAAATTTAGACTACTTTTAGGTGTCTTGTGCAATCGACTTATATGAGTGGGTTGTCATGACATTTGAATTGAAAAATGCTTGAGCTACTTATCAGAGAGCCATGAATTATATTTTTCACGACTTAATCGGCTTCTTGGTTGAAATCTACCTTGATGATGTTGTTGTCAAAACCAAAAAAAAATTGAAGATCATATAGCCGATTTAAGAAAGGTGTTGGAGAGAACGAGGAAGTATGGCTTAAAGATGAACCCTACCAAATGTGCTTTTGGCGTATCGGTTGTACAATTTCTGGGTTTTCTTGTTCATTAAAGGGGGATTGAGGTGACACAAAGAAGCATTAATGCAATCAAGAGTATTCAACCTCCACAGGACAAGAAGCAGTTGGCAATCTTTGATCGGCAAGGTAAACTTTATCAGATGTTTTATTGCTAATTTATCTGAAAAGATGGAGCCATTCACACCTTTACAAGGTTGAAAGCCGATCAAATGTTTACTTGGGGGGCAGAGCATCAGAAAGCTTTGGACAATATCAAGGATTATTTAAGCTCTCCTCTAGTTTTGATTCCTCCACAAAAGGAGTGCCTTTTAAGCTATGTTTGTCAGCCGATGAGAAGTCAATCGGTTCAGTTCTGATCTAGGAGTTTGAAGGCAAGGAGAGGGCAATATTTTATCTCAGCAGAAGGCTTTTGGATGCAGAAACAAGGTACTCTCATGTGGAAAAGTTGTGCTTGTCCTTATATTTTTCTTGTACAAAGTCGAGGCATTATTTGTTATCCAACGAGTGCACCATAGTCTGTAAAGCCGACGTAGTCAAGTACATGCTATCGGCTCCACTTTTGAAAGGGAGAGGTGGGAAGTAGATTTTTGCCTTGACGAAATTTGACTTAAGATATCAAGCACCTAAAGCAGTTAAAGGACAAGCTATAGCCGATTTTCTTGTTGAACACCGAGATGACTCAATCGGCTCAGTTGACATCATGTCTTGGACACTAACTTTCGATGGATCAGTTTGTACTAATGGTTGCGGCATAGGCTTGGTAATCATATCATCCAGGGGGCAAGTTGAATTTGATTTTACCATTGCACCTTATGCTACAAATAATCAAGTTGAGTATGAGGCAGTCCTCAAGGGTTTGCAACTTTTGAAAGAGGTTGAAACCAATGCTGTGAAAATTATGGGGATTCTTTGTTGGTTATCAACCAATTAGCAGGAGAATATGAATGCAAAAATGATACATTGATGATCTACTATAAAAAATACCGAGAGTTGATGGATAATTTTTGGCTTGTTACTTTGAAGCATATTTCTCGAGAGCAGAATGCTAAAGCAAATGACTTGGCTCAGGGGACATCAGGCTACAAGCCGATGACAAAGGATATTGCAATTGAGATTGCAACGATCACAGCCGATGATTGGAGGTATTATGTTTTTAATTATTTGCAGAATCATTTCCAATCGATTTCAAGAAAATTGCGTTACAAGGCTTTAAGATATATTTTGCTCGATGATGATCTTTATAATCGGACGATTGATGAAGTGCTACTTAAGTGTTTGAGTGCTGATCAAGCTAAAGTTGTAATGGGAGAAGTGCACGAAGGCATTTATGGTACTCATTAATCGGCTCAAAATATGAAGTGGCTATTTCGGAGAGCCATGTTTTTTTGGCCAACAATGCTGAAAGATTGCTTCAAATATTACAAAGGTTGTCAAGATTGTCAGAAGTTTGGAGCGATTCAAAGGGTACCAGCGTTGACTATGAATCCTATCATCAAGCCTAGCCGTTCAGAGGATGGAAAATTTATATGATCGGCAAGATTAATCCACTCTTGAGTAAAGGTGGCAGGCACGGAGGAAGAGGGAGGAGACAACCCGGTAGCGTCTAACACCACCTAGCGGCACATGAGAAGGATCCCAAGGTTGACAAGAGTACAAGATACGCACGGTACACAGAACCTAGCAGATCAACATGTACTTTAGCAGATATTCTTTGTATCCCACCTTTTGTCTCTCATAGTCTAAGCTTTCTTGGTCCCCAAGCTCATTTGTACCTGCCCCCTTGAGGTATAAAAGGGAGGGCAGGGCGAAGGGGCCGAGAGAGATCCCAGATCCAACGCATTCGCATTCTCACACTTGTATCCATTGTTTATCATACACCCTAACAAAGAACAACTGGATGTAGACCTATTATCCTTCGGGAGGGCTGAACCAGTATAATTCCTTGTGTTTCGTACTGGGCCAGTGGGCCGACTCTCTTCCATCCGGAATTAGGGATGAAAGCGGGGACGGAAAAATTACCATCGAATACCGAAAATCCCGACCAAATAGCGTATCCATGATAAAAATGAGAATAAAAAAGTAAGAACGGAAAAACGGGAAACAAAAACGAGAACGGTTAATATTTTCTTAACTGTATTCACGAATCCCGTATTTATCCGAGAAAAATCTCACGAAAAATTCTCGTTTTACGAGGCCATGTCAACCAATTTTGGCCCACTAAACCTACATCCCCGTATTTGGGCCAACTCGGCCACTTAGTCCTCCCGGCCCGGTCAGTCAGCCTGTGGCGCCGAAAGTCGAAACCCTAGTAGACTCAGCCAGCTGCCCAGCCCGGTCAGTCATTCAGCGCCGCTCTAGTTCCCCTTTCCCCCGACCGACCCCGACCAACCCTAGCGGCGTCGCGGCGAGCAGGAGCAGCGCCGCTGCCGCAGCCCAGCCAACGCCCTAACGCAGGGAGCAGCGCCGGAGCCGCCTGTCGCGCAACCCGACCCCGGCGGCGACCCGACTCCGGCCGCCGCCGCACCTCCCCCTAGGTATGTGCTTCAAGCCTTCAACAGTATTCATTCCAGATCTCTGCTTCAACAATGTATAAACTTGTAGCATCGCATCTCACATGGCCAATGTGAAATTCTATTTCAAAGCCGTCTTAGATACGAAACACCCAGCTAGCTGAGACCAATGTCATGTCATGTGATAAGAATCTAGCAACAACGCTGCCACTTCATTATTCCAATCAAATTTCAGATAAATTAGTGAGTTGACACTACAGGGGCCAATATAAATAGAATTTTCATCATAATATATAATGGTGATTTGTGATGAGATTGCCAACATAATGTTTCCAGATGATACTAACAAGTTAATCCTTTGGTTTTGTCCCTCTTTATGCATTTTTAAAGTTAATAACATTGTTTCTTCTTTTGTTAAGTTTTACTACCCCACTTTATGCAATTGTTGCATCTAATTATTTGAAGTGGTTCTTGTGTCGACTTGTGATTCTTGTGATGCATGGTTGTAATTGTGTCGACGTTCCCTTTTTTTTTTTACCGATTTCCGATCGTAATTGACATGCTCCCGTCCGTTCCCGACCGTTTCCGTTGACAAGATATGCAAACTATAAAGTTTTCCCACTTATTTTTCTGATGCCCAATTGTGCTCTTGATTTTTTTCAGGTAAATACTGTTTGTTAGGTAACAAGATTGAGATTCTCAAATCTGTTGGCTGATGCTATATCATTTGCATTTGGTTGAACTTGAAACCAAAAGGTACTGTGAATTGCAAACCTTTGTTATTCTCTTAATATACAATTTTAGAAGAATATGGATCGGAATTATATTATTATTGTTTTATTTCTGCTGTTTGCCACTGTACCACCTATCTCCTATGCATGACCAGTTACTTGCCTATTCTGTTAATCTACACTCCTTTTAGTAATGTCTAATCGCATACTCTCTTTCGGACATATGTAGAGTTTAGACTGGATAACCTTTGTGTCCTGTTTGTGGGTGCTTGTTATTACTAAATATGTCATGACATCCTGGCACATTTATAGTCAAAAGTTTCTGAATTGGCAATGATATTTTGATAGTTTAAGTATATGTGGTTTGGGTTGGTTTTTATCCTCGTGCAGCCTTACCCTGTTGTTCTCTGGATACACAACCTCATAGCTTGTTTTCAGGACATGTATTTGGAGAATAGCAGGGTGATACTGCCAGAATTTTCTTCTGAACTGTACAAAGGCATAAAACCAACCTGAACCACATATCCTTGAATTGGATTTGGTATGTATTTTTTCTTAAGTACAAACGGGATACTTTTCCATGAGTCATGTCATTTTATGGAGTTAATTTGATAACGTTGAGTGATGCATAGGTATGCAAGAATGTAAAATTTTCAGAGTGCTTTGGAGCCAGTTATTCTGTGAATGAGCCTTCCTTGCAAGTATTTAGTGGCAGGAAGTCGATTGTGTGGGAACACTTTGAACAGGACTTGTATCATTGAGAATGTCCCCAAAGCTGCGGCAACTACTGTGCACTCAGCTTTTTTACTAGAAGAGTGATTTGTTGTATAACCTGTATATTTTAAACTGTGGTCATGCTGATTTTACTATAAATTGTAACCATTGTCTAATTTGAAAATGTCACAAGAGTATAAAGCTTCCCCCCACTTATTCTTTCTGATGCATAATTGTGCTCTTGATTTCTTTCAGGCGCAATACTGTTGGTCACATCACACTATTCAGATTCTCAAACCTTTTGGCTGATGCTTTATCATTTGCATCAATTTAAGTTGAAACCAAAGGTAATGCAAAGTGCAACCAACTGTTAGTCTTGCTGCATATATTCCTCTTTTGTCTGGAAAGAAGAAAATAATCTTTGTAATCTAGCAAGTATACAATTATTTATCTCCTAGATGTATTATTGATTTCCCTTTTTTTTTGCCGTTGGTCAGCAATTCTCTACGGTACTGAGTAGTCAGAAAAAAAAAGAAATTTTAGGGGTTTTGTCAATCCCTGTTTTATAAAGAATAATTTTACGCCCACCAAGAAAATATTTCTCCTTTCCATAGGGGGCATAATGCAGGCTAAAGATTGTTTCACTGTGTTGAAGTTTTATGTCTTTTTCTTGTAAGTAGGCCTGCTAATGGTCTTGAATCCGTTCAGAATCCAAACTACCCAACAAGGACAACTTCTCATCCACAAATCTATTGATGGAAACCAAACCATTCCAACCCAAGCTCCCACCCTAGCCAAACCTTCAGTTGTATGGATAACAGCGTTACACCCAATTCTCAGCCTGTTTCTAACCATGGAATACTTTTATCAAAATGTTGAAGTAATCGAAGCATCTCCAGTCCTTCCTATAGGGACATTTTTGGTAATTTGATCTATGCCACCACTTTAATTACAGTTTTGGTTTATGCTGCTACTTTTTAACAAATTCAGTCTTCCACCGAAATGTGAAATCTTTTTGGGCCAAACCGAAATTGTTTTGGCAAACAGTATTGGCACGGATGGAGTATTACTAACGGAGAAGCAATATTGCTGTAGATTTAGTTTCTTGAGATAGCAAGAAGGTGTATTTGGCCTTTGTTCTACTGTAGCCTGTTATGTATCAACAAGTGCTTTTTGGTCCAATTAATCAGAGTTACTTGTTTAAATTTTGTACAGGCTGGCAAGTTGTTAAAATTGGTGTACCATTTGTCGTTTGAAGACATAGCATATCTCAGCTCCTGAACAATAAGGTGCTGTATTCAGCATAGTTTAAGTGCAAAAAAATGCATAGAAAAATCACACTTTGTTGCCACTAGGATGCTTTTGAAAGAAATTAGGAGTTTGGATTGCTATCTATTCTAGTTACAATGGATTGCAACAAAGATGAGGCTGTTAAGGCGAAAGCTTTGGCTGAAAAAAAAATGCGGGAAAAGGATTTTGCTGGTGCAAAAAGGATGATTATCAAGGCACAACATCTCTCCAAAGATGTTGACAGCAACATTTCACAAATGTTAACTGTTTGTGATATTCATTGTGCTTCTGCAATGAAGGTTAATGGAGAGATTGATTGGTATGGTATCCTTCAAGTACCTGTCACAGCTGATGACACACTAATAAAGAAACAATATCGTAAGCTTGCTCTTTTGCTACATCCAGACAAGAACAATTTTGCAGGTGCAGAGGCAGCATTTAAATTAGTGGGAGAAGCAAACATGACGCTTACAGACCGCTCAAAACGTTCTGTCTATGACATGAAAAGAAATGCCTCAGTCAGAATTGGTTCTGCAAGAGTTCCTTATCAGCAATCAAGGAGAACTGCACCTGTTAGACCTACCACTACACCTGTGAATCTCCATAATGTGCATCAATCACAACAGAATAAGCCCTCAAATCCTTCAGGCTCACAAACATTTTGGACCATATGCCCAACTTGTGGCATGCGATATCAATACTACCTTTCAATATTGAAGAAAGCTCTCCGTTGTCAGAATTGCTTGAAGCCCTTTGTTGCACTTGATTTAAACGAGCAAGCTGTTCCTTCTGGGGCAAATCAGAGGTCTGCTGGGGTGTGGAAAAATTCAGGAGCACCACAAAACTTTCCAGGTCCACAAGCAAATGTAGGACAGCAAGCACATAATTCTGCCAATCCAGTCCATGCTAATTTTGGTTCTCATAATGCAGATGTAGATACAAAGAGGGGAGCTGATGGAAACAAGGCTGGTGGGCTAAAGGACAAAAGAAAATTTGCTAAGGGAACAGGAAATTCTTCAAAAGCTTCGTCAGTTTCTGGATCGAAAAGGCGCAGAAGAGCTATGGTTGAATCTAGTGAATCTAGCGCTTCAGACACCAGCACTGATAGCGAAGAAGAGATTACTGAAGATGGCCCTGCTGCGAGTAATGTAGGGCCTGATCAACATCCCCGCAGATCAAGCAGGCAGAAGCAAGAAGTTAAGTATAATGAAGAGAGTGATGGTGATGACACTGACTATCACGGCAATGGTGATGATGGTTTTGTGAGTTCTCCCAGTTTGAAAAGGTTAAGGAAACGCGGTCTGTTTCATGGTGGTGAAAGCAATGAAATTAAGGTGAATGCTGACACAACTGGGCCTGGGTATAATGGTCCAACTAATGGTGTTAATAACTACAATAATACAGAAGACGTAGAGAGAGGCTCTGCTTGTGCTGAGCAAATCAAGAGGGAAACAATGGCTGGTGGAGGAAATAGTGCTGAGAAAGAAAAAATATCCCATTCTGTCAGCAACAATGGTCTAGACTCAAACTCTGATGATGCTCCAAATGAGGTTATTTGTGCGGATTCAGAATTTTTTGACTTTAATCAACTTCGACATGTAAATCAGTTTAAAGCCAACCAGATATGGGCTTGCTATGATAATCAAAGCTGTATGCCAAGATATTATGCTCGAATTACAAAAGTAAAAACTGCCCCGAAGTTTATGTTAAATTTCATTTGGCTAGAGTTTGATCCCAAAAATAAAGCGGAGACAGTTTGGTCTTCTGGGGACCTACCTGTGTCTTGTGGACATTTTAAGCATGGAGGGTCAGATACAGCAAAAGAAAGCAGTATGTTCTCTCATGCTATTTGCTATGAAAAAAGCAAGACAAGAAACTCTTATGAAATATATCCTAGGAAAGGCGAAGTATGGGCTCTTTTCAAGGGATGGGATATTGGTTGGAGTACAGATGCTGACAAACACAAAAACTATGAGTATGAAGTTGTTCAAGTCCTCTCTGATCTTACTAGTAGCACTAGCATCATTGTCATGCCACTTGTAAAGATAAAAGGCTTTGTTAGCTTGTTTATTCAGTCTAAAGAGGCATCCCCATATGTGATATCTCAGGATGACACATTAAGGTTTTCACATTGTGTCCCTCATCATTCGATGAATGGAACCGAAAAAGAAGGGATTCCAGAAGGGGCTATTGAACTTGATCCTGCAGCGCTTCCTCTGAACTTTGGAGAGGCATTTGCTTCTGTTGTTCCAGAAAGCAGTTCAGTGAAAGTTCAGGGTTCTGGTGCTGAACACATAGGTTCATCCAGCGGAAACTGTCACAAGGGATCGGTGGATGTTGGGGAGAGGCAACATGCTACATGTGCAAATACAGGTTTTGCTACAAGGACAACAAAGGGAGAGATCAATGAACACAACGCTCAATCTGCAGTAGAAGGTACAGATGATGACGAGGAATCTGATGATTTTGCCCAAGCAGAAGTTCTATATCCTGAATCAGAATTCTTTGAATTTTCAGAAATAAGATCGCTCCAGAAATTCCAACCTGGGCAGATCTGGGCTCTCTATAGTGATGTAGATAAGTTCCCCAATTACTATGCCTGCATAAAAAATGTTGATCTCAAGAATAATGAGCTGCAAGTAAGATGGCTTGATGCTTGCCCACAGAGTGAAGAGGAGAAAAGATTGGTAAGAGAAGAACTGACAGTTGCGTGTGGAACCTTTAGGATTTCCAGCAGCCATGGTATTCAAACTTACAATGGTACAGAGTACTTGTCTCATCCTGTACAGGCCATACCTGGTAGAAGAAACGAATATGAAATAATTCCTTGTCAAGGTGATATTTGGGCTGTTTTCAAGAACTGGAGGACTGGATGGACTGCACAAGATTATAAGAAATGTGACTATGAATTGGTGGAGATATTTGGCCACACTGATTCGTCCATACAAGTTCAGCTTTTAAGAAAGGTGGATGGTTATAGGGCAGTATTTATGCCAGACAGAAGAGAGGGAGCTGTGAAGACAATAAGGAAAGATGAGTACCCAAAGTTCTCTCACCAGATTCCTTGCTTCCATCTGACAAATGAAAGAGGAGGCAAGCTTCGAGGTTTTTTGGAGCTTGATCCTTTGTCAGTGCCAGAGATGTTTCTTTTCACTGAGTCAATCTGATATAGCCTTATCCCCAGTTAATGTGCTAGAGCATTTCTTGTGATGCTACCGGAACTAAGGTTTTCCAGAGGTCGGGTAGTCCACAATTCAATATTTTGCTTAGTGACAGAAGCTGCTGGATTTTCAGAATTTGTATGTAGCAGTAATGTTATGGGCAGCAGCTTTTGCCTGTTCTCCAATCCGCACTATGAAGGCGTTGTCAGGCAACTGGGACTATTTTGCAAAATTAGCTGCAGTCTGAACTGATTAATTTTCCTGCAGCTGCTATACCTAGTTACCGATAATTGTATCTAGTTTCTGTAGCTGGACTATCAATCGTCCTTTCTCTTGTCGTACTTTGCATTGTTGGACCATGTAAAATTGAACTGTGCGAGGCCAGTCTGATTAACTCGGAAATCTCTGTTGGCCTCCCTTTCCTGGAACTTAAAGAATTGACTCCAACTTCTGTTTAGGTTGTCAATTGATCATCACAGGGGTAACGATGAACTAGATTCTGAGCAATGCTTCCATGATGGGAGTGGACAGACACCCTTCTGCAGCTCTCCCAAGGTATCATTCGTCCATTCTTGATTTGTTTCTCTGCTGTTTTCTTTCCAGCAAGGTACTGGTTTGTTGGCATTCATTTGATTTGATCTTTTAGTTTTGGATTTGATCTTTTAGTTTTGGATGTTGGTATGCTGTGTAGCTGTTGGAATTGGGATTTGGACCTCGAGCCTGTGATTTAGGTCTTGTTACAGGTAGGAGTTGGATCTGTGCTATTTCGACAGAAATATTAAATATGCGGGGATTTTGTGGGAAATTTAACTCAGTTTTAGTTGTATCCATACAAAAGGTTAAACTTCATATCTGTTTATCCAAAGTCATTTGATGCAATGGTGCATCTCTGAACACAATGGCATGTTGGTCTCTAAGATAGATAAAGGTTTAATTAAGATCTCTGCTGCTTGATTTCAGCTGATATACTCGGTCTTAAAAGACTAGCAAGGAGCAACTGGATTGCTTTTACAAATGATGGTAACAGAGTAGCAATTTATGAAAAGTTTATGGACCGATTCCCGTTTTACCGGTAGTGTTGTCTCATCTCTATTTGACCACCATCTCTGTCAGTATCATCTCAGGGAGCCCTAGTTTAGTGTGTGCAGAACCACAATATCAATAAAAAAAAGATCTGTTTGTTTCCTATCTTCTAACTCCTTCAAAGTCAACAAATAATTACTTAGTTAGATATCTTAGATGCTCATCCAAACAAATCTATGATGAAACAAGCATTGAACCTAATCGCCATGGAAGCATTATCTTAATCATGAGGATTACAAAGAAAATGTATATACCATTAGCGAACCTGGCGTGTCCACAAAAGCAACCTGCATCCAAACTGCCTTAGTTGCAGCTGCCTCTGCTCTTCTCTAGCTGCTTTCCGTTTTTGTCTCGGACACGACGAGCTTACAGCTGCGTCGCCCATGTCGCCGTTGCTCAGTGACAAGCGTCGTCGCCACGCGCAGGGATGTCGTCGCCGGCGCCGGTGGAGTCCCCGTGGCTGACGATGCGCGCCATGCGGCACCGCGGCGCCGGCGTTGGCGGCGGCGCGGACGGCGGCCAGCGGAGCGCGCTGATGGTCGCGTCGTACCTGGTGGTGCTGCTGCTCGTCGTCCTCGCGGCGTTCGTCAAGTACGTGTGGATCGTGCTGGCGCTCTACAGCGTGCTCCTGCTGCTGTTCTCGTGCGCGTCGCGCCTAGGGCTGGGCACTTTTAAACCGGAAAAACCATCGAGCCGAATCGATATTTGCTGTTCTTCTGGTTTGGGTTTCGGTTCGTGATGTTATATAAACTAAGTAATTCGGTGGGGTTCGTTTTTAGTATAAAAACCGAACAAATCAGAAAACCGACCGCTCTTCCCAGTGGACACTTTCTTCCTCCTTTTCCCTCCTTGTTCGGCGCCCTCTTGCTCCTTCTCTTCCTCCTCCCTCTTCCGTTCTTCCTCTTCCTGCTCTCTCTCCTCCTTCTCTCGCCCATCGCGCGCATGCGCGCCGCCGCCGGCCACCTCCGTGTCCGTGCCGCCGCCCCAGCCCCCTTCCGCGCCACCTCCGCGTCCGTGCCACGCTGCCGCCGGTCGGCCTGGCCCCTCTTCGCGCGGTCGTCAGATCCAGGGGGCACCCTCTGTGCTGGCCAGGTAGCCGCCGTTGCCCAAGCCAAGGACGTCGCCGTCGAGCTCGACGAGGAGGCCCGCCCCGCGTCAAGGCCAGCAGCGAGTGGATCCACCGGCTTCGGCGGCACCTCCCACCGCCGCACCAAGGACGGCCCCGTCCTTCAGGTCGCGTCGCCTCCGCCCCGACCCGCCGCTGGCCTCTGCCCCGGCCCTGCCCTGGCTCGCCGCCTCCGCCCCGGCCCGTCTCTCTTCTCTGCTTGGCTTGTTCGGTTTTTTGGGTAAAAACCGAAACCGAACGAAAAACCGAAGCCGAATACTGCGGTTTTTAGTTTCAGGAGAACCGATCGGTTGTTAGAAACCAAACTTTGCTTAGAAAAAGTCGAACTGAACCTTCGGTTTTTACCGAATGCCGACCCCTAGTCGTGCCGCCTGGCGCTGGCGGAGCGGCTGCGTCGCCGCTGGGAAGAGGAGTCACCGCGGTGACCGCGGAGGAGCTCCAGGGCGCGGCGTGGTGTCCGAGGAGACGCTGGCGTCCATCCCGGCGTTCGCTTACGACGCGTCTGCGCACGGCGGGGGCTGGGGCGAGGCGGCGGCGCAGTGCGCGGTGGCGAGACGGCCCGCCGGCTGCCGTCGTGCGCGCACACGTTCCACGTCGCGTGCATCGACATGTGGCTGGGCTCGCACGCCACCTGCCCCGTCTGCCGGTGCCGCGTCGAGCGCAAGCACAAGGGCGGCGTGCTGCCGCCGATACCGCCGGTGTAGCTCGTCCTACTTCCTGCCTTCCTCCTAGCGATGCAGAAGATTGCAGAGTGGCAGACAAAAATTCGTACATGTTTAGATTAGAGGTACAGTAGACCAGTTTTCTTATCACTCTGCTTATTCTGCTGTTTGTAAATGTTAATGCGACTCATCTTTGTGAAATCTAAAGCCTGTCGCATAGACAAAATTTTCATATTTAACTATTTATCAACTTTAGGGGTGGCAAATTTTCACCCTGTTAATTATTACTGGAGAATTTTCCATAAAAAATAACAAGTCAGGAACTCAGGGTGTTACTAAACCCAATTTGTCAGTAACAGGGTTCACAATCTATGAGTTAAAAAAACCATCTTGGGGACGGAAATTTTGATTTTTTGAAACTGAAACAAATTTCCATGGAATTTGAATAATCCTTTTACTAAATTAAAACAAAATCGAAATTTTTGGCCAGAGGCACATCGTGCCATGGTCCATCAGTAGACCCGAAATTTCTGAAATTTCAAACTAAAAATGTGAACTATGTTCCGGAATTACCACAGGTAACCACTGCTAAGATCCTGACCTGTCCATGGTGTGAACCGTGGTGTCTGAATTAACTTTGGGAGGTCACTAACTGACAGCAGGGTTAAGCTAAGAAGCACTGGAATTAAGGCATGTGAGAAGACTTGGTATTTCTATTTTTTCCCCCTAGAATTCTGCAAATCTGCATTCTAACAGCAACACCTGCAGCATGTTTTTGACATTTTTAGTCAGCACAAGTTATTTCTTAAGAGAAGCAAATGCTCATTTGCACTACAATCACTTGAATACTCGGGGCCACATTATTAACTCCAAGTGGAATTAAGGTTTGGCCGGGTATTGAAGGAAGTTCATACAAAATTGTGGTATATTTTTAACCGCCTTCTCACTGATTATATACTTAAAGAAGGATACAGTTTATCTAGACAAGTCAACATGATCAAAGCATTTTGCTTAAAAAAGCATGATCAGGCATTTCATAAGCAATTAAAGAGGCTCTCACTTTAGCGTATGTTTTAACCTTACCTGACTTCTACTTCTTTAAAGAATAAAATGCATGAAGGATTATTCAACTCGATGTGTCATATAGGTCACTTTATTTTTAAAATGCACATTTGAGTTGCTAATATAAGTTAAGTGAGTCATATACTCAACTATCCATGAACATTATACATGGCATGTCATCTATGATTGAAAAATTATTTCTAGAAAGAGTAAAATGCATGGAGGGTCATCAAGCTTATTTAGGTGTGTCATATAAGTCACTCTACTTTGAAAATGCACATTTGGATCACTAATGTGCGTTTAGAGAGTCATTTGCCAATCTAAATATCTACACGAGCCTACCTTGTGCACATGGCATATCACGTAGGATTAGAAAATTGCATCTAAAAGTGGTGTATTAGAACTCATCAAAACAGACAAAGTAAAATGATTTGGTTCCACTAATTAATTTTGTGTATTGCCTATTGGTAGTGCTGTGAGAAAGGAAAAAAAATACACAAAGTCTTCTACATATTTGTAGATGCAGTTATTTTTAATCCTATGTGACATGTCATATGTATAAGGTATACTCGTGTGGATATTTAGATTGGCAAATGACTCACTAAACACATATTTTTGGTGATATGTTGCGTGATTAGCTATGATTTTTCCATGTCACAAGCATAGTTCCTTACCAATGCGACTACGACGATGAGCGGTGACGGGAGTGACCAAAGGCGAGCTTTTGGCGGTAGAGGTCCTCGGTTGACGACGATGGCAATGCTCGAGAATTCTCCAAGCGAAGAGGATGGGCGGATAGGCTTCTCCTAGGCGGTGCGATGCCGATGGTGGCAACGACGACGCCCGACGATGATCAAGACGACACTGGGGCTCGGTTGAAGACGCAACAGCAGCCGAAGGCTTGGGTGGATGCCGACAACCACCTTCTGGGGTTCTTCGATGGAAGAAAAGCAGAGGTCAGGCTTGCCCTCGTCGTTGTGGTGCTAGCAGATGAAGCAGCGTAAACCGGTGGTGATAGAGGCGACGACGTGGCATGGCTGGAGCGGCGGTCGACGGTGGAGAGAGAAGGTGAGCGCCGGGAGTGGTGGCTAGGGCACAACGCCTCGTGAAAAAGAGGGAAAATGGAAGAGGAGACCGAGGGGGTTCAATTTATAGGCTTGGGAGAGAGAGATTGGGACGGATACGACAGTTAGAGGCAACGAAAACCCTAGGTTTGGGCAAAAAAAAAGAGCTCGAAACGGTGTTGATTCTAAGCGATGGCTACATTATTTTCGGGGATTCTTGAGGGGGATCAAAGAGGAGGAAGTAAGGAACAAAACCCGTCAACCAATTTTGGAAACAAGCAATGGAGCTGGCCAAATTTGGCGGTGGAGGCGACTCGGTTGGGCGGTAGCGGGCACAGACGGGACTCCCATCTAAAGCTTGGGGAGAAGCTGACATGTGGGGCCTCAGGTCTACGTGTCGGCGAGGGATTGAGGAGGCGTGTTGGGGCGGCTAGAGTTGGGCCGGCTTAGCTAGTGGGCTTGCAGAGCAAGGTTGGGGGAAGGCAGCCGACGGGTGAGAGAGTTGGGAAAATGGGATGAAAATGGCCCAGGAGCATTAGAGGAGATTTTGATTACTTTTCAATGTAAATTAATTGCTGAAATGTTGTTTCATTTATTAAAAATATTTTCAATGCTCAAATAATTCTAGGAAAAATCCAGAAAGTATTTAAAAAAATTTGTCTATCTTAATTTCATCTTCAATTTTTTCATAGTTTTTTCAAAGACTTTCTTTAATTATTAAATAACTTCTAAATTTTTTATAGTAATTTATATTTAGGCGCTTTTATGGTGTGACAGTGGCCAGGGCAGAGCCAACGCCATGGTCCCGTGGCCGGAGAGGCCGATACAACTGAGGCTGCTGGCTTAGGGCCTGGAGCTTAGCGCTCGAGCTTACGGTCAGAAGCCAACGGCCTCCGTCATTCCTATTAACATTTGGAAATAATGGATGAAAAATTCCTTGAAACCTATTAACCTTTGGAAAGGATCAAAATTTCCCTCCAACCTAAAATTTCACTATATTAGCATCAGGATTGTTGCACATAATATTTATGTATATTAACATGAGGACAAAAAGGTTTGTGATATTTTATCTTTTAAGCTATAATTTTGTGACCTCTAGCCTTCGGCCAAATATTATGAGTATTAAATTTTTGAAAAAAATAAATTCCCCCTAATATAAAGAAAACATGCAAACAGAAAAGACACGAGTTACATAAGTCGGTTAAAAGAACAACTATAGGGCCTACTAATAAACATGGCCTAGAAAGAACGGGACATATTTACCTGCAATCCCCGCTGTCGACGCCTCCTCCCCATCTCCTCCCCGTGCCACTTCCTGGTGCCCTTCACCCCGCTTTTTCACCTCCACGTGGGGTACATTTGGATGCTAGCTGCCCAAGTAGAAGTTGGCGACCAAGGGGGAGGAGTTAAGTGCTAGTTTAAGACCAATGCTAATAAATTATTAATATAATATTGTCAATCCTATGTCGATCTATTCATGTTATTAAGTACGTGTGATATGATATCGTTATTGTATTGTTGTCCATTGGTATGATAACTTAATTTTGTATTAATTGAGTATATATGTCACATTCGATGATTTTAATTCGTTTCTGAACTGAGTCCGCATCGTTTCCGACGTTCGAAATATTCCGCTTAGTCTCTATATCCCTTTTAAATATATGGTTTAGATATGTTAGGATCATTATGACCGATCCGTTTTCACCCTAACCACTCTACTCATTGTTTGGCTTTGCTCCTCAAGGATTGCACACACGTGCACCCAGACAAAAATGGCTAAAAGCCAGTCTTATTACTGCTACCAGTGGCGGAGCCAACAAATGATCACTCCTAGGGCTGAGTAGGGCTGAGTTGATGTGTTCTTAGCAAGTCTCTTTATATCTTCAGTTTTTCACAGTATTTTGAATAAGATTTTAATGGAAATTTGTTCCTAAGCCTATGGCTCAAGCACTAATTGCCTCACCCTTGTCTCCGTCCCTGACTGTTACTGTAATTCCAAAGTAATCACTGTCGTCTTTAAGTTCTTCCAACGACAGGCATGATGCCTGGCCATATAGATGTTGTATATTGTTTAGAAATAATCCTGCAATGATATTAATTTGATTTTAGGGTTACACATCAATTAATTGTTGCAAATCATTTGTTCGTAGAAGGTTCAAGCTAGAAAATAACAGGATATTGTTGAGATTTCAAGTCATCTCGCTATGTCATAATTTCCTGAGTTTATTGATATTTTATCATTAAAATACTTGACAAGTTGTACTGCACCCAAGCCATTTCTGCATATGAATCAGATAGTTCAATTCATAAGCTTTTAGTTCGCATATCTGCAAGACTTGATGATTGCAAGTAGTCACTTTTGCCTGAATAAGTTAGGGGGCACATGCTAGTGCAGGAGCCTTGTAGGTATGATCCCAATTCTGTATACAACTAGAATTCTTAATAACACAGTAAGCTAGGGTTGCCCATTCTTATCTAACATGTTTAGCTGTATGCATTACCAGTACTGATAGAACTAAATCATGTTGAATTGCAATTAGCGGCTATTGCATTGCCATTCAAAATGTTGATAGGATAAAAAAACCTTTTTTGTTCTGCATACGGAGGAAAGAGATGAATGGATGTATTAGTTTGCTGTTTGAGGTCGTGTTCTATTTTTTAATGCATTCATCTGTTTGAGGTTGTGTTTTATTAGATGTAGCATATTAGGGTTTGGGGTTTGGAATTTATGGTTTTCGGGGTTTAGGGTTATGATTTGGGGCTTAGGGCTGGGGGCAGGGGCTAGGGGTCCTTAGGGTTTAGGGCTTGGGGCTTGGGTTTAGTTTTAGGGTTTAGGGTTAGGGTTTAAAATACCTATCCAAATTTATCCATAAAAGTTGATTTTTTTGGACCGAGGAGTAGTTCCAATACACGAGATGCTAGGCTCAGAACTATTAGTTTGCTGTTTGAGGTCGTGTTCTATTTTTTAATGCATTCATCTGTTTGAGGTTGTGTTTTATTAGATGTAGCATATTAGGGTTTAGGGTTTGGAATTTACGGTTTTCGGGGGTTTAGGGTTATGATTTGGGGCTTAGGGCTGGGGGCAGGGGCTAGGGGTCCTTAGGGTTTTGGGCTTGGGGCTTGGATTTAGTTTTAAGGTTTAGGGTTAGGGTTTAAAATACCTATCCAAATTTATCCATAAAAGTTGATTTTTTTGGACCGAGGGAGTAGTTCCAATACACGACATGCTAGGCTCAGAACTCTGCCGTGCCGTGTCATTGCTTCATGTGTATTATCTCACATTTTCACTGAACTGCTACCTTACTAGTATAATGCTGCCTGCTTGCCTGCATTCGCTGGGACAGTTGGGCCGAATTTTGTTCTGCTCCCCAACGGTATGCAAACAGAAACAGGTAGTGGTGGTCTGTGGGTGTATTTTAACCTGGCCATGGACCATGCATGGTAATTACTCGCAGTAAAACTCAAGAATGCAGTGCAAGCAGAGGTAGATGATATCCATAAGAGTAAAATTTTTTTTAAAAAAACTACAACTATTTCGTTGATGAAATAGTTAGTTTACTGTAAATCTAGCTAAGTATTTCAAAGCACCACAATAGTAGGGTAGTTTGTAAACTTTATTACCTAACAAGTTCGGCTCCACTTGTAATACACATATATAATACTTGGGCTAAGTATTTGGGGATAGTTCTGTTTCATCAGTTATGGTTGAGAGAAATGATGCAACAATTTACATGATTCTACCTTTTGCTAATCATAGCAAGATATATCTGTATGTACAATGGATTATGAACTGAAATTCTTAAAATTTGAGTCTTGAAACTAATAGATGGTGATTTGTTTCTCTGAATGATTTAGTGAATGTAATACTTGATTAGAGTTTTTGATAAAAGAAGAGGTTAACTACTGAAAATTGGGGGGGCTATTATTAGCAGAATTTCGTTAGAACAACCAACCAAGTGAGGATGTACATTCTAAATTTACCGATGAGTTTGTAGGGATGAAAATGATACTGTTTCCACATGCTCATTTTTCTTTGCTATGCTCTTTTGGACTGAATTTTATGATATTTGTTGAAGGTGCTGATCTAGGAATTGTTAAGAGAGGCAACCAACATTACTTCTGCAGTTCTGCTTGGCAGTAGTATTGTTTAGAGAGGCAATTTAATAGTAGATTAGAATAATACAGTGATATGCTTAGTTAATTTAGCTTATGAGTGCAGAATGTTTAGATTATTGACTGATGCAATCCTGGACTATAATACAAAATTCCTGGAAAATTCAATTTTTTTAGGTTTCAGGCGTATATTTCAATATATTCTTTTTGTTTTCGGACCTAATAGATATTGGTTCTCTACGTATAAGGCTTAATAGCCTTATATACCGGTTAATAATAGCAACTCGCAAGCGACGGTACGACTTTTTTCTCTTTTCAAACAGAAAGAAAGGATGTCTCTTACCGAAAATGAAAAAAAAGGATAAGAAAGAGAAATAAAAGGGGATCCTTTCATGCAGTTCCAGCAGCAGCAGTGAGTCCAGCCAGCAACGGAACAGCAATGATGCACTCCTCCCGATCCCTCCTCCTCCTCCTTCTAATCACCCTTCTTCTCCTCGCCGCTTCCCTCCACTCCTCCGTCTCCGCCTCGGACGACGACCTTGACTACCTCATCGACAACGCCGGCGACATCCCCGCCAACGACCCCGACGGCTGGCTCCAGGAGGGCTCCCCCGACGACGACGACGACCTCTTCCACCAGGACCATGACCTGCCGCCTGTGGAGATTGTGGCAATCGGGTATCTACATGGCAAGCTTATCCGACTGGAGGTAGGGATAGATTGCGCCTGCTATATCTGTAAGCCGAACTTGACTTAGGTGTTACGGTTGCCGATAGAGATAAGGCAATCGACCTATAGTTACGGTTTGGTAAGATTGAGGAAACCGACTTAGAATAAGATAGGGTTTCCGATTTGTAAACCCTTCCTCCCAAGACTATATAAGGGGGGTAAGGGGCGTCCCTTGAGGGATATCCAACACTAGATCTGAGATATGACTTCATAAGCAAGAGCTATAGATCACGAGATCAATAAAGACACTCGGCGGATCGAATCCACCGAAACAGGAGTAGGGTATTACCTCACGAGAGGGCCTGAACCTGTCTAAATCTTCTTCTTCTTCTAACCCATTGTGCTTGGCGATCTCGACTGCGACCCCAGAAAATATATTGCCGAAACCAAGTTTCGACAGTTGGCGCGCCAGGTAGGGGACGCGCGTCGAGACTTCTTCAACAATCTCGCCGACAAGCATGATGGGATCTCCTTCAAGACTCGGCGACTTCGCCGCCAACTTCGCCGACGACTCCTCCTTCAACTCGGATTCGAACCAGTCGGAGGGAAAGACCCACTCGGCGCCATTCGGGCTCCCCAACAGCGCCGAGATCTTCGACAACATCTTGAAGACCAAGATGCGATCCACCTTCTCCGACGACGGACTTCACTCGACACCATTCGGATTACCGAATACCGCCGAGATATGCGCCAATCTTCTCCCCCCCCGACGGAAGCAATCTACTCAGCTGAAGGCCTCTCGGTGCCGTTTGGGCTACCAAACGCCGCCAAGATCTACAGTCAACTTCTCTCCCCCGAGTTGGCGGCGATCCACTCGGAGGAGCCCACTCCCTCAGACTCTGACTCGGACTGGAACGATCCAGATCCGGGTTACCCAGGATCAAGGGAGGTCGCTGTCATCCTCCCGTCATTCGGCTCCTGCTCATCTTCAGAGCTCAACGGATACCTCAGCTCCGCCGGCTTCGACAATCTCTACGGCATCCCTTCCGACGAAGCCGACAACTCCGACTGCCACATGGACTGCGAGCCGAAGTGCTTCGACGTCCTCATGGCTGAGCCAGACGAGTCCGACTCAGCCATGGCCAGAAGGCTTGCCGAAGAGGAGCGAGCTAGAGTGGAGCTTGAGCGCAAGACAGCCGAGGAGGATAAACAACGCAAGGACGAGGCTGACAAAAGGAAGCAGGATCTACGTGCAGCCGGACGATCTGCCCAGGAGGCCATCCTCCAAACACGGGTTCGCAACACCAACATCTTCCAGACGCCGCAGCAGAACGCTGTCGCCGCGCTCATGCTTTTGGACACCGTCATGGAGACGGCTCCAGCCAACGTGACTCCTATACTGGATAAGATCAAGACCATCGTCGCTGCCACGACCAACGGTCATCCTACCACCTCGGCGCGAAGGCTGACTGAGTCCGTGCCCGAAACGCCAGATAAAAGCCGGCTTCCCCCTCTAAAGTCAGGAGACTACAGGAGGCCCGAGCCGCTCGGCCGTCAACTGGCCAAGAGGCCCACCTCGCGAGTCCACACCAAGGTACCAAGAACAGGACGGCCGACTCCGCGACAAACGAAACGGACGTCCACCCGTCCACCACCGAGTCCGCCGCAACGGCACCGGCTACCCAACCGCCATACGAAGACCCCGCCGAGTGATCTGCGGGAAGTCCTCGATCGCCGCTACCGGGAGCGCGACCGAGCGCGATCGGGAAGATCGTGAGGGGATCACCCGATAGCGGCGACGACGGAGTACCAGCCTTTACTCGGGAACTCCGCCGAGTGCACTGGCCGAGTGGCTTTAAGCCCACAGGGATCGAAAGGTACGATGGCAAGACCGACCCTGAATCTTGGTTAACCGTATATACTCTTGCCATCCGAGCCGCAGTGGCGACAATAAAGCCATGGCCAATTACCGCCCGTGGCCCTCGCAAACTCACCGAAATTGGCTCACGAGCCCGCCAAGAGGCTCAATCGGCTCGTGGAGCGAGCCGAGGACCACTTCATCGCCAACTTCCAAGGCACCTTCGAGAGGCCCGGCACGCACCTCGACCTTTACAACGTCATCCAGAAGCCGGACGAGCCTCTGAAGGATTACATTCGTCGCTTCTTCGAGAAGCGCAACAAGATCCCGAACATCACCGATGACATCATCATCGCCGCCTTCCGAAGGGAGTCCGTGATGAGCCGCTTATCGGCAAGTTCGGGCGCAAGCCACCGAAGACGGTGAAGCGGATGTTTGAGACGGCGAACTCATACGCCAAATCAAATGACGCCATTAAGGCCGCCCGCCAAGACCGGCCCGACAGAAGGGAGGACAAGCAAGCGGGGAGGAAGCCGAAATCCTAAGAAGGATGGCGGCAACAACGGCAACCAAGGCCGAAAGAGCGCAAGCGCCGATCGAAGACCTAGTGGCCGCAACCTCCAACACTCAACGCCGTCCCGAGTCGCCGCCTACGACGCCATCATGAACGCCCGGTGCACCCATCATCCGAATCATAAGCACGCGGCGAAGGGCGCTTTATCTATAAGCGGTTCGCCGAGCAAGACGCGGCGCAGCTCAACAAGAAGCCGGCTGACGAAGCTGGCCCGTCTGGCGCCAAAAAGAACAACGCGGCTGAAAATGCCAAACCTTTTCAAGACCCAGTGGGAGAGCTCAACCACATCTTCGGAGGCCCGCTAGTCTATGAGTCCAAGAGGAAACAGAAGCTAACTGACCGGGAGGTCAATGCGGCTCAACCCGAAGTCCTCGATTCGCGATGGTCGGAAGTGGCCATCACTTTTGACCGCTCGGATCATCCCGACCGAGTGGTCCACCCGGGACGCTATCCACTCGTCCCGGACCCCGTGGTCCGCAACATCGAGCTTAAGCGCGTCCTCATCGATGGGGGCGCGCCTCAACATCCTGTTTGCCAAGACCATGGATGAAATGCGAGATCCCGAGGGCCGAACTCAAAGCAAGCTCGCCCCTTCCACGGAGTTATCCCGGGCTATCTTCAACACCACTCGGGCACATCTCCTCCCAGTCACCTTCGGAGCCCGAGAGAACTTCCGAACGGAGAACGTCACCTTCGAGGTGGCCGACTTCAAACAACATATCATGCCATCATCGGAAGGCTGCGCTTGCCAAGTTCATGGCGATCCCTCACTACACTTATCTCGCATGAAGATGCCGGTCCCAACGGCGTCATCACTCTTCGCAGCGACGTGAAGCAAGCCTTCACTGCGACAAGGAGAGCTGCGACATGGCCCAATCTCGCGAGAGATTGCGTGGCCAACAAGAAGTCCGATTGGCTGCATCAACCGGCAGAGGGCGAAGTCCCGCGAAGAAGATAGCCAAATCGGGATCCGGCGACGCCAAGACCAAGAAGATCTCCCTTGATTCGTCCGATCCCTCCAAAACCGCCGTAATCGGCGCCGACCTAGATCCTAAATAGGAAAGCGCGCTCGTCACCTTCCTCCAAAATAATAAAGATGTTTTTGCTTGGAAACCATCGATATGCCTGGAATTCCTAGGGAGGTGATCGAGCACTCTTTAAACGTCAAAGATGACGCCAAACCAATAAAACAACGATTATGCGAGGTTCGCACGGGATCGAAAAGACGCGATCAAAGAAGAACTTGCAAAGCTCTTGGGCCTGGCTTCATTAAAGAAGTCCTTCATCCCGACCGGTTAGCCAACCCAGTCCGGTCCGCAAGAAGACGGGGCAATGGCGCATGTGTGTCGACTACACCGACCTCAACAAAGCCCGCCCCAAAGATCCGTTCGGGCTGCCTCGCATCGACCAAGTTGTCGACTCCACAGGCTGCGAACTCCCGAGCTTCTTGGATTGTTACTCGGGCTATCACGGATCGTTTGAAAGAATCCGACGCTTGAAGACATCTTTCATCACGCCGTTCGGGGCCTCTTGCTACATCACCATGCCTTTCGGCCGAAGAACGCCGGAGCTACATACCAACGCATGATCCAAAGATGCTTCCGGACACGGATCGACAAAAACGTTGAAGCTTATGTCGACGATGTTGTCATCAAGACCAAGCGAAAGAAGACGATCGCCGACTTAGAAGAAACCTTTGCAAACATCCGGGCCTTCGAATGAAGTTGAACCCGGAGAAGTGCACCTTCGGCGTCCCATCAGGCAAACTGCTCGGCTTCATGGTGTCACATCGCGGCATTGAAGCAAATCCAGAGAAGATCAACGCCATCTTAAACATGAAGCCCCGAGTAATCGAAAGACGTCCAAAAGCTCACTTGGCTGCATGGCGGCACTAAGCCGTTTCATATCCCAACTCGACGAACGAGGCATGCCCTTCTTCAGGTTGCTGAAGAAGACAGACGACTTCCAGTGGACCACAGAAGCTGACAAGGCCTTTGAAGATTTCAAAGAATTTCTTACCACGCCACCCATCCTAGCTTCCCCTCAACCCCAGGAACCCCTGTTGCTGTACGTCTCAGCCACTCACCAAGTGGTTAGTACGGTCCTTGTGGTTGAACGAGAAGAAGAAGGACGGGCCCAGAAGATTCAAAGGCCAATTTACTTTGTCAGCGAAGTATTGGCAGGAGCCAAAATCCGATACCCTCAGGTACAAAAATTGCTTTATGGTGTTCTAATAACCGCGAGGAAATTGGCACACTACTTTCAGGGTCACTCGGTCACCGTCATCACCTCTTTTCCACTCGGCGACGTCATCCACAACCGCGAGGCAACCGGGCGTATCGCCAAGTGGGCCCTAGAGCTGATGCCGCTGGACTTAACTTTTAAGCCCAGGACGTCCATTAAGTCACAAGCCCTAGCGGACTTCCTGGCCGAGTGGACTGAACAACAAGAACACATGCCTCAAGAAGACCTCCAACACTGGACCATGCACTTCGACGGATCCAAGAGGATCACCGGCTTGGGAGCAGGAGTCGTGCTGATCTCCCCGACTGGGGAAAGGCTAAGATATGCCCTTCACCTCCACTTCTCCGCCTCACACAACGTCGCCGAGTACGAGGCTCTTCTACATGGACTGCGCCTCGCAGTCTCACTCAGGATTCGTCGGCTTATTGTGAAAGGCGACTCCCAGCTGGTCGTCAATCAAGTGATGAAAGACTGGTCCTGCTTAAACGACACCATGGAGGCCTACCGACAAGAGGTCCGCAAGCTTGAGGACAAGTTTGACGGGCTAGAACTCTCACATGTCCTGAGACATAACAACGAAGCCGCCGATGAGCTAGCACAGCTCGGATCTAAGCGAGAAGCTGCTCCAACAGACGTCTTCGTCGAGCATCTCTATGAACCAACCGTCACGGCGAAGACGACTCCTAACGAACAAACCGCCAACGAAGTCGCCATGACCGACACCGACTGGAGGACGCCGCTCATCAAATTCTTAACTCAGCAAGAGCTGCCGGATGACCGGGATGAAGCAGAACGCGTCCGGCGTCGTTCCCAAGCGTACGTCATGGTCGACTCCGATCTATATAAAAGAAGCCCCTCCGGAATTCTAATGAGGTGCATCACACCCGAAGAAGGGAAACAACTACTCCAAGATATCCACTCGGGCATATGCGGAAGCCACGCGGCAGCACGCACTCTAGTCGGCAAAGCCTACAGGCAAGGATTCTTCTGGCTTACCGTGGTCTCCGACGCGGACAAAGTCGTAAGAACCTGCGAAGGCTGCCAGTTTTTTGCCCGACAAAGCCATGTCCCGGCCCAGGAGCTTCAAACAATCCCACTTTCCTGGCCGTTCGCGGTATGGGGTGGACATGGTTGGCCCTTTCAAGAAAGCTCCAGGAGGTTTCACACACCTCTTCGTCGCAATCGACAAGTTCTCCAAGTGGATTGAAGCCAAGCCGGTTGCCACAATCACTGCTGACAAAGCGCGAGACTTTTTCTCAACATCGTGCACCGCTTCGGCGTCCCAAACAGAATCATAACCGATAATGGGACTCAATTCACGGAAGGCATCTTCAAGGAATTCGCGAAGACTTTGGAATCAAAATCTGCTATGCATCAGTAGCCCACCCTAAAAGCAATGGGCAAGTCGAGCGAGCAAACGGCATGGTCCTTCAAGGCATCAAGGCTCGCGTTTTCGACCGGCTAAGCCCTTACGTCGGCAAGTGGGTCCAAGAACTTCCCTCGGTCCTATGGTCGCTGCGAACCACACCCAGTCGGGCCACCGGCCAAACCCCTTTCTTTTTGGTCTATGGCGCAGAAGCCATGTTGCCAAACGAGATGGAATATGAGTCCCTCCGGGTCCGCAGCTTCAACGATGAACGCTACGACATCGACCGAGTGGATGACCTCACCCGATTGGAAGAGGCCCGCGAGGCAGCCCTCATCCAGTCGGCCAAATATCTTCAAGGGCTCAGAAGATACCACAGTCGCAACGTGAGAGCACGAGCTTTCATTGTTGGCGACCTGGTCCTACGCAAGATCCAGACCACCAAAGACCGACACAAGTTATCTCCCTTATGGGAAGGACCGTATATAATCGCTGAAGTGACTCGGCCCGGTGCTTACCGGCTAAAGCGCGAAGACGGGTCTATGGTGGAGAACTCCTAGAACATCGAGCATCTTCGACGATTTTATGCCTAATTTGGCTAAGGCCTCATATTTTTCTTGACTGCCAACCTCAAGCAAGATGACTTCCTTGAGCTAGCGATGGGCGTACACATGTCAATAAAGCTCAAGTTTTTCTCATCAACTTTTGTGCATAATTTGGTTTATCATTGTTTAATGTCCTTCGACTCGAGCTCGGTGTCTAAGGACGAGAGTTTTCCGATGACCTAATCGAGCCTAGGCTTGATGACAAGACGAAAACTACTTAAGAAATTTCACGCAAAGGCTCGAATCAAGGCATTGACATAAATAAACTAAAAATAGTCACAAAGTTCCACGTCAAAGTGTTACGGTTACATGACATTTACAAAGCAAAGTCAGAATACAGATCAGAGCTTGAAGTTGTTTACTACATCCAGAGATATCTTCTTCGCCGCCTCTTGCGCCTCACTCAGCATATCTAAGGCTCGCGTCCGTTGTTCCGTCAGCGAAGCCTTCCCCGACCGAGTGGATATCCACTCGGGGGTAAAGGGACTTGGTCTGAGCAAGAGCCAGACCAGCCCCCATGTTGGCCGCTTCGGTGATGTTGGCCAGGTACCGGTCGGGAGCCAGCCGAAGCTTGTCGAAGATCTCGATTGGCTCCAGCGAGCTGGCCCCAACTCCTTGATCAAACAAGGACAACAAGATCGGCGCGGCGGCGTTGGCGACCTCTTCCCGTATCTCGTCGCTGGACTTGATCCGCCCAAGCAAGACGTCGTATTGGGCTCGGGTCTTCATCTTATAAGCTGCAAAAAGTCCCAGATCATTCAAAGCACTCGGATATACAGCAACACACGAAATTCGAATTCAAAGAAGATTACCTTCAAATTCGGCCTCCATCTCGGCCTTGCCAAGGTTGGCCGCTTCCAGCTGGACTTGAAGCGAGTGGACCTCCGAAGAATTTTCTACAACGAAATAAGATCATCAATAGCCAAGACCAACATGAGAATCATGATGAAGCTGGGAGAGGCGGGCTTACTTCCAATTGATCCGCGGAGGTCGAGGTTCGCTTCCCGAAGCTCCGAGATCTCCCTCCTTAAAGCCGCTTCCCTTGATGCGGCCTCCTCCCGAGTGGCCTTCAGCTGTCGCTGAACGTCCTCCAAGGAGTTTAAGTGGGGAACCAGCTTCTCCAACACTTCAGATTTTGCCATTGAGCGGCAATATTCTTTCTGCATGCAAAAGCAGTGGAGTGATCGACTGAAGGATAGCGAAGATATAATCAAAAAGAAAGACGAAGGCTTACGTTGAGCAGTCGGGTCGCCTCATTTAGGCTCTCGACAAGGGCATCCCTTTCATCTTTTTCGGCTTGCCGGTCTAGGATGATGCCCTGTCTCTCGCCTTCCGAGTCCCGCCACTCGATTCTGATCGGGGGAACCCAGGTCTCAGAAGACTGCAACCTGGGGATCTCTTCTACCGTGGCTGGCAAACAAGAAAGAAAAATGAAGACATGAAGGATTCAAAATTGAAAGAACGAAGGAATGCTTCAAGCAAGTCTCACTGGTTTCGGTGGCGCACCGCCTAGGTGGGGCGGCCGGGCTCTTCTTCTTCTTCGGGCTCGCGCCGAGTGACCCCCAGTCGGGGGCGCTTGGGCCGCAGACGTGGGTTCCCCGGCAGCCGACTGGTTTCCAGTCGGGATATCCCGACTGGCAGTCGGGGGCTCCTTCCTAGGGGCGCTCTCCTTCTGAGGTGAAGGATGTTTCTCCGGAACGCTCGCACTCGGTTGCGGGCTTCGGGGTTTTGGCTCTGCTGGCCTTGGCACTTCGGGAGCGGCGGCCGGGGTTGGTCCTTCATCCCCTCCGACAGGATCTATATCCTGGGGCCTCCTGCGAAAGTGAATACAGCAAAGATAAAGAAAAGTTTCCAGCGAAAGAGTTCGGACTTCGGTTTCAGAGCTTACCTGGATGACCGGCGGATCTTTGGTGCCGTCCGTGGTGATCGCCTTAGAGGCGGGGTCTCGACTGGAGGAGCCGGGACGTCGTCATCGAGTCCTCGATGATCAGCCTCCTTTTGCTCGCGCGCTTGTTCGAGTCCTCACTCGGCGCTGCCCGCTTCCCGATCGGATCAGCTTGGATTTTGATCCCGCCAGTCGGCTTCTTGGCGGGGCGACGCGGCGCGTCATCATGAACCACCTTATATGGCTTGGAGGTGATAGAGGCGTTTTCCTGCAGAAGAGAGAAAGTGCAACATTAAGAGACAAGACGCCAAGATTGAAAGATAATATAAAGCAACCAATCGGCTTACCGGAGGAGGAGGTCGGTGGATGCTGAATGGAAGGACTGGCAGGATGAGGGCCCGCTCGACTGAAATCCTAGATGAGAAGAGTTTGTACATCCGAATCTTCAAGATCTCGTATGTGAGTGGATCCGGGTCTTCCCGATTGGGGTCCGTCCCGCCTTCATACTCGAAGGCCGGCTTCGACCGCTCCTTGATCGGCGCCAGTCGGCACCTGATGAAGTGCCGAGTGATTTGTTCCCCGCGAAGATTCCTCTTTTTCATCGCCAGGATCTTCGCGAGCAGATCGTTGGCCTCGTCCCAATCTTGGGCTACCGGGACGGTGCTCCAAGACGGCTTGGGGACAGGGGGAAGACCGATAAAGGCAGGAAGGCTGGGTTCAAGATTGCTGATGTAGAACCAGTTTGCGTGCCAGCCTTTGTTGGAAGATTTCAAAGGGAGAGAAAAGTAGTCTTTGCGGAGAGATCCGCGAAGCTGAAAGCCTGCCCCGCCAACGACGCAAGGTTGATCCTTGTTTGGATGGGGTTTCAGGTAGAACATACGACGGAACAGATTGAAGTGAGGAAGAATGCCAAGGAAGGCTTCACACACGTGAATGAAGAGTGCTATGTGGAGCATTGAGTTGGGGTTCAGATGGTAGATGTGAAGACCATAGTAGTCCAGAAGTCCCCGAAAGAACTCGGAGGTGGGAAGGCTGAACCCACAATAGAAAAAGGAAGTAAAGACAACGAGCTCACCGGTGTTTGGGGTCGGGAAGTCCTCCCCCGCCGCCGGGCGCCATCCCACGAGTTCCTTTGGCGGAAGCACGCCGTGCTTCACCATCTCCTTGAGGGTGTATTCCCTTACATCCGAGGTGGCCCATTGGTCGAACGGAATCCTCTTCTCCTCCGCCATGAGAATGGGTTGATGGGAAGTGGATCTGGCCGGGAAAAGTTGGATCTTTGGCGATGGAACGTGGGAGATGTGGCTGTGGAAGCTAGTTGTTCCAGAAAGCGAGCTCTTAGAGGGATGGATTTGGGAGCGCGCGAGTCTAGGGTTCTCCGCGGTGAGCTGTTGAACAGTGCCGCGAAAAGGGGAATCGTTTGGAAGATGAAGAGGCGGGGACGACCTCGCGTCTTTATAAGAAAGATTTGAGGGTTGCGCTAGGTTTTCTGGTGAGTGGGCCGAGCCCATAAGAAAATCTACGGCCCAACTAAAGTATGGTCTGATACGTGTCCTTAGGGACTTAAGCGGATGAGCTAAAGCAGATTTGCCCTGGCAATATGCGCGTGTCCGAGTGCCCTATACCTTTAAAAGATCCTTCCATACCGCGGTTTGCCTGACTTCATGAGAAGCTGGCACGATGCAATTTGGAAAGTGACCAACAGCTGAGTTTTTATAGCTGCCTTGGTAAACAAGGGCTGTTTGGTTTTTTGGCATTTGGTCGGGTAATCTTACCAATGCTGTTTGTTTTCCACCTTGGTGAAGATCTTTATAAGATTGAGACCAGTATTATGGCAAAAGCTATTTAATAACTTGGTCATATTTTTCATGTGATTGAAAGAACTTGTTTTCCCATGAGGGATGAATGAAATATTTATTCCGAGATTACTTGGGCAAATCCACTCGGATGAGCAAGAGTTTACCGAGTGCTTTTTACCTATGAGGGTTGATTGAATTATTTGCTCTGAGATGACTCGGGAAAATTCACTCGGATAAGTATGAACTTGCTGAGTAATGAGATTTCTATGATTGCTTTAGCATGAGCTAGGCATCTACATGAGAATGATTTTTTATGGTTCTTGACTATATGCTTAGCCTATTTTTGACTAACCACATAGTCGGGGGCTACACCTAATTAGGTGCATCAGGAGATGCACCTAGAAATTTATTTTTGAAAGATTTTTAGATATTTTCCAGCCCTTCACAGTCTTTGAAGCCACTCGGGAAGATTCAGGCAGAGATGATGGAATCACTCGGCGCCAAAAGCACTCGGTCAAAAAGATTTTTTGGTTAAGTGCTGTTTTGGTCTGAAGCTGAGTTGTCTTGTCGACTGAAAAGGACTCGGGGGCTACTTGTGGAGATTGTGGCAATCGGGTATCTACATGGCAAGCTTATCCGACTGGAGGTAGGGATAGATTGCGCCTGCTATATCTGTAAGCCGAACTTGACTTAGGTGTTACGGTTGCCGATAGAGATAAGGCAATCGGCCTATAGTTACGGTTTGGTAAGATTGAGGAAACCGACTTAGAATAAGATAGGGTTTCCGATTTGTAAACCCTTCCTCCCAAGACTATATAAGGGGGGTAAGGGGCGTCCCTTGAGGGATATCCAACACTAGATCTGAGATATGACTTCATAAGCAAGAGCTATAGATCACGAGATCAATAAAGACACTCGGCGGATCGAATCCACCGAAACAGGAGTAGGGTATTACCTCACGAGAGGGCCTGAACCTGTCTAAATCTTCTTCTTCTTCTAACCCATTGTGCTTGGCGATCTCGACTGCGACCCCAAAAAATATATTGCCGAAACCAAGTTTCGACACCGCCCCTAGATGAGACCCACGTCGTCCTTCTCTCCGCCGCCATGTCATGGTCGAGTTCTACGCCCCCTGGTGCGCCCATTGCTAGGCGCTCGCCCCGGACTTCGCCACCGTCGCTGCCGCCGCCGTCGAGCTCTACCCTCTTGCCCATGAAGTCGCCCTCGCCACCGAGGACATTGATCTCCCCCAAAAGTACGACGTCCAGGGGTTCCCCACCATCCTCTTCTTCATCGACGGCATTCCCAAGGACTACAACGACGCAAGAACCAAGTGCGTCCCCCCAGATCAGATCCCATCTCATCTCCTTAATTTATTTATTTTTTGCTCTCTTTGACTTGTCTCTTGGCTTTGCTTTGCTCCGCTCCAGGGAAGCCATCGTGTCGTGGGTCAACAAGAAGCTAGGTCCCAGGGTGCAAAACATCACCACCGTCGACGAGGCGGAGAAGATACTCACCGGGGAGGACAAGGCCCTTCTTGCCGTCGTCGACTCCCTATCGGTAATCCTCTACTGTTTCTTTCCCCTTCCTTCTAAATTCTGACTACACACTATTAATATTCTTTTCAAATGCTACATACAGGGTGCTCACAGTGATGAGATTGCTGCTGCTTCGAGGCTGGAATATGCTGTCAACTTTTACCAGACTTCCAATCCTGATGTTGCTAAGCTTTTTCACGTTGACCCAGCAACCAAGCGCCTGTCCTTAGTCCTGCTGAAGAAACAAGAAGAGGATAAGTTGACCATGCGGGGCTTGGTTGTTGGAAGTGTTATAATAGTATACTCTACCTATCATGCAGATGGGCAGTTCAAAGCATCTGCCATTGCCGATTTTGTATCTGCAAACAAGCTTCCTTTAGTCATCACCCTCACACAAGAAACCGCCCCTTCCATTTTTGACAATCCAATCAAGAAGCAGGCATGTCTAGTCGTCAGAGATGGGATTGCTTCTCTACATTTTTTGTTGATCCATTTTGACTTTACTGAGCTGCTAAGTTTTATTTTTCAAACCAGATATTACTATTCGTTGTTGCAAACGAATCGTCGAAATTTCTGCTCACCTTTAAGGAAGCAGCAAAATCATTCAAGGGGAAGGTAGTTATTTCTTATGATCCGCCATGTTTTCAGCAAACTTATTTCCTTTCCTTTGCTTCACGTGCTTTACTCAAATTTGGTAGTATGCAACACCACTAATCGCTTTCCCATACTATTTATTTACTGATGTGTTCATTTTCTCTATTACCTTTGATGAGGTGTGTGGCCAAAATGCAGCTTTTGTTTGTCTTTGTGCAGCGTGACAATGAGGAAGTAGGTGAACCAGTTGCCAACTACTTTGGTATTACTGGACAAGAGACCACAGTAATGACTTGTGTTCTTTGTTACCTTTATCTGCAAAGTTGTTTCTTGCATTGAAATCCGATGCTACAATTTAGCGTCCGTTTAATGTGCTCGTGTTGTTCTTTTGTTTGTCCCTATGACTGTAGGTTCTTGCTTACACTGGGAATGAAGATGCTAGGAAATTTTTCCTGGATGGTGAAATGTCGGTACAGAATATTAAGGTAATTGTTGACATAATATGCCCATGTACAGTGCCTGATTAGATGTAAAAAGAAGTGTGATCAACACTACTGGAGAAACGATTTTTCCGTGCGGGACCGAAAAACATCTTTTCGTGCGGAAGGTCTGCCCGCACGCGCGAGAAGGTCTGGGAAAAGACCATTTTCGCGTGCGGGCGGCCCAACCGCACGGGAAGATCGATTATCACGTGCGGTCGGCTTAAACGGCCCGCACGGGAAGATCGATTATCCCGTGCGGTCCACTTTACCCGACCGCACGAGATAATCGATCTTCCCGTGCGATCCGTTAAGTCGACCGCACGGAAAGATTGCCTCCCGTGCGCTTTATTTTATGTGCAAAGCTCTCTCTAGCTAGTGTCCTCTCTCACACCCTCTCTCCCTCTCCTCTCGGTCCTCTCTCTCTTCTTTTCTCTCTCTCAGTAATATTATCGGTCAATTGATCAGATGGCCGCGTATATATATATATATTTCACACGAGAAAAAAAGACATTTAATTATATTATTTTCTTATAAAAGATATAAATGTACACATCATGCATGTTTACATACATATCAAGTTTCGTCTCGTAAATTACAGTAGTCTCGCAATTTACAGATGGTCTTTTTCCCACTTCCTAAGTTTTAAATTTATCGTTCGTCGCAAGCTCGCTCTCCGGATCATAGAAATCGTCCAAATGGTTGCAGACATCGCGGCGGATGAAGCGGCAAATATGTGCAACCAAGTTGAGCATTGTTCGATTGTCGAACCGGTTTGCTACAACTGAAACGGACTCGATCTGTTTAAAAAAGAATACACATAGATACGATTAGGAAAATTATACAAGATCGATCGTAACGTGTAGAAAGATATTTTCTCTGAACTTACTTGTTCAAACTTTGTAGTGTACCTCCCGTAGATTCTTAGCATCTCGCACACGTAGTAGCCGCATAGGCTAGTGCCTGATGGTTGCTTATAACACTATGTTAAATAAAATCTTATACGTACGTCAATAGTTGAAATTAAACACAGTTTAAAATATTGACATATAGTGGACATATAATTACTGACAATTGTGTCTTCACCAGAAGCTTCTTCTTTTGTGGATCCTTAATCGGTCTACCGTTTCGTACATAATATGTGTGTCCTCTATGTAGACAAAGTAATTGCTTCAGTCAATTGTGTATTCGAGAGTAATAATAGACAAAACTTATTAAATGGTGTATGATAGTACTTACAAATTTAACAAGATGAGGAACTCTTTGAATGATTCCTCCTTGTAGTGTGCCGGATCAAGCACTACGACCACGTGGTCCCGCGGATATACCAGAAAAAATATGTAATGATCGCTGCGATAGAAGAGATATTATGTTAATTGTAGGTGATATCGTAGTAAAATATCGGTTGTTCGGAAGAATATTACGTATCGCAACGCATAAGGGAGCATGAGGATATTTTTGTCTTTGTGCTCTAGCATAGCGTGGCCCAAGTAGAATGCTATCGTCATCATCTTCTCCTTGTGCATTGTTTTGATGGTCGCGTCTCTTTGGGACTCTGTTTTGCCTTTGAGGGCATCGCAATTTGCACGAATATGAACCTCGTGTTCCGTCCAGCATATCCTTGTTGGGTAATGTATCCAACTGGATAGTTGGTCTTTGATGCGTCTTGGAATTACATCCTAAGGAATGCAGCGAGTAATTATTCAAAAGTTAGTTTGCAAATGAATTCATTTAATGGCATTAAGTGCGATTGATACTTACAGGCAAAACACAACAACGAGATTTATATCCATTTTTTCCATCTTCAATAAAGCGTGAAGGTCGTTGAAATTGATGACCAGTATCCCATTTGGACCACTGGTGAAAGCGTTATCCGGGACCTTCACGGTAATTATGCTGAGCCTCATTCTGGACGCCTTTAGGTACCAATCCTGCATTAGCCTTATTTCCCATGGCATGTCTTCCATGACGTGCCTCGGCAGGAACGGCTTGCCGTACTCGTACTTTGTTGGCATTTCGTCCGAAGTCCAATTTTGAAGGTCTTCGCTTGGTTTTTCACCGATTGTTGTGACTTCGACAACTTTGACGTTAGATCCTGCTTCTTGTCAGCCGACGATCTCCCCCTGAAAGTCTGGAACACTAAGTTCTGCTCGTCTATAGCCATTACTTCCTTATCATAGGTTGATCTAACCATCTTTGGGATAAGCTGACGAGGTTCAAGCTTGCTCGGACTTAGAAGACTTGTTGTTTTCGGAAGAGACCTTTGAGGTACCACCAATGCTGATTGTGGTGTCGGAGGAGATTGGTGAATATCTTGGACATCCGTTGAAGGTTGTTCTGTGACAACTTCAGGGGCTGACAGCTTTGGCGAATCAAGACTTTTATCCTTGGGGGGAGCGAGGTGGGGAAGTAGGCCGATTAGGTGGCGAATCTGGCCTTGGTGGAGAAGACGATGCAGGCGCAGCAGCAATTTGAGGAACTGGCTTGATTGGGGATGCTGAAGATGGACCGATCAACAGGATATCTCGTCGATGCCATAGAATGAACTGATTTACCGCATCCCCAAGCAATTCTATCCCTTCAGGGGCTGGAATATCTAGCTCTAAGCTGTTATGCTCTGCATGCACCTTGGCCATCTGTACCCTTGCATATTCCACAGGGATTGGTTTCTACCGGACCGAACGTTGCTGTGTCCTTCTCGACTTCGGCTACGACGGCAGACTTGGCGGCCTTTCTTTTTGAGCGATGCCTTGTTTCCATCTGTACGTACAACAGAAAATGTTAAACGGGATCCCACGAGGTGCACCGGTCAGTTCATAATAATACGACGAGACTTACTGCTTGCTAGATAGGGATATAGTCGGGGTCTTCTTCAACCGGTGGTGCTTGGCGTAACTTCGATTAAAGGATCGCTTGGTTCGCCATGTGCCTTCGCTCGAAGTCATTGCGTTGGAATCTCGTTGGGTGCCTCCGAGGGAGCTTTCTCGCTCGACATTTGATCTACGGTTATTCATAACACACAACTTGTGAAATTTGTGAATGAAGGGTCTAGATAGTTGTAATATGGTGTATATAAGAGGTGTACATGTGCGCACAAAGTCTCCTTCTACTCTAAAAGAAAGTTGATCGTAAAGTTTAGTAAACTACTCTAAATTGTGAATGCAACGAGAGTAGCTAAAGGAGCTTGAAGCTGCAGGGGCACATGCAATTGTCTGTGTCCCTTCAAGCTCAAACTCCCTTAGCTACTGTCATCGCAATTCCCAGCAAATTTTACTACGTCGATGTTGAAATCTCGTTTGATGGAGCTTTCTCGTTCGACATTTGATCTACAATCATTCATAACACACAATTTGTGAAATACTATTGACTATATTTTTTTGCTCTCAGAACAAGAAGACTATATCTGTAATAGCATGAAGCGTTGTGGTAGGTTGGGTGACTTCCAGAAGATCTCCGTTGTGACCTTTGACACAAGGTTTGATATAGAGATCTTCGAAAGCCACTCAGTCTTCAACATGCATAAATAATTCGAACCATGTTTGGATGTTGCAATTTGCAACATGTCTGAACGGCTCCAGTTCATCATCGAGCAAAATAATTTATTTACAATAATTTAGCGTAAGTCTAAAATCTAAAGAAAAAACCTAGAGAAAAAACCTAAAGAGAAGAAGAAGGAAAAAACCTAGAGAAAAAACCTAAAGAGAATACAATATTTTTTTGCTCTCAGAACAACAAGACTATATCTGTAATAGCATGAGGCGTTGTGATAGCTTGGGTGGCTTCCAAAAGATCTCCATTGTGACCTTTGACACAAGGTTTGATGCGGAGATCTTCGGAAGCCACTCAGGCTTCAACACGCTTAAATAATTCGAACCGTGTTTGGATGTTGCAATTTGCAACATGTCTGAACGGCTCCAGTTCATCATCGAGCAAAATAATTTATTTATAATAATTGAAGCCCCACCCCCACTGTATCCATCCATCCATCCATTCAACAACTAATTCACATAAAAATAATCACAACAACTATTTTAAAAAAAAAATTCATCGACAAATCCATCCAAAAATTAACAGAACAAATTCCAAAATAACTCTATATGCTCAATATATTAAAAATTCATCCATTCAAATATCACGGCAAATCAATTCCATCCATCCATCACAGCAATATATGCACCTATATGCTAAATATATCCATCCATCCATCACGGCATATATCCATCCATCACGACATCAAAAATAAATCACGACATATATCCGTCCATCACAGCACGTACATTCAAATCCATCCATGTGTTGTATTTGCGCAAATACAAAGATGCATGCATGTCTCACCGTGGTTGTGGTCGACGGTGGCGCGACGCTGTCTCAGGGAAGGGCGTCGCGTGCTATGGAGGCCGGGGAAGCCGATCGGTCTTGAGGCCGGGCGGCGCCTCGGCGGTGCGGTGAAGGGCGACTGGTGGGGAGGGCGTCGGGCGGCGGCGGCCTCGGTGAGGGCGGCCGGTGGGGAAGGGCTCGGTGAGGACGGTGGCCTCGCGGTGAGGGCGGCTGTGAGGGTGCGGCCGGTGGGGAGGCGTCGGGCGGCGGCGGCCTTGGTGAGCGTGGCGGCGTCGGTGAGCGACCCGTCAGATCTGGTGGTGCGGGCGCGTCCGTGAGGGCGACGGCGTCGGCGACAGAGAGCGGCAAGAGAGGGAGAGGGAGGGAGCGAGGTGAAGGCGGCAGATCTAGCGGCGGTTATCAGCGGTGAAATTTGGTAGCCTGACGGCACAGAGTGTGTTCGAACTTTTCGCCTAGACTTAGAAATTTTCAGGAAGCCGCGCGTATATATATAGGGGCCGATTTTCTCACGCGGATGACTTAACGGACCGCACGAGAAAATCTTCCCGTGTGGGCCGCTTAAACCGCTCGCACGTGAAAATCGTTTTCCTGTGCGGGCTGTTTAAGCGGCCCGCACGGGAAGATGATTTTCTCGTGCGGTCCGTTAAGCCGCCCGTGTGGGAAAATCACCGCCCTTATATTAAAACTATAAAACTACAAAATATTTCAATGCACGTAA